>NW_021026589.1:156976-253997 GCF_004153795.1 Camellia sinensis | reverse complement strand
GAAAGCCAAAGCCCCTGAGGGTTTAGAAAGTGTTGTGAGCACGGGAACGGAAGGTACTATGGGTACATGAATAGTTGTAACGGAGCCGGACAGGTGCCTGTCGGTTGCCGATGGCATGTGGTGGGAAGATAACGACCTACGTCTTGCCCACACAGATGACGACTGGGGACAAAGCCAACCAGATGGTACTTGGTATGTGGGTGAAGTTGACCACATGAGTAGGAGCGGGCGGTATTTTAAGCCCCCGCACTTAGATCAAATAGAAGCGTCTGGGAAGGACAAGGAGGCGGAGAAACAAAAAGAGAAGTTACTCGAAGAAGAGGCTGTGCTAAAACAACTGAAGAAGATACATGCAGACATCTCCATCTGGGGACTGCTTATGGCTTCACGAGTTCATAGACAGGCTGTCCTTTCAGCAATGGACAAAGCCAAACTCTCCATAGATATCACACCTGAACAGCTGGTAGGGCTGGCCTTTCCGAGAGAAGCTTCCCCGACGTTGACCTTTTCTGACAAGTAGCTGCCGCCTAAGGGCGTGAATCACAACAAACCACTCTATATCTCTATGGAGTGTAGAGACAAGTGGGTATCGGTGGTTCTTGTCAACACGGGATCCGCTATCAATGTGTGCCCGTCGAGGACGACATATGCAATCGGGTTGAAGCCCGCGAACTTTGTGCCAACAGCCCAGGTGATAAGGGCATATGACAATACTAGCATAGAGGTGATGGGGACTGTGCAGTTTCAGACCCAGGTTGGTCCAGGACAACACGAGATTGACTTTCATGTCGTAGACGTTCCCGCAACCTTCAATCTATTCCTGGGGTGGCCGTGGCTGCACCAGGTGAAAGTAGTCTCTTCCACCTTGCATCAGATGTTGAAATACCCTCACGGAAAAGGGGTGGCCATTGTTTTTGGGAATTCGTCAATCCATTCGCCGCTAGAAGTGTCTACACCGGTTTTCAAAATCGAGCATGGCACGGAAGATGTGTTCCTATCTAGGTTTACCCTAGCCGAGGCTCGGTCGTACAGAACATTTTGGCTGTTAATGAGGGGTTGTGTGTCAGTGCACAGTCTGTGTACCTCATGAACAAGCTCCAGCATATCCCTGGGATAGGATTAGGAAGGAGTGGCCGGAAGGGCATTGCAGTATCGGCCAAAGTGCTACATAACCCATATACTATTGGTTTGGGTTACCTACCCACCAAAGAGGACTGGGTGAGAAAAGGCAAAGAGATGGCTGGGAGAGCCAAAGCAACGCAGGCGGAGAAGCCTTATGAGGTGATGCATCGGCCTGTCCAAGGCACCTTGAACGGATGCTTCGTCCGGGAGGGGGAAGACTTTCCATTCCGCGGCTTCCCAGAGCCATGGTTGAATTCCGAGAAGAGACGCCTGCCGGGTTTTGAGATCTTCTTTGACTTGCAGTTGTCCGGGGATGATGTTGCCGAGGAGTAGACAGACCCACCAGCTGAGTTTGAGCAGTGTAAGGAAGTGGATTTTGAGAGCACCGAGAGTGAAATGGAGGTAACACTGGTTTGTCTACTATCAAATCCTTCGATCGTACATGAGTTCTTGGGGGATGATCTCTCAGTGTCCATGATTGGGAATGAAACGGCTGCGAGCCCACCTTCAAACATTTTGTATGCATCTGTCGGACCCTCCCTCGTCTGGCAGTACGAGGAGGGATTCTTATCGAACAACACCAGGTTAGGTAGTGAGCCAGAATCTGATTCCACCGAGTCCGTAGAGTCAGAATCAAGTTCCAACTCATCTGAGTCTGAGTCCGGTATTCCTAGGGGTGACAACCCGGATGCCGCAGTCCTGTCTAGGTCGTCTTTTTCTTTCTCTTTTGAGTCTGTTATAACAGAAGAATCAAGATGAACTGGATGAAGTACTTAATGAGAATGGAGTGGCTGTGGCTTTCGAGTATTTTTCTGTGCCTTTGATTTATTGTATTAATCAGGACTTTCAAAATTTTGATGAAAACGACGAGGAAGAAATTTCTCCGATTTTGAAATATCTGCTAGAGCAAGAGCAGGAAAGGTTTGTAAAACCGCTAGTTGATGAAATCATCCACATTAATGTTGGCACTGAGAAGGACCCGCGGCTGGTCCAGATCGGGTCCACGTTGTCTTCGGAGGAGCGCGAGCGCTTAGTTGCTTTATTAAAAGATTTCAAAGTTGTTTTCGTGGGGTCCTACGAAGACATACCTGGAATCGATCTTCAGATTGTACAGCACCAGATCCCTCTGACCCAGAGGCCCGACCTGTCAAGCAGAAACTTAGAAGGATCCGCCCAGACTGGGCTATTAAGATCAAAGAAGAGGTCACCAAGCAAATTGACGCCGGGTTCTTGCTGGTATCTGAATACCCAACTTGGTTGGCCAACATCGTTCCAGTGTCGAAAAAGGATGGCAGAACCCGGGTATGTATGGACTTTAGGGATTTGAATAAAGCCAGTCCGAAGGACGACTTTTCTCTGTCACATATCGATGAGTTAGTGGGCTTCACAGCGGGGCATGCATTGCTCTCATTTATGGATGGCTTTTCAGGCTACAACAAGATTGTGATGGCACCCGAAGACCGGGAGAAGACTGCTTTTACCACCCCATGGGGGACCTACTGTTACAGAGTGATGCCGTTTGGGCTGAAGAATGCTGGGGCTACATTTCAACGGGCTGCGACCACAATATTGCACGACATGATCCACAAAGAGGTTGAGGTGTACGTGGACGACATGATTGTCAAGTCTAAAGAAAGAGAGGGCCACTGCACCACCTTGCAAAAGTTTTTCCAAAGGATCAGAGAATTTCGGTTGCGGCTGAATCCTCAGAAATATACGTTTGGTGTTATAGCAGGGAAAATGTTGGGGTTCTTGATTACACAGAGAGGTATCGAAGTCGACCCTTCCAAATTCAAGGCTATCTTAGAAATGCCACTACCAAAGACTGAAAAGGAGGTGCGAGGCTTTCTGGGTAAAGTGCAATTCATAAGACGGTTTATTTCTAAATTAACCTTGACTTGTGAACCACTCTTTGGTCTCCTGAAGAAAGGAAAGAAATTATAATGGGATGACTGATGCCAAGCTGCTTTTGAATAGATCAAGCAATACTTATAGAACCCACCCGTGTTGTCATCGCCTGAGCTGGGGAAATCGTTGATTTTGTACCTTTTAGTAATTGAAACTATAATGGGCTGCATGCTTGCACAGGAGTCTGAGGACAAGGTGGAGAGAGCTATCTACTACCTGAGTAAGAAGATGCTGGGTTACGCGACCCGTTACACTTTGCTGGAAAAGGCTTGCTTAGGCTTGGTATCGACTACCAGGAAGTTGCGGCACTACCTGTTAGCTCAGTCTGTAATGTTGGTTTCAAGATTAGATCCCATCAAATATCTCTTCAAGAAACCGGAACTTATGGGTAAGCTAGCTCGTTGGTTGCTTCTGCTTTCTGAATTTGATCTGAAATATGTGACGCGTAAGTCAACAAATGGTAGAGCGGTAGCGGAGTTCCTAGCCGATCACCCAATTGAAGGGGATGAAGTAGTTGAGTACCTATTCCCAGATGAGGCCATTCTGCATGTTGAAGAGGAGTTTTGGACGATGTGCTTTGACCGAGCGTCAAACCAGTACAGGTATGGGATAGGGTTGTTGCTGATAGCACCTGACAATTTTGCGTATACCTCTAGCATTCAAACTCCGATTCAAAGTCTCGAATAACGAAGCAGAGTACGAGGCAAGTATTGCCGGTTTAGAAGCCGCCCTAGAACTAGGGGCAAAACGGTTGGACGTCATCCGGGACTCGAACCTTGTTGTATCTTAAGCAAAAGGAGATTGGAAAGTCAAAGAAGAAAAGATGAGAATCTACCACCAGACCTTGGACTTGTTAATTCCTCGGTTTGAGAAGCTGAACTTCGCTCATCTGTTAAGAGAAAATAACAGGTTCGCAGATTCACTTGCAACTCTATCTTCTATGATAGACATCCCTTTTGGAGTTTGGATGCGTCCAATAATCATCGAACAGAAGCTTGTGCTGACCTACGAGTCGATTGCTACTATAGAAGAGGTTCAAGATGAGAAACCCTGGTATTACGATGTCTGGAACTTTTTGGAAAGAGAAACATACCCACCAGGGGCGAATGCCAAGGATAGAAGGGCAATTAGAAGAATGGCTACTCAGTTCATCGTCTGTGGAGGGAAGCTGTACAAAAGAGGTCATCTCGGGATGCATAAGCTGTGTGTTGATGCCGAAGAATCAAAGCGCCTAATGAAGGCCATCGATGGAAGAGAGTGCGGACCGCACATGAACGGGGTGATGCTAGCCTGGAAGATCCTCAGACAAGGTTACTATTGGTCCACCATGGAGGAGAATTGTATTGGTTTTGTCCGGCGATGCCACAAATGTCAAATACATGTAAACTGCATGAACATCCCGCCGTCGAAGCTGTACAACATGACTTCGCCATTGTAATGCCCCCAAAGTGCGTATAGAAAGTTATCCATATTTAATTAGGGGTTAATGTGCTTGCCATTGGAATTGAAGAACTATCCGTTGGATTATGCCTTTGAAACTAGATTGGTAACCTTTACCAAACAACCTGAAAATTTTCCCTCCGCTCGAGCGGAATAGTTGGTGCTCGAGCGTAATTTTGGGGTTCCCAGCAAATTTTGCAGGCGGCCTAAGATTCTGCGAGTTGTGATTTCCCGCTCGAGCGGGGGATTAGACGCTCGAGCGGACTACCTTGTTGGTCTGCGCGCTCGAGCGCAAGGTTGGGCGCTCGAGCGGGTCTCCTGGTTAAGTTTAAATTTCTGAGGCACGTAGGTTCGTTTTTGGACATTTTTATTAGTGTATTTAGAACCTCCTTATCTTATTTTGAAGTATTGATTGAGATGATAATATGATGGTAAAGTAAGATTGGATCAAAAACTTTAATTTGAATAATTCGTTTACGACCAACCGTCACTCTTTTGCCCTTTTCTTGTTCCACACTTGGAATATGGATGTGAGGTTAGAACCTTTGGAAAGCTTATTTTTAGGGCTTCAATTTGGGCACAAGAACGACCTAAAACGGAGTCCGGATGGGGGAGTTATACCTGTTTGAAGTGTTGAAATCTGTGCTGGGAGCAGGTCCGCTCGAGCGGGAATTGGGACACTCGAGCGGGAATAGCAGGTTTTTCGGGACAGCAGCTTTAAAAACGGGATTTTGGATAATTTCTCATATTTTTCTTCTTCCCTCTTTCTTCCTCTTTGCCTAAGTCCGAAACCCTAGCCCCAAATCCTTGAATTCCTTTACTTTGCTCACGATCCACCATGGTTTTTGGCATCAAGGATAGAGAACAAGGGAGGATCGATGTTTTTACCCGATTAGAACTTGGATTTGTGAAGGCTTCTTCTCAAGTTCACTTCTTTGCTTGATTATTGAGGTAAGGGTTTGAATACTCTTCAATACTTATATCCATAGATAGATTTGTGGCACTTTATTATCTAAATACAATTTCCATATTTAGAGCATGTAGTGTATAGTATGAGATTTGGGGTTTTATGGTTTGAAGATGTTGGGAGTTAATTAATGGGTTAAAATGGTGAATTATGAGTCCCATGTGTATAATCAATGGAAAGTTGGAATAAAAGTGTTAGGTTAATAAGTTTGATTATTTCTTGAAATCTCCATATTTTCTTGAAACCCTAGGTTGATTAAAGATGATAACGAAAGATTTAACCCAAATTGAAGTAGAATAATGAAATTGAGGTATTGAATCATGTATATACGAATTTAATTGGAATTTGGTGATACTTGGAAATTATGTTTAAAATTGCGAATGAACTTTGTTATGAGCGCGGTGAATCATGTCTTAATAAGAAAAGAGATTGGGGGGAAGGGTTTGTTGATGATGCAAACTTGGCTACGGAATATTGAATTGAGTCCTAGCAATTTAATTTGAATTATGTGGAATTATATTTGGTAGTATTGAGTTGAATAATGTTAAATAATGTGGATTATCTTGGATAGTGATAATTATGTGGGGTTATGTCGATTATGTCGAATTGTGTTACATGTTGAATTGAATTGTGTAGGGTTATCTGCAGGGACGGACCTAGCATCTAAACACTGTGAGTAGCAGTACGCTTTACCACCGCTAATGCTTGCCATTAGTATTCTGTTACTTTCGTTACTTATGTATGTAAATGATTCAAGGAAGATAAATGTCATATGTATGTAAATGATTCAAGGAAGATAAATGGCATATGTATATAAATGGTTCAAGGAAGATAAATGTTATATGTTTATGTAAATGATTCAAGGAAGGTACATAAGTAAGAGAAAGAATGAAACAACCCTCCTATGATTCTGGAATTCTGTAAGACTCTGAAATAAGTTTGCTATGATAATGTTTGGGCTAAATGCCAATAAGTTTAATGCCAATACATGTAAGAGCTAATGGCCAACAAGTCTAAATAATCAAGAAATGCTCTAGTTATGATATGTTACGTTTGAATTAATGAATTCATGATATCCTTAGTACATGGCCCTTACCCGGGGGTAATAATACCGTGGTTTAAATAATGAAGTTACAAGTGTATGTATGTTACAAGTTCAAGTATATTACAAGTATAAGCATGTTACAAGTTCACGTATGTTATAAGTTTAAGTATGCATTTCAGATATGTTTCAAGTATGTTACGAGTTCACGTGTGTTTCAGGTATGTTTCAAGTATATGTTTACAAGGGCTTTATGCCATTTTCAAGGGCTTTAATGCCAATATGTTTACAAGGGCTTTATGCCATTTTCAAGGGCTTTAACGCCAATATGTTTACAAGGGCTTCATGCCATTTTCAAGGGCTTTAATGCCAATATGTTTACAAGGGCTTTATGCCATTTTCAAGGGCTTTAATGACAATATGTTTACAAGGGCTTCATGCCATTTTCAAGGGCTTATGCCACTTTCAAGGGCTTCAATGCCAACAAGTTCCAAGGGCCTTAGTGCCATATGTTACAAGGGCTTTATGCCACAAGTTACAAGGGCCTCGTGCCACAAGTTACAAGGGCCTCGTGCCACCATGTTTCAAAGGCTTTATAGCCATTATGTTTATGTTGCAGGATTGGGCCTAAGGCCATACGAAATGAAAACAGGAACAGATTAACTACATGAACTTCACATTTATTTATGCATTGTTATGTACTATGTTTAAATTGTGCATTTATGTATCATACTATTCACTGAGCCCGGCTCACCCTCTGTTATGTCTGTTTCTGTAGGTCACCAATCAGGCGGTCAGTCCTAGCCAAGACGTCGCTTTCTTTTTGTCAACCTCTATATGTTCAGGCACTGTTTAAGTTATTTAATTCTTAAGTTGTCAAGATGTTGGTTTGCTTATGAGTGTCCATCTAAGGTGGTTGTATATACCTTTCATGTTTGTTTTTGTATACGCTCGACTTTAGGGCTGGAACGGTAAATGTGTATGTACATACTCTGGGATATAGTTGAGACTTTATTAATCCAGTATAATGAATGTGATGAATGAGATCCTGGCATGTAGGAGTAGCTCAATGGAGTTTAATTGTTCATTATTATTTATCTTTTTTTTTTTTTTTTTTTTCCGATAAGGCCCCGTATGTTAACTTACTAGGTTACATGTCCGTCTCTAAAGGGGTCATGCCCAAACTTTTAGGGGCGGGTTTGGGGCGTGACAGGTGGTATCAGGCCATTTTCAGTCTAGGGGATTGATGTGATCGGGGCTGTCACTCCGAAGGGGTCTAATGGGCATGAGTTCATTCTGGTCGTGATAGATTATTTCACAAATTGGGTTGAGGCCCAATCTTACGTGGTTTTGAAGGCTTCACATGTTGCAAAGTTCCTCAGGAACAACATTATCTGTCGCTATGGGGTCCAGAACGAGATTATTTCAGATAATGGCTCCCACTTCAAGAAGGAAGTGATTGACTTGTTGGATAAATACAACGTGGCTTTCCACAAGTCATGTACATATCGGCTACAAACCAACGGAGCAGTTGAGGCAGCCAACAAGAACATCAAGCGTATTCTACAGAAGATGGTGGAAACCTACCGGGACTGGCCAGATAAGCTGCCATTTGCTCTATGGGGCTATCGGACTTCAATTAGAACTTCTACTGGGGCGACTCCGTATTCCTTGGTCTATGGGATGGAGGCCATTCTACCTATCAAAATTGAGGTTCCGTCGTTGCGAGTACTGGCTGAGTGTCAGATAGTTGAGGTAGATTGGCAGCAGAGCAGATTCAAGGAACTCATGCTCTTTGATGAGAGAAGGCTGAAAGCACCATACCATGGTCAAGGTTATCAACACCGAATTGCCAGGGCTTTCAACAAGAAAGTTAAGTCCAGGAATTTGAAAGAAGGAGATTTTGTGCTCAAAGACAACCGAGTTCCCATTCACGACCCTAGGGGCAAGTTGGACTGGTCCTTACATTATCAAGTCTATTTGGTCGGGTGGAGCTGCCGTTCTGATGGACCTAGATGGCCTAGAGTTCTCCCAACCGATCAACATGGACAAGTTGAAGAAATATTTTCCCTAAGAGGCTCACTAGGCCGAAAACCCGAAAGGGCGACCTAGGCAAAAGTTAGAGCATAAAAAATTTGAAATTATAAAAACTGAGCTCGCAAGGTTGAAAACTAGCAAAGGGTGGCCTTGGCAAAAGTTAGAGTGTAAAAGGTGAGGGTTAATACATGAGTAAACCTGTGCCTGAACTACGTAACGCTTGATTTCCATGTTTAGGATACGTAGGCAACTTCACCTTGAAGTTCATCCATAAACACTTCCTCGATTAACTTTGTCCATGTGATCGCCTTGGTCATCTATGTCTATTCAGTATTCAAAAGCTCGGTTATGATATCCGGGGCAGTGTTACTCAGACTAGGGGCAACTTTCTTGTTGCTGGGATCTGAGGTTGTGCATCTCAATGACAGATCTCAGGCGTGTCCAGTTCTAATCCACATTGAAAATGCTTTTGACAAGTTTTAATAAAGTTGATTTTGCTCAAATTAATCTTTTTACGACTTAGACCATTTTTGGACCAAACGAAAATTTTTTAGTACCAGAACCTTCAATTTCATTGATTTCAATACAGAGTTCTCCTGCTTTCGAATACAAAATTGAAGTTGCTTTTCATTGCATTCATAAAGAAAACTTGAAAGTTTTGATTAAAGCAAATAAATCCGGGGCATAGTCAGGTGTTCCTGTGTCCCCTCCCAGAGCTGGTCGAAGCCTCTGATGCCAAGCTGGGCCCGATCTGTGCCTCTTCATCGAGCCAATCTAAGCACTCATCAGAGAGGGAGTAGCTGAAAGTAGAAGCGGGGCCAGAAGTTCTCTCGTCCTCCACATTGCGGCATACTGAGCTAGCCGCGCGCCTCGGACGGGAAATGTAGCAGGGTACTCAATCCCCTCCTCTGGGGAAGTCTGATTATGTCCGAACTGGCACCGAAACCGAAACAGAAAGTAAAACACACAGTGTGTCAGGCCAATCAACTGGATCCCGGGCTGACAGGTCATGTTATAGCTCATTGCCGGTAAATTAAGCCAAGGGCAGCACCAAGCAATACGATCCGCAGATAAATTGCACATCCATCTGTACCACCATCCTTCATTCGAAGCATCGACTAGACGTCGTCGGGAGAAATAGCTGCGAGCTGAATATGCCGGACACGGGTCCACCACTCTCAACTTGTCCATCAACCACACTTGGAGAGGGACGAAAAATGAGAGATTAAAGAATAGAGAGGTGTAAGTTGAGAGAAAAAGTGAGTAAACGGGTTTCAAGAGAAAAACCGAGCTTGAGGGCTGAGTGATATGAGCAATATATGTAAGATGGGGTGGGAAAAATTACCTGCAATAGTAATGGACTCCCTGCAAACCTAGTCGTCTCCCGGCGATGAAAAGCGTCCAAACCCATCAATGTCTCGTCCAACGTCATGGCAATGCAGCTTTTTCCCTCTTTCAAGCCCTCGGCGACCTCAATCAAACTAGTGTTGAACTCGCTGGAGCCCGGGGCTAACAAGAAATGAGACAACATGCATAAGTAGAGTGCATGTCGCCGATAACCCTACTAAGGATGGTCGCTGCGGTCACTAGCATCAGAAAATCGACAAACCAAGCTCGGGATGTCCAGCTCTCCATCGTGAATCAATGACCGAGCATCGTGCAAAGTAAGGCCACACATCCGTCCTAAGACTTGGACATGGCCGAACCAGAACTGAGGCAAGATTTTCTCGTCGCGCTCGGATTCCATTAAAGCTTGGAAATCCTCAAAAGTAGGACACATCTCTTGACTGCCAAAACTAAAGACGTGGGTTACCGGATTCCAAAGCCTTGTTGTGGCATAGAGGAACGGAAAACGTAGCGGGGTGTGACCCAAAGTGAATAGTGCATTTATGCTGAAGCTCCGAAAATTCAACTTTTTCGAGCCATCCAAGTTGGCAATCCAAGTTGTGAGATTTTGGGCAAGAAACTCTTCTATTTGGTGCAAATTAGTGTTGAAATGAGAAAAACTACGAAGTTGAGGCTTTTGTAGAAGATAAGGTGTTGAGTGGAAGACAGGTCTCAACATTCTGGAGGTGCTTACCATTTTTGGCCGATCGACCAAATATAGTGTCGACTAACCATTCCTTTTGGCCGATTGGCTAGAAATGTTGGCCGATGGCCATTTCTTGTGGCCGGTGGCCATCCTTCTTATTCCCTAAGCCAATTTTGTTTGGAACATACTGAGAACTCATGACTAGCACCACTTCCAATGCCTTCTGGTGATGATTTTGCAAAGTCACGCCTGCATTACTTCGATTTGCTTATCGAGTTGTTGTACACTTGTTTATCGAGTTGTATTTCGTATTCTTTAAGTCTTTGTTTTTCTTAACGAGTCATATTTACACTTCGTTAACCTGTCGTGTCCTTTGTTTTGATTATCGAGTCAGTTTTGTCGTTAGTCGGTTCACTACTTGATTATTACGATGCAAGTGCTTAATTTTCAAACAAAAGTTCAAATCTCATTTACATTATCATGTAATGCTATGCGATGCAATGCATAAAATGTATAAATGTAACACTTTTTGAACAAAATAGCTGTTTCATTTCATCGTGCCTTTTGCAAAAAGTACATAGTTTTGAGAAAGTAAAACCTACCTGAGGCAGTACAACGTGCTCAAACTACCAGTAAAAAGAAAAATAAAGCAAAAAGGGAAAAAGAAAAGCAACATAATGTCTGAACAAAACAAAGAAAAGAAAAAGCAGCAATATCTAGGTCAGCATTAATGGTCTCAAGCATGGGAATCTGTCCTGGTCCTCTTCCTGGATGACGGTCCAGGGTCACCACCACCATCTCCATAGTCAGAATCTGAACTGTCTCCGGCCTCGCCCTAGGCCAACGCCGCCTCCTCGTCAGAATCATAGAAGGAGGGCTCTCATGAACTGCTGTCAACACGGGTACGCCTATGTTTGCCTCGGCTATGGAATGTCATCTCCCGCCTGGCTCCCCCTCCTCCTCGAGCAAGAACAGATGGTCCACCTGGAGCACCTCCCGCGGCCGGAATTTGGAATGGGGCCTGAAAAGGAGAAATAGCAAATGCATCCGTTATGCTACGCAAAGTAGGGTATGAATACCGAATGCAGTGTATGAGTACAGTGTATGAATGCTGTGAATAGTATACCAGTACAGAACGCAGTATGTGGATTACAGTGTATCAGTGTTGTGTATCAAGTGTCATGTTTATACTGGCAAGTGTACTTGACGGAGGCCTGCAAAAGTCTTGAAGTCGTTAGTATTTTGCGGGGTATCAAATGAATTGAAATGACTGTACAAAATGCAAAGTGTGGTAGTACATACCGGGGTCGAGCCATAGACTCCGACGAGCTCATGATCAGCCAGAGGAGGAGCGAAGGGAATCTGATAAGTCTCCCACCCTGTCCTCGGCATGTGATCGTCGTGGGCAGCACTGGCCATCTAGCTCCCTGCCCTCTCCAGGACCCACTCCTACCTCGGGCCGGAGGTGCCCTCGGTGCCCCTGCTCCTGCTGCTGGCACTGCTGGCCTCTCTCGCTCAGCTCGACACGCACCAGTCAAAGGCCGCATGATATAAGCCTGAATGTACTCGGCGTAGTCATCCTCCTCCCTAAAAGGCTCAGAGTTCCAGCCTATCGCATAGTCTATCATCTCCTCTAAGGTGTAACTCTCAGTGTGGCTCACATGGGTAGGAGGAGGTGTTGGAACTCTTTGCTCTGGCACGCCCAAGGCCTGTCGCAAGAGGGCTCCCCAAAGTACCAGGCCTGACAGACTGGGCCCTCCAGTAGAACCCTGAACCGGGCAGTCTCTCGAGCACTGGCATACCGCTCCCGAGCTGCATCAAGCAACGGGGCCTAAGGCTGTCAAGTGATCTGCAAATAATACACAATTTGTTATCTACTAATATTGAGAGTGCAATATAAAGAGAAGCTTAAATAAACTGTAATGTTTGACATACCTCGGCTGCGGTGATGGTGTCAAAGTAACGGTGAAAGAACATGAAGGACTCTCGTGGCCTTCGCTCACATCTCACGTCGATGCAGTGAGAAAATGGAACACCGAGAGGGATCTCCTCAACTGGCACTGGGGCAAGCCTAGGGAAGTAGGTATGAGTATGCTTATCAGATGAAGCAATATACAGATAAAACAGAGTGCGTTATGTGCAGTGTATTGTGTAGTGTGTGTAGTGTACAACCAGTGTAAAGTAGATTGCGTGCGCGCAGTGTGTGTGATGTATAGATAATGAAAAACAGAATTGAAAAGACAAAAAAGGGAACATGTACCTCCCAGGCTCGCCAATAGCTTCCAAGGAATTACCCGCTACGGCGAGAGGATGAGCTCATATAACCGTAAAGGGTGGCCAAGCCTGCGCCATCCCAGTCGTAGCCATGGATCCGCGTCACGTTCAAAAGTGCACTCGGCAGGTAGAGGGTGGAAGTGTTCGCCTGGTCGGCGAAGAGCGTGGTCTCCAGCAGAAACATGATAAAACCGTGAGCGTACTGCTCCTTCTCCTCTCGAGTAGTGGACACCTTGATCCGGAAATGATCCTCGAACCATGAGTATCTCACGAATCCTGCCTGGGCAAGGGGTGGCTAAGTGCCGAGCAAGTATAGCTGAGCGGTGTCCCACTCGCCCATGTCTGTGTCAAAGGGCATCGGATCACCCCCCACACCAAGCCCTGTGAGCATGGAAAAATCAAAGGGAGTCATCGTCATCTCCCCGGTGGCAAAAAGGTGGAAGGAGTCGGTGGTGTCCCACCACCTCTCCACCAGAGCAGCAAGAAGGGGCCTACTTGTAGTGAGGCACGAGAGTCCCATGCAAAAAGTCCAAAAGCCGGCTCGATCGACAATACGACAGACCGCATCGGGCAGCTCCATATACCAACCTCGGGCGACAGTGTTCCCATACCCCTGGAAGGCATAGGAATCTCCCTGTGTCCAAAACAAACAGTTGCGAAGTAGTGTTAGAAATACAATGTTGAGTGCGCTCAGAATCGATGAAAATGCAGGGTTTGCACATGTGTTCGAGTCTACACCAATATTGGGTGCAGGCGTGCTCACAGTGAACTACAGCATATGATGTATGAGTGTGTCTGAATTGTTCAGTTGAGAATGCAGTGTGTGTGTATGTGTCTGAGTCTATACCGATATTGGATGTAGCTGTGCTCACAGTGAACTACAGCATATGGTGTATCAGTGTGTTTGAATTGTTCAGTTGAGAATGCAATGTATGTGCATGTGTTCAAATTTAAGCAGATATTGGGTGTGGATGTGCTCGCAGTAAACTACAACATGTGATGTATCAGGGTGGCTGAATTAACCAGTTAAAGAACAGAATCAACTATCGCGGTTATATGTTCTACATTGTAGAAAATAAAACAGAGGAAGAATATACCTCTGTGGTGCCGTAAGATAGATGTGACTCTGGCTCGCGCAACAAAAGCTCCAGTGGCGCGCCTCGCGCATAGCTCCTAATGTGGGGGATGCCGTCGGGAGGCAACACGTGTATCGCTGGCCTGTAAGTCGCCGGATCGAACGGCTGGATCCGAAGAGGTACGATCTCGACCTCGGGGTCCACGTCCATCTCCGGGGGAGTCCCACCATGTGGAATGTCGTCCACCATCTCAAAAGAAGTGTGAAAATGGCCGAGAATGTGAAAAACGGCCAAGAATGCCAAAAGTCAACCCAAAGTCAACCCCGAGAGGATGAAAAATGGGAGAAAAAGGCAGAGTGTGGAAAAGGCACGAAAACCAAGTAGACTCGAGGGGGAAACAAACCCCCAAGTAGTGGAAATCGAGAAAGAAACACCGAAAACCAAGTTTTGTTCGGTTTAAAGTGTGCGAAACGGGAAGGGTTTTGCGAATCGAATGACGAAAAAGGCTCGAAAACGCGGCAAAAACTCGAATCGAAGGTTGGGAAATCGCCTAGAGGAAGAGATGAGTGATTTTCGAGCTAGGGTGAAGTGGAAATATAAGGTTTGGAACCTTATATTTAAAGACCCGTGGCCAAAGGACAAAACTGCCCTAACATTGCCATTTTTGGCCGATCGGCCAAATTGTTAACCGATCGGCTAAATAGTTGGCCGATGAGCTCCTTTTGTGACCGATGGGTGGCCAGTGGACTCCCCTTGTGGTCAGTGAATCTCCTACACCCTTGGTTGGGCCAATTATGTGGTTTGGGACCTTCATCTCTCAAGACAGTGCAAGAAAACACACTTTTAAAGCTTAACCGGCCTTCATGTTGACCTCGAACCGTGTCTTCTGTGTGCGACACTCGATATGTGCGAGGTGTATCCTTTTTTCATATCCTTTTTATGTATGGAAAAATTCCAGAGTTGCACGAGAATTGCCTTTGAATGTGTCATATTACAATGCATTGTTATGATTGTAATAGGCGCTCTAGTTACGCGTCTTTTCGCTTTTGCATCGAACATGCATCAGTTTGCTTTAAAGTTGCATCTCAATATCGCGAATGACATGCCTTTACCATGCTTACATTGTCATGCACATCTCTCTTGCATTGTTATGCACACACTGTATGCGTTGTCACACACGTTTTGTTTGCATTGTCATGCACATCTCTCTTGCATTGTTATGCACACACTGTATGTGTTGTCACGCACATTTTGTTTGCATTGTCATGCACATCCCTGTTGCATTGTTATGCACACACCGTATGCGTTGTCACACACGTCTTGTTTGCATTGTCATGCACATCCCTGTTGCATTGTTATGCACACACCGTATGAGTTGTCGAGCACATTTTGTTTGCATTGTCATGTAGATCACTCTTGCATTATTATGCACACACTATATGCGTTGTCACGTACATTTTACGTGCATTATTATGCACACTTCACCTGCATTGTTATGCGCGTTCTACCTACATGTGCTCCTACCCTATTGTACCTGTTGAATTTCTTTCTTTTGCAGGCACGATATTGTATGTACAGTTCATTTGAAGATGGTGAAACCAGATGTTATTGTATGTGTGGTTCTTTCGAGAAGTTCTAGTTCAGTTTGACTCTACTCCTTTCTCGACTCGCGTGCCGCGTTTGGACGTATCCTTTCTTCACTTGCATGCTGCGTTTGGACGTATCCTTTCTCCACTCGCGTGCCGCATTTGAACGTATCCTTTCTCCACTTGCATGCCGCGTTTGAACGTATCCTTTCTCCACTCGCGTGCCGCGTTTGGTCGTATCCGCACGGTTATGTGCATCGCGCTTTCTTGCGCAACCTTTCTCCACTCGCGTGCCGCGTTTCGACGTATCCGCACTGTTATGTGCATCGCGCTTTCTTGCGCAACCTTTCTCCACTCGGGTGCCTCATTTGGATGTATCCACACTATTATGTGCATCGCGCTTTCTTGCGCAACCTTTCTCCACTTGCGTGCCGCGTTTGGACGTATTCGCAATTTCATGTGCAACGCGCTTTCTTGCGCACCCCTTCTGCTCCTGCGTTCGACACGTGTTTGGATGCCTTTCCTCTCCTGCGTGTGCTACGCTGAGAGACGTTGTATTTGAGACTCCGGGTGCCCTCGATGGTCACTTTTAGTCTTCTCTGCGTGAGATGCAGTGAGAATTGTGTAATTTTCTTACATACTTTTGACATGTAATGTAGTTAGAATTGTATATTGCTTGCTTAAACTGTTGCATGTTATGCTTCGTTACAGCTCTCTTTCACATGATCATAAGTTATGTTCGGCACCGTGTATTGTCTCTGCATTTTGCCCCCGCCATCGGGCACATATCTTTGCTAGCTTGTATGCTTTGTCTAAGTCTTCGACCTTGTCAAAAATGGGTCGTCTCTGGGCTTTGACATTCACTCCCGTCATTGTTATGACTTTAGAGTTCTGTCAAAGAGGGGCAACTGTAGGCACCCCATTTTTGACCGTCCTCAAGACTTGGACGTCATCGTTTGAACACTCGATGATCATCCATGTCCGTGTTCGTTTTGAGTTCGCGAAGGTCTCGGCCGTGCGCCTTGCCTCAAGATCTCTCAACTTGTCTATTTTGTGCTTAGTTATGGACCAAGCACTTGTGTCTTTGCTTTTAAGGGGAGAGGGTGGCTTGTTGGCTATTTTCTCAACCCATCGGCCAAGGCATGAGGCCATCGGCCCCTTTTTCTTGCCATCGGCCAAGAGTGTTGGCCGATCGACACTATATTTGGTCAGTCGGCCACCTTTGTTGGTCAATCGGCCATATTTTCCAACCGCCCCCTTTCCATCTGCTTTTGGCAGATATTTGCTGGCACGCATAATTTCCCTGTATGGAGGGATTTGAGCCTTGCTTGGCTTCTCCAAGAAGCCTTGCAATATTGGGCTTCTATAGAAGGAGAGCCTCCACTCCCTTTCCAGGGGTTCTAGAAATCTGATATACAAGTTAGATATATCTCTCTCTCTATATCTCCCTCTCTCTAGATTTGTGTGTGTGTTGGAGCTCAAAAGTGTGTTTTGTTCTTACTACTGCACACAAACACCTAGCACTACACTATCCTTGATTGCTGAGGCACTAGAAGGTTGATTTTAGAGTTTTTGGGCTGCTTTTGATCCAAGAAGATTGCTAGAGTTGTGTTCTTGAAGTTGTTCTTCAAGGGTGAGTCAACTTGTTTTTGATACCCCATTTTGGCTTATGCTTTTACACATACTTCTATACTATTTTAAGCTTGACTCCGAACTACAAAAAGCTCTAATTTTGTATGTTTGTTATGGTTTCTTAAGGTCACTTTTTGGTTGGGGGTTGTCTACCCCCTCTTAGGCCTTGTTTGGCCTTGTTTTGTGCCTTTACTTTCGAGCTTGGGGACCATCTTATTTTAACCTTCCCACCACTAAAATCCAGAGGATTTTCAATGGTGGAGAAGTGGTTTTGAGGTCATGAATAGGAGGGGGAGGGGACACCCCCATCTCTTTGTGTCTCATGTGCTTGCGTTGTTGGCTTATAAGAGTAGCATGTTTACTTAGCATGTCTTGGTTCTATTTAAGCACTTTTTAGTGGTTTTTAGGACCTGCCTTAACTCTTTTCCATGTTGGTTTGATGGCATCTTGCATGCTTCACATACTTCTAGAGTAATCTTGCATGTTTGCATAAGATGCATCTTGTGTTTGGACCACTTTTCGTGCATGTTTTTGCTCGACTCAAAGGAGCTTTCCTTTATGTTTTACCATGATTAAACTCTATTTGGTGTTTTCTTGGTCATGCATGCATTGTTTTGCATAGCTTTGGTTCATTCTAGCTTGTAAGCCCTGTGCCTTGAGTTTATTAGCATGTGTTGAAGTATTTTCATGATTTGGCAACATGTGAAATGTGATTTCAGTCCTTGTTTCATGGCCACACACCTGCATTTATCACCTATTCCATGCTTTGGATAGTTTGTATTTCATGCCTTAAGTTTGAGTCATTGTGTATGTCTCCATGATTAGGTCTTTGGGATGCCATCTGTCACAACCCCAAACCCGCCCCTAAAAGTTTGGGCATGACCTAGGCAGAAATGGGCATTTAACCTGATATACATAACATCTGGGGCCTGAATGGAAGCATTGAAGATTATAGAATAACATAAAATCATATCCATTAAGCTATCACTACTATGCCAGGATCGCAAACATCATAACAGGAGAATAGAATACAGAAACATGCATCGAAGTATCGGTTATATACATACATATATACAGATCCAGCCCCAAGGTTGGGCGTATAACAAAACGTTATTGACATTTCAACCTTAAACAGGCAATTAGAATACAAGCCAAAACTAGACAAAAGTTCACAAAAAAAAAAAAAAAAAATGGGACGGCTCCACCAAAGTGCCTGGACACACTGAGGTTGACAAAAGACAGATGAGCCTCAGGAGTTAAGACTGGCTCCCAGGTTGATTACCTACAGAAACAGACAAGATGCGGAGTGAGTGAAGCTCAGTAAATAATAGTACTTATACAGTTCCATGCGCAATTTAAATCATAATACATAACCATGCGTACGTAACAGGAGAGTTCATAAGGTTAGTCCAATGCTGTGTTACTTTCAGAAATGGCCTTAGGCCTGGATATAACAGAACGACCATCGGCCCAGAAAGAACAGAACGGCCATTGGCCCAGAAATAACAGAACGGCCCAGAATTGTCCATGTATACACAAATTCTTTCATTGTTTACATTCACATCAATTCCGAACCAATATAAACATAATGTAGTAACTTACGGAAAAAAGAACGTTAATAGCGATAAGCGTTAACGGTAAATGAATGTATATCCATTGCACTATTACTCACAGTGTTGTGGCGGGATGCTACTTCCTTTCGCAGTGTGCCCTACACACATAGAACTCACAATTTAGTTCAAATTCTTCTTTAAATTCACATTTCAATCGTTAATTTCCAGTAAATTAAGAAGCACTTTAAAAAGTTCAAATATTAATTTCAACCATCCCAGAGGGTCAAACAGGTCAAATGGAGCAATCCATGTTTTTCAACTTGGGCCACATGTGCAGCTGTGAGCCCCGCACGTGCTTTTTAGACAGTGTTCAACGCCCAAAATTGCACCATTTCCCGCACGTGCGGCGATTCTACAAAATTCTGTCCAAAATTCATACAAAATCCAATATTTTGGTGGCATCAACAAGGCCCAAAATAAATCCTTTAATTCCTCAACACATGGTTCAAACATCATGTAATTTAGGAGGTACGACACATCATGATCTAAATATAAACTAGATTTATATTTCAAAGCCAAAACATAACTCATGTACAAAGGTCTTACAAACACATATGAAATCAATTCTCTAGTTCCTTGCATTTCATGAGCATAACATAAGCATGTAGAATCTCTACAATATTGCGCCCAAATACTATAAGATCATCCAAGTCCATAATTGAGTATGATCATGTACAGATAAGGGATAGGATGAAATTTAACTCCAAATCAATCTAACAACTACACATCTTCTCCATTTAATCAGTACACATCCCATATGAAAGAAAATTCTACTCATATTGAAGAAATTCCTATCCAAGACAAAAGAGGAGGTAATTAAGGTACAACCTATATAAAATTTACATACCTTGAGTTTTAAGTCTCTCAAATTCTCAACCTCCTTTGATAATCTTCTTCACCCTACCTCTTAAACCCCTCTCTAACCCGATCCTTTCTCCTAGGAGATATTTGAAATGCAGCTTCTTAGTCAAAATGTTTAAGGAGCATGGTACATAAATATATATAAAATGTGAATAGGACGAAAATCAATCGTTTAATCATCCCAAATTGAAATTTCACCGAAATGCCTATTCTTACCTACAAATTATGTTGATCTCGAATATAAAATCAATTTTGGATTATCAAGCCTCTAAGGCTCTCAATTTCTGATTCGAACACTTTAATTGTGACAGATACTTCCTTATTAAACAGATATGAACCAATATTCATACGTCTTACTTAATTAAACCTCATTTCACACGACATTTCCTAGTAAGCAATTAAGTGCACAGAATAAAGGACTGAAAATATACCGAAAACAGAGATGAGGGTCGGGTTATTACACTCTTCCCCCTTAAATAAGTTTGGTCCCTCAAACTTGTTTTACCTCAAGATCAGAACAGATGCGGATATCGGTGTTGTATCTCCTCCTGTTTTTCCCAAGGTGCTTCGGTTCCGTAATGTTCTTGCCATTCAACTTTTACCATTAGGATCTCTCGATTTCCGAATTGCTTCACTTGTCGGTCCAAAATTCGAATTGGTTTTTCCTCATAAGTTAACTGTCATCTAGCACAATTTGGTGATAATCTATAACATGTGACGGGTCCGGAAGGTATCCTCGAAGCATAGAAACATGGAACACGTTATGGACTTGACTCATGTTTGGTGGAAGGGCAACTCGATAAGCTACCGGACCCACTCTTTCTAGAATTTGGAAGGGACCAACATATCGGGGTGTTAACTTATCCCTTTTTCCAAATCTCGGATGCCCTTTCATTGGGGTGACTTTCACGAACACATGACTATCCACTTCAAATTCCAAATCCCTTCGTCGATTATCCGCATAACTCTTCTGTCTGCTTTGAGCCGTTTTCAATCTTTCTCATATAATTTTAACCTTTTAAGTTGTCAACTGCACAATTTCAGGCCCTAGCAATGATCTATCCCCAACTTCAGCCCAACACACGGAGGAACAACATGGTCTTCCATATAGAGCATCATAAGGTGCCATCTCAATACTCGAATGGTAGCTATTGTTGTATGCAAACTCTACCAACGGTAGATGAGTTTCCCAACTTTCTTGAAAATCCATCACACACATTCAGAGAATATCTTCTAGAGTTTGTATCGTTCTCTCGGATTGACCGTCGGTCTGAGGGTGAAAAGTTGTGCTGAACTTGAGTTCTGTACCCATAGCTTCCTGCAGACTTTGCTAGAATCTTGAAACAAACTTGGGATCCCTATCCGACACAATTGAAACTGGAACACCATGAAGCCTTAAAATTTCATTCACATAAAGTACGGTGAGTTTATCTGCATTATATTGAGTCTTCATTGGTAGGAAGTGAGCAGCCTTAGTTAATCGGTCTATAATGACCCATATAGAATTCATACCCCGAGGGGTCCGTGGTAACCCCACAACAAAATGCACGGTCAAGTGTTCCCACTTCCATTCCGGGATCGGAAGGGGTTGCAACAGTCCTACTGGTCTTTGATGTTCTGCCTTTACTTGCTTGCACTGTAGACATTTAGAAACGAATTCTGCGATCTCCTTTTTCATACCTGGCCACCAAAAGTTTCGTTTCAAATCCCGGTACATTTTGGTACTCCCCAGATGCATCGAAAACCTTGAGGCATGTGCTTCTTCCATTAGTTTCCGTCTAAGTTCCCACACGTTAGGGACACATATTCTGTTTTGAAACTTGAGCACCAAATCCACTAAACTGAACCCCGATTTTGGTTTTGTCTCGAACTCATCACATACTTTCCGTACTGTTTTATCTTCCATTTGACGTAGCTTGATCGCTTCAAGTAAGGTTGGTTGAGCCATCATCGCTGCTATTACGGCTCCAATCCACATATCTCAAGATCTACATCCATTTTATCCAATTCAATCACCAACTCCTCTTGCTTCGTACATAGATTTTCCAAATCTCCCATATTTTCCGACTAAGCACATCTGCAACTGTGTTGGCTTTACCAGGATGGTAATGAATCTGTAAATCATAGTCTTTAATTAGCTTTAATCACCATCGTTGTCGCATATTCAACTCCTTTTGGGTAAAAAGGTACTTAAGACTTTTATGATCGGTGTAAACTTCGCAAGTAGTGCCATAAAGATAATGCCACCATATCTTCAAAGCAAAAACTACTGTTGCCAACCCAAGATCGTGTGTGGGATAATTCTTTTCATAGGGTTTCAACTATCGAGAGGCATAAGCGATATCTCTTCCATTTTATATAAGTACACAATCAAGCCCTTTATGCGAAGCATCACTGTAGAGTACAAACCCTTCGGTACCGAATGGTAAGGCTAGAATTGGTGCTATAGTTAACTTTGTTTTCAACTCCTGGAAAGCAAATTCCCGCTCTTCTGACCATTCAAATGCAACTCCCTTTCGAGTCAATTGTGTAAGCAGCACAGCGATTTTGGAAAAATCTTGCACAAACCTTCTGTAATAACCGGCTAATCCCATAAAACTACGTACCTCAGTCACATTGGTAGGAGTTGGCCAATTCACGATTGCTTTAATTTTGTGTGGATCTACAGAGACTCCTTCTTTTGTCATGACATGCCCCAGAAAGGCCACCTCTTGTAGCCAGAATTCACATTTCTTCAGCTTTGCACACAAGTTCTTCTCTTGAAGTGTTTGAAGGATTATACGAAGATGATTCTCATGAGCCTTTGCACTCTTTGAATATATAAGGATATCATCGATAAAGACTACCACAAATTCGTCCAGATAAGGCTTAAAGACATGATTCATTAGATCCATAAATGCTGCCACTGCGTTAGTAACTCCAAAGGGCATAACCAGAAATTCATAATGATCGTACCGGGTTCGAAAAGCTGTCTTCTCCACATCATCAACTTTGACCTTCAATTGATGGTATTCGGATCGTAGATCAATTTTTTAAAAGACTTGTGCCCCTTGTAACTGGTCAAATAAATCGTCAATCTGTGGTAAGGGGTGCTTGTTCTTGATTGTTACCTTGTTGAGTTCCCTATAATCAATATATAGCCAGAGTGTTCCGTCCTTCTTTTTCACAAACAAAACTGGTGCACCTGAAGGAGATACACTCGGACGGATGAATCCCTTATCAAGCAAATCCTGTAACTGAACGTTTAATTCTTTCATTTCAGCTGGTGACATTGTATACGGGGTCTTAGAAATGGGTTGAGTCCTCGGCGCCACTTCAATTGTAAACTCAATTTCACGGTCTATCAATTGCCCTGGTAATTCTTTTGGAAAAACATCTGGAAATTCTCAGACAACTGGAATCACGTCAATATCCCCATTTATCACATGCCCCTCCAAAACACTGCATAAATACCCCTGACACCCTTTCTGAATTAATTTACAAGCCTTTGCTGCAGAAATCAAATAAGGTGGAGAAGTCACTTCCTGTCCCTAAAAAATAGCTTCTCGTTGTCCCCGAGGGTGGAAACTGATTTGCTTGTTCAGACAATCTATAGTTGCACCATATTCACTCAACCAGTCCATGCCCAGAATAATGTCAAAATAGGTCAAGTCAAGAGGTAACAAATTAGCATATACCCGGATATCCTCAGGTTGGAGTTCACAAGCAAAATATACAGAAGCACAAATCATAGAGTCTCCCAAAGGTGAAGTAACACATAACATATATGACAAATGTTCCGCAGATTAATCTAAATGTCGTGCAAATAATTTTGACACAAAAGAATGGGTAGAGCCAAAATCAAACAATACATGAGAAGAATAATCGTGAACCATAAATGTACCTGATACCACGGTCGCAGCATTCTGCACATCCCCTTGAACCAATGCAAATACCCTACTTTGCCTCGCAGTGTCTTTGTTGTTAGTAGGTTTTGCAACCGACTTGGTGTTGGCAGTTGGTGCAGACCCCACTGAACTTGTAGCAGCTTTGTTGTTATTTTTTCAATTTCCTTGAGGGCAATCCCTTATTAGATGACCCATTTTGCCACATCAGAAACATGCTCCAGACAGTCGCTGACAAACCCCACGGTGCCTCCTTCCACATTCTGAACACACAAGGGCTGAATCTTGAGTAAAAGTGGTTGTGCTGGAGGTCCCTAAATTTTGATTCTTATTTGGCGGAGTAGTTGTGCCCGTTGACCATTGAGTATTTTGCCTCTTCCCTTTCCATTCAGAAATTCGGTTCTGAGTAGCAAGGTTTCCTTCTGCTATAACAGCCCTCTCTAACACATCTACATAAGTGGGTAACTTCAACATGTTGACCTTGTCCAGTATAGCGTTCTGTAATCCCCCTTCAAATTTACATGCCTTCTTATAATCTGTGTCCACCATATGAGGTGCAAACCATGCTAGTTCTGCAAATTGAGCTTCATATTCGGCAACAGTCTTGTTCCCTTGTCGAAGAGTCTCAAATTTGGTCACCTTCTTGTCTCGTATACTTTGGGGAAAGTACTTATCATAAAATAACTCCAAGAATCTGTCCCATGCTAATCCCGGATATGTAGTTCTCGTAAGCATCCACCATCTCCGTGCTTCGTCCTCAACAGTGAAAGTAGCCAGTTGCGCTTTTTGGACTTCGGTGCAAGGAAAAACTTCGAATAACTTTTCTATTCCCAACACCCATGCCTCAGCTTTCATTGGTTCTATCCCTCCCATGAATGATGGTGGTTTCATCTTTTTAAACTCCTTGGTAAGGGTAATGGTTCAGTCTTCAGCATGGACATCTTGTACTACAAGTGGAGGTACCAGTGGTGGTGGCGGTTGTGGCTGTTGTTGTTGTTGTTGTTGCCGTAGGGTTTCCGTCATTTCCATAATCATTCTTTCCATCCTGTCCAACCTTGCAGACGTGGCATCTTTCGGGTCTTTTGCTCTTGTTCTCACCATAATCTACACAACAATCCATTAGATACCATAGACATAGGTCAAAATTGTTAGCATTAGCAGAGTACGCTTAACGTTGCCATCAATCTTTCCTATACTTCCAGGATGTCATGCATGATACTTAAATCTTTTCTGGACACCCTAAAGCTCAATGGAACCGTGGGTGAGATAGCCACTCGTGCTCTGATACCACTTGTCACAACCCCAAACCCGCCCCTAAAAGTTTGGGCATGACCTATGCAGAAATGGGCATTTAACCTGATATACATAACATCTGGGGCCTGAACGGAAGCATTGAAGATTATAGAATAACATAAAATCATATCCATTGAGCTATCACTACTATGCCAGGATCGCAAACATCATAACAGGAGAATAAAATACAGAAACATGCATCGGAGTATCGGTTATATACATACATATATACTGATCCAACCCCGAGATTGGGCATATAACAAAACATTATTGACATCTCAACCTTAAACAAGCAATTAGAATACAAGCCAAAACTTGACAAAAGTTCACAAAAAAAAAAAAAAAATGGGACGGCTCCACCAAAGTGCCTGGACACACTAAGGCTGACAAACGATAGATGAGCCTCAGGAGTTAAGACTGGCTCCCGGGTTGATTACCTATAGAAACAGACAAGATGCGGAGTGAGCGAAGCACAGTAAATAATAATACTTATACAGTTCCATGCGCAATTTAAATCATAATACATAACCATGCGTATGTAACTGCAGAGTTCATAAGGTTAGTCCAATGCTGTGCTACTTTTAGAACGGCCTTAGGCCTGGATATAATAGAACGACCATCGGCCTAGAAATAACAGAATGGCCATTGGCCCAGAAATAACAGAACGACCCAGAAATGTCCATGTATAAACAAAATCTTTCATTGTTTACATTCACATCAATTCCCAACCAATATACATATAATGTAGTAACTTATGGAAAAAAGAACGTTAATAGCGATAAGCGTTAACGGTAAATGAATGTATACCCATTGCACTATTACTCACAGTGTTGCGGCGGGACGCTACTTCCTCCTGGAGGGTGCCCTACACACATAGAACTCACAATTTAGTTCAAATTCTTCTTAAATTTACATTTCAGTCGTTAATTTCCAGTAAATTAAGAAGCACTTTAAAAAGTTCAAATATTAATTTCAACCATCTCAGAGGATCAAACAGGTCAAACGGAGCAATCCATGTTTTTCAAGTTCGGCCGCATGTGCGGCTGTGAGCCCCGCACGGCAAATACTCCCGCACGTGCGGCAGTGATGCCCCGTATGTGCTTTTTAGACAGTGTTCAATGCCCAAAATTGCACCATTTCCCGCACGTGCGGCAATGACTCCAGCACGTGCGGCGATTTTGCAAAATTCTATCCGAAATTCATACAAAATCCAATATTTTGGTGGCATCAACAAGGTCCAAAATAATCCTTTAATTCCTAAAACATGGCTCAAACATCATGTAATTTAGGAGGTACGACACATGATGATCTGAATATAAACTAGATTTATATTTCATACCCAAAACATAACACATGTACAAAGATCTTGCAAACACATATCAAATCAATTCTCTAGTTCCTTGTATTTCATGAGCATAAAATAAGCATGCAGAATCTCTACAATATTGCCCCCACATACTATAAGATCATCCAAGTCCATAATTGAGTATGATCATGTACAGATAAGGGATAGGATGAAATTTAACTCAAAATCAATCTAATAAGAACACATCTTCTCAATTTAATCAGTACACATCCCATATGAAAGAAAATTCTACTCATACTGAAGAAATTCATATCCAAGACAAAAGAGGAGGTAATTAAGGTACAACCTATATAAAATTTACATACCTTGAGTTTTAAGTCTCTCAAATTCTCAACCTCCTTTGATAATCTTCTTCACCCTACCTCTCAAACACCTATCTAACCCAATCCTTTCTCCCAGGAGATATTTGAAATGAAGCTTCTTAGTCAAAATGTTTAAGGAGCATGGTACATAAATATATATAAAATGTGAATAGGACAAAAATCAATCGTTTAATCATCCCAAATTGAAATTTCACTGAAATGCCTATTCTTACCTACAAATTATGTTGATGTCAAATATAAAATCAATTTTGGATTATCAAGCCTCTAAGGCTCTCAATTTCTGATTCAAACACTTTAATTGTGACAGATACTTCCTTATTAAACAGATATGAACCAATATTCATACGTCTTACTTAATTAAACCTCATTTCACACGACATTTCCCAGTAAACAGTTAAGTGCACAGAATAAAGGACCGAAAATATACCAAAAATAGATATGAGGGTCGGGTTATTACACCATGTCATTGGGTTTTGGGCTTATTTTGACATGTTATAACTCTGTTTTTCATTACATAATCCATGCCATGATTGGTTGTAATAGGTGTAGTGCAATTGCCCTTTTGGGCCTTGTACGCATCTTGTTTTGTGCTCGCCTTTCTAGCTTGTTTTGGCGTCATCCCATGCATGTTCTAGCCTTGTTTTGGCTCGTCTTAGGACTATTTTGGGTCACCTTGGTCCTTTGGGGCTTGGTTGATATGGACATGGTTCAAGTACCTCGGCTAGCTTTGAGGGTGAAGTCCATTAGCATGCCTTGCTTGTGTTGTGTGTTTGATTTGGCATCACTCTTAACATAATTTCAGAGATTATGGTGTCACCATATTGCCATGATTGTCACCCCTTGCTCATGTTTGGGTGTTGTGACCTTGTGCTTTAACTCTTGGACCATTGCATGTCCATGCTCATTGTGCATTTCATCCTGTCATTCCATCATCTTTGGCTACTGTTTTTGGTATGGCTGAAGTCTATTCCCCTTTAGTGTATGTCCGTGATTCATGCATTTGTGTATTGTTGTATGCTTATCGCATTGCATGTTGTCACATCCTTGTTTTTGGCATTGTTGTCGCATGCCTATTACATTGCATGTTTGTACGTTTAGGTTGCATTTTGCATGTTTGTTTGCATTTTGTCACGTGCTTGATTAGGTTGCATTACATTTGGCATGCTTGTTACCTTAGCCTTGTGCATGCTTAGGTTACATAGCATAGCATTTCCATGTTGCATTGTATTTGACATACTTGTTTGCATTACATTGTGTTTGGTTTGGGGTGTCAAATCAAACACGAGGAGCGAGGAACGTTCGTACTTGAAGTGACGAAATGTGCCTCAATCCTTAGTCGCCGACGATCTTGATCCAACATGATAGAGCGTGAGGCCTTCATGTGTTTTGTGCATTCAACCCATATTGATTTGCACACTTGGCTCCTTTGGCCATCATGCATTGAAATGTGTGATTGATGACCCGAGGGTTGAGAACCATACTCTATTGAGTTTATAGTATGATTGGGAGGGTGGTTGTGCACACATTATCTTGAAAATGCATTGCCATGCCCTGTTTGTCCTCTGCTGCAGTAAAACAGAATTCGGCAGGAAGATATGGCCGGTCAGCCATCTTCAGTGCCGGTCGACTACAAATTCATGGCCGAGAGCCCCACTATTGGTCGATGACCAATTCCACATGGCCGGTGTTCCCATAACTTGGCCGGTGACATCCCACAATGCTTAAGGAGTGGTTCAGAAACATCCTTGGGACTTGTGCAATTCTCAGAGGAGCAAAACAGTGCAAACAGAGGCAACATATGGCATGGCAACGGGTTTCCGAGCGAGGCGTTCGGGCATGCATCATTCAATCATTCCGAGGTGGAGCTGCGGCGGCCTCCTTTTGTAATTAATTTGTTATTTAATTAAGGGTTTGTAATAATTAATTAGCTAGGGTGGTTGATTGATCTTTTTGGTTTGTATTACTTATTCAAACCCTCCGTCGAGAGGGCCAATTTTGAAATAAGTGTGCATGCGTGTGTGCATGTCTTGCAACCTCCGTTTCTTTCTCCCTTTTGCTTACCTGCTTTTGTTGGTTAGTTTTAGGTAATGTTTCAATTAGCATACTTATGATAGCATGTTTGCATACATTCATTCGTATTGCACGCACCGGGCTCGGCGCATCATACTAATTACATAGTATTTCGATTCCAACTTGAATACATGTATCGAGTTGTCGCATTTCACATGCCATTCTTAGATTAGCCGAGCCTATTCTAGTTGTATTTTGTATGCGTTGCATTAGCCATCTTAACATGAGCTAGGATCATGCATTTGATTACTAAATAGCTATTGTTTTTGCTCGGAGTACTAGGTAAGCATTTATGCTTTAGCATACTGCATGCGTGTAAGTGTTGCCATGATAGCATGCTTGCCATGAGTCTATTTGCTTATGTGATATAACTGCCAGAATGCCTGTGGGTGAAGGTTGGATTGCTTGAATTGAAACAATTCATTGAAATCTGTGTTTTAGCCTACTTGCGAGTTGCAAACTTCAAACCATTTCCAAACAAACGGATATGCGATGCTTTGTTCCAAATTAGGTGATCTAGTCTATACTTGTTTTGCTGTGCACATCACATAGTAATTCTAGCTAGTTAACCAGAATAAGAACGCATGTGTTTTCAAAAACAAGATATCATGTTTAGTATAGGCCGATCTTCGGATTGGGCGAGCGGGGGTGCTCATAGATGACCTTCCCCAATCATACCCAAGTTCCCGAGCCGAGGCAACTTTGGTGATGACAGACATGTGGCCTTAGGCACAAGTCAGGGTTTCCTAAATTCCCTCAAAATAAATATTTAGGTGGCGAGTCGGTATCTGGCAAAGCAGTCCATGTTTGGCGCTTCTTTCTTAAAAATTAGTTTTCCAAAATGATTTGCCGAATTTGGACTCTTTGGCGATTTATTAGTCTTGCATTGCACTTTGCAAGATCAGATTAAGAACCGTGACATTTGAGTCCGAACTATAGTAAGCCCAAATGAACAAAACGAGATTTTTTCCCGGGACGTTCGGGGACGTCTATAGGAGCATTATCGAATACAAACAAAAAGTCAAAATTTGGGACTTCTAGCAATTATAGCTCAAAATAAAGTGGAAATTCAGGGCCTACCTGCACTGTATATGGGAAGAAGCATTGGGGTGTCTATTATTGCACTACGAGGGCCTGTTATCAGTGTGGAAAGGTTGGACATATGGCAACGGATTGCACACAGTCACGTCAGGGTGGTAACTGAGGTACTACAAGCTCAATTTGATTAGTTCCCACAACAAAACCAGCTACAACACTGTCTACCACAAGAAATGAACAAAGGCAAGGAAGGATCTTTGCATTAATTCCGGGGGACACTCAAAATACAAAGGTAGTACTGTTAGGTACAATTTCCATCTGTAGGAGACCTGCTTATGTCTTAATTGATTCAAGGTCTACGCATTTTTTTGTTTCTGTAGTTTTTGTTGAAACTTTGGATAGACCTATGGAAGCATTGAGATATATATTATGTGTTATATCGCTTACGGGGGGATCCATATTATGCTCATCTGTATATACAACATGTGAATTATTTCTTGGAAATGCTATTTTGTATGTTGATTTAATACCTTCAGACACGAGATATTTTGATGTTGTTTTGGATATGGATTGGCTATCTAAATACCATGCAACCATTGATTGTGTTTTAAAACGAGTGATATCCGACCTCTCGGACAAGATGAATTTTATTTTGAGGGAAAAGGGGAAGTTCCACCACCATACCTTATATCTGCTATGAAAGCCCAAAAACTAATGAGTAAGGGTTGTCAAGGGTATTTGTGTAGTGTAATGATGCATCTTAGAAGGGTTTAGGTTATGTTTTAATGCAGAATGACAGGGTGATCACTTATGCCTCCCGACAATTGAACACGGCCTAGAACTTGTTGCAGTTGTGTTTGCATTGAAGATATGACGTCACTACTTGTATGGAACCAAATGTGAAGTGTACACCGATCATAAAAGCCTGAAGTACTTTTTCACCCAAAAGGAATTGAATATGGGACAAAGACACTGGCTTGAACTAGTCCAGGACTACGATTTACAGATTCACTACCATCCAGGCAAGGCCAATACTGTGGCAGATGCACTCAATAGGAAGAATGTAGAGAATCTAGCATGTTTGCTTACAAATCAGAAAGAATTGCTACAAGAATTTGAAAGGCTTGAAATCGAAGCAGTGCCTTTTGAACAAAATAGCTTGATAACTACAATGTTTGCGCAACCGAAAATTATTGAAGAAATCAAACAAAAGCAAATAAATGATGAGTTTCTAAATAAGATTTGTGATGAGTTTGAAACCAAAACAAAACCCAGGTTCACAATTGAAGACTCAATATGGGAATTCCAAGGGAGATTATGTATTTCTAATGATGCAGATTTGAAAAGGAGAATTTTGGAAGAAGCTCACAAGTCAGTGTTTTCTATGCATCTCGGAAATAGCAAGATGTACCAAAATTGGAAGTTAGTGTACTGGTGGCCCAATATGAAAAAAAAGATTGTCGACTTCAACCCTAAATGCTAATAGTGTCAACAAGTGAAAGCAGAGCATCAAAAATCGGCAGGCTTGCTTCAGTCCCTTCCTATTCTGGAATGGAAGTGGGAGCACATAACCATGGGTTTTGTTGTTGGCCTACCTCGAACACCTAGAGGTATGGACTCTATTTGGGTTGTAGTTGATAGGCTGACTAAGTCCGCTCATTTTCTTGCTATAAAGACTTCTTTTAATGCATATTGACTTACTACTATCTACATTGACGAGATTATTCGATTACATGGGGTTCAGTGTCTATCGTATCAGATAGGGATCCCAAATTTGTTTCTAGATTGTGGCATAGTCTACAAGAGGCAATGGGAATAGGATTGAGATTTAGTACAACATTTCATCCGCAAACTGACGAGCAAACCGAGAGGACTATCTAGACCTTAGAAAACATACTCGTATGTGTGTTTTGGATTTTCAGGGCATTTGGGAAACATATTTGCCATTGGCTGAATTTTTTTATAATAATAGTTTCCATGCTAGCATTGGTATGGCAACATATGAGGCATTATATTGGAGAAAGTGTAGATCACTAATTTATTGGACAAAGACTGGTGATAGGGCTATTTATGGAACCAAACTTGTGCAAGAAATGACCGAGAAGATCAAAATCGTTCAACAAAGGCTCAAAATTGTACAAAGCCAACATAAAATCTATGGCGATCAACGAAGAAGGGATTTCAAGTATGAAGCGGAGGATCATGTACTTATCAAAGTAACACCAATGAAAGGGCAAACAAGGTTTGGCAGAAAAGGAAAATTGACTCCTTGCTACGTCGAGTTGTTTCAGATTCTTGAGAAATTAGGTCTTGTTGCCTACCTTATTGCTTTGCCATTGAGAATGGAACAGATGCACAATTTATTTCAGGTATCCATGCTTTGTGGGTACCTTAGAGATCCATTCCATGTGATTGATCATCATCGGATTGCTTTAGATAAGAATATGATTTCTGAAGAATAAGCCGTGTAAATCATTGATTGACAAGTGAAGCAATTGAGGAATAAAACTATTCTTATGGTGAAAGCCGAGTGGAAAGAACATTATGGGAAAAAGATCACTTGGGAAAAAGAGGATGAGATGCGGCAATGATACCCGCATTTGCTTTCGTTTCAAGGAAACTTAAATTTGGAGGACCAAACTTTCTAAAAGGAAGAGACTGTGATGACCCCGACCTCTGTACTACTGTGTTACATTGTTTCAATAAGCTTAATTGCATGATTGTGTGATTAATTGTGTGAATAAATGCTTAATTTGTTATTATCTCTTATTAGATGGAATATTTGTTCACTTATTGACTTAGAATCAGAAATTGAAGGCCTAAATGGCTTCAGAAACCAAAATTGACTGGCCTAACAAACTAATTAGAATATTTAGAATTTTATGACAACTTTGATTGATATTTGATTCGAATCAAAATAATTAGAATAATTGATTGGAATTAATTAGAATTAAGTGGGATTTATTATCTCTGAGCAAGCTTAATTAGGCTAAACTAATTGCAGTTATATATATATATATGTTACATGACCTTTATTGAGCTAAAAAACATGTACTTGGCTCAGATTTTAGAGATAAGAGAGGGAAAACTCAACTCAGAGAGAGAATAGGGTGAGTTTGTAGGAGATTTGAGGAGACTTGGAGAATTAAGCTAAGATACACTTAAATTCACACTCAAGCTATGAAATTCTCTTTATAGATAAAATATGTAGAAGTTGAATTCACTTAGTTTTTGAGTTTATTTGCATGAAATTGTACATTAAAGGAATGAATTAGCTTGAATTGGAAGAATTGGGTTGAATTATGTACATGCATGCATGATTTGAGTTTGGAACTCATGAAATTCTTACATGCATGGCACTTTTACACCTCAACTTGAAGAGACCTTCATGTTTTCATACTTTTCATATCATTTGATCATGTTTTGAAGAGATATAGACTCAATTTGAGTTAAACATGGTTTATAACTTGAAGTTGAAGTTTTTGGGTTGAGAATTTACCATGATTTTGAGCAATTGGTTTCAAATTAACTATGTTTACATGTTTTATAATGTTTTTCCACGTTTTTGTACCAACCATGCAAAGTTTGAACCATTGAGTTGCAAGTTAGAGCTTCAAACACAATTCAAGAAATTCTAGAATTCGACTAGTCAGCTCGAGAGAAGAAAATGTCACTCGAGTGTAAAATAAGCTGCCAGAAGTTTTGTAGAGAATTACATAGTGGCTCGAGCAGCAAACTTCATTCATTTTAACTCGTTCATTCTATTATTACTCACTGGGCCCTAGCTCACTGTTTATATGTATATGTTGGTGAGCAAGGTGAGCATCAAGGATAGAGATTGCCTTAGAGTGGACCCCCAATGTCAGGCTTTTGGAGAGCTTCCGAGAAGGAGTCAACTTATGCTCGAGCAGAGCCAAGCCTAAAGCCCTTTTTTGTTATGAACTTTCACTTCGCAAATTGTTTTTTTTTTTTTGTATAGGGTTTTTTTTTTAGGTATAAATTGTGGAGTTTGAGAGGTCTTTCGTCTTTGTAACACGTCTGAGTGTCGTGTCTTTTGTTCAATCTCGATTCTTGTTTTGAGTCGTTTCGAGTGTTACTCGATGTGTTTAGGTTGTTACCCTTTGATTTTCGGTTCAGTCGTTTTTGCTGTGTTTAGTCGTAGGCTCAATACCCAGTCAAAAACTCATTTCTTATTTCAAAATAAGTTGTTTTGTGCTCAGAGTGTTGAGCCATTCTTCCTTTTTGTGCAAAACAGAATTCGTTCTTTTATAAAACCGCAGGGTTTAACCCCGGTCATGTGAGAACAGTAGAACCAGGACCTATTTGAAGCTATAGGTTCTAGACTGCGATGCAGAAGAAAAGAGGAAGGATTAGGAGCATCTGAGGTTGTTTCGACTTCTGCAAATGCTGTCTTTACATCCTGTGTGTTCAAAATGAATAGAATGCTGTGTTATGGGCTGTGAGTTCAGAATGAGCAATGTTCAGAATGGGCTGTGTGTTCAGAATCAGTAGTGTCCTGCATGAGCCGTATGTTCAAAATAAACAGAGTACTGTGTTGCGAGCTGTGTGTTCAAAATGAGCAGTCTATGTGTTGAACATGTTGGGAACTTGTGATTAGTTCCACTTCCAGTGCCTTCCGGTGTTGATTTTGCAAAGTCACACCTGTGTTACTTCAATTTGCTTATCGAGTTGTTGCTCATGTGCTTATCGAGTTGTTACTCATTTGCTTATCGAGTTGTTGCTCATGTGCTTATCGAGTTGTTACTCATTTGCTTATCGAGTTGTTGCTCATGTGCTTATCGAGTTGTTACTCATTTGCTTATCGAGTTGTTGCTCATGTGCTTATCGAGTTGTTACTCATTTGCTTATCGAGTTGTTGCTCATGTGCTTATCGAGTTGTTACTCATTTGCTTATCGAGTTGTAGCTCATTTTCTTACCGAGTTGTTACTCATTTGCTTATCGAGTTGTAGCTCATTTTCTTACCGAGTTGTTACTCATTTGCTTATCGAGTTGTAGCTCATTTTCTTACCGAGTTGTTACTCATTTGCTTATCGAGTTGTAGCTCATTTTCTTACCGAGTTGTTACTCATTTGCTTATCGAGTTGTAGCTCATTTTCTTACCGAGTTGTTACTCATTTGCTTATCGAGTTGTTGCTCATTTGCTGATCGAGTTGTTACTCATTTGCTTATCGAGTTGTTGCTCATTTGCTTATCGAGTTGTTACTCATTTGCTTATCGAGTTGTTACTCATTTGCTTATCGAGTTGTTACTCATGTGCTTATCGAGTTGTTACTCATTTGCTTATCGAGTTGTTGCTCATTTGCTGATCGAGTTGTTACTCATTTGCTTATCGAGTTGTAGCTCATTTTCTTACCGAGTTGTTACTCATTTGCTTATCGAGTTGTTACTCATTTGATTACCAAGTTGTCGCAATTTTGTTTATCGAGTTGTTGCTCTTTGCTTATCGAGTTGTAAACTTGTTAAGGTCTTATTGTTGCTCATTGAGTTAATTTGTTTTATTTGTTACATTGGTCTACCTGACCTGGTAATACATGCATGTTCAATTTCCATTCGATTACATTGTTATGTAATATGATGTGGTGCGATGCGATGTACAAACACAACACTTTTTCAGCAAAAAGCTTGTTTCATTCCATCATCTTTTCAAATACATAGTTATGAGAAAGTAAAACCTGCCTCAGGCAGTACAATGTGCTCAATCTACCAAGAAAAAAAAAAAAAAAAAAAAAAAAAAAAAAAAAAAAAAGAGGATAAAGCAAAAAAAAAGAAGAGAAAAGCAATGAAATGTCTTAACAGAGCAAAGAAGAAAAAGGCAGCAGAAAGTCTGGGTCAAAATCGGTCATCTCAAGTACGGGGGTCAGTCCTGGTCCTCTTCCTGGACGAGGGTCCAGGATCACCACCGCCATCTCCAAAATCAGAGTCTGAGCTATCTCCGGCCTCGCCCTGTGACGACGCCGCCTCCTCATCTGACTCATCGTCATCTGGAGTGGGCTCTCGGGAACTGCTCTCAGCATGAGTGCGCCTATGTCTGCCTCAGCTATGGATAGTCATCCTCCGCCTGACTCCCCCTCCTCCCCAAGCAGGAACAGATGGTCCAACTGGCGCGCCTCCTGTGGCAGGAATCTGGAACGGGGCCTGAAAAGGACAAATGGCAAATGCATCAATTGCAGATAAAACAGAATGTAGTGTTTGAATACAGTGTATGAATGTCGTGAGCAACGCTATGAGCAGTATATGGGTTGCAATGCATCAGCGCCGTGAGTGCTGTGTTTCAAGTGCCGTGTCAATAATGTGATGCATCAGATTATGTATGAAACAAATTAGGCAGAGTTTGAAACTGCAGTTAAAAGAACTTACTGGGATATTGTAGATAGTCAATAAGTCGAAGCACCACTGCAGCATCCCTACCGCTAAGGCAGTCAACTCTAGGGACTGGCGAGTGTACTCGACGAAAGCCTGCAAAAGTATTGAAGTCATTAGTATTATGCGGGATATCAAGGGAATTGAAATGATTGTACAAAATGCAAAGTTTAGTAGTGCATACCGGGGTCGAGCCATAGACTCCGACGAGCTCAGAATCAGCCGGAGGAGGGGCGAAGGGAATCTGATAGGTCTCCCCACCCTGCCCTAGACGTGTGATCATCGTAGGCAGCGCTAGCCACTAAGCTCCCTGTCCCCTCTGGGACCCACTCCTTCCGCGTGCCCGAGCCGCCCTCAGTGCTCCTGCTTCAGCCGCTGGCGCCACAGGCCTCTCCCTCTCAGCTCGACGAGCACTACTCAGAGGCCGCATGATGTAAGCCTGAATGTACTTGGCATAATCGCCCTCATCTCTAAAGCCCTCCGAGTCCCAGCCGATCGTATAATCCATCATCTCCTCGAAGGTATATCTCTCAGTATGCCTCATATGGGTGGGAGGCAACCTCGGGACTACCTGCTCTAGTAAGCTGAGGGTCTGGCACAAGAAGCGCTCACCCAAGTACCAAGCACGGCAGACTGGACCCTCTAGCAGAACTCTGAAATGGGCAATCTCCCAAGCATCGGCATACCGTTCCCGAACTGCGTCAGGCAACGGGACCCATGGCTGCAAGGTGATCTGTAAATAAAACATAGTTTGCTATCTACTGATATTGAGAGTATAATATAAAGTGAAGCTTAAATGAACTGAAATGTTTGACATACCTCGGCTGCAGTGATGGTGTCAAAATAGCAGTGGAAGAACATGAAGGACTCTCGTGGCCTCCGCTCGCATCTCACGTCGAAGCGGTGGGAGAATGGAACACCGAGAGGAACCTCCTCGTCTAGCACTGGGGCAAGCCTCGGGAAGTAGGCATACACCCATAACTGCAGAATGTAACAGAACAGATATGAGCATGCTTATCAGATAAAGCAGCATGCAGATAAAGCAAAAAGCGGTATGTGCAGTGTATTGTGCAGTGTATTGTGGAGTGTATTGTGCAGTGTGTGCAGTGTATAACCAGTGTAAAACAGATTGCGCACGCACAGTGTGTGTGATGTACAGATAATGAAAAACAGAATTGAAAAGACAGAAAAGGGAACATGTACCTCCCAGGCTCGCCAGTAGACTCCAAGCAACTGCCCGCTGAAGCGGGAAGATGAGCACATGTACCTGTAAAGAGTGGCCAAGCCCGCGCCATCCCAGTCGTAGCGGCGGATCTGTGTCACATCCACAAGCACGCTTAGCAGGTAAAGGGCGACGGTGTTCGCTCGGTCGGCGAAGTGCGTGGTCCCCAGCAAGAACATAATGAAGCCACGAGCGTACTGCTCCTCCTCCTCCCGGGTGGTTGGCACCTGGATCCGGAAGTGATCCTCGAACCATGAGTACCGTACGAACCCCGCCTGAGCGAGAGGTGGCTGAGTGCCGAGCAAGTATAGCTGAGTGGCGTCCCACTCGTCCATGTCTGTATCAAAGGATCACCCCCTACTCCGATTCCTGTGAGCATAGAGAAGTCAAAGGGAGTCATCGTCATCTCCCCAGTGGCAGAAAGGTGGAAAGAGTCGGTGGTATCCTACCACCTCTCCACCAGAGCAGCAAGAAGGGGCCTGCTCGTAGTAAGGCGCGAGAGTCCCATGCAGAAGGTCCCAAAGCCGGCTCGATCGACAATATGACGAACCGTGTCGGGTAGCTCCATGTACCAACCTCAGGCGGCGGCGTTCCCATACCCCCGGAAGGCATGGGAATCTCCCTGTGGTCAAAACAAACAGTTGCAAAGCAGTATTACAAATACAGTGTTGAATGCGCTCAGAATTGATGAAAATGCAGCATGTGTGCGCGTGTTCAGATTCAAATAGATATCGGGTGTGGGTGTGCTCGCAGTGAACTATAGCATATGATGTATCAGTGTGTTTGAGTGGTTCAGTTGAGGATACAGCGTGTGTACACGTGTTCAGATTCAAACAAATATCAGGTGCGGGTGTGCTCGCAGTGAACTACAGCAAGCAATGTACTAGTGTGTTTGAGTTAAGCAATTAAAGAACAGAATCGCTATTGCAGTTATGTGTTCCACATTGTAGAAAATGAAATAGGGGAAGAGTGTACCTCAGAAGCGTCGTAGGACAGATGAGACTCTAGCTCGCGCAACAAAAGCTCCAGTGGCACGCCCCGTGCATAGCTCCGGAAGTGGCGGATGCCGTTGGGAGGCAACACATGTATCGTCGGCCTGTAAATCGCCGGATCGAACGGTCGGATATGAAGAGGTAGGGGCTCGACCTCGGGATCCACGCCTATCTCCGAGGGAGCCCCACCCTATGGTATGTCGTCTGCCATCTTAGAAAGAGTGCAAAAATGGCCGAGAATGTGGAAAATAGGCGAGAATGTCAAAAGTCAACCCCGAGAGGGTGAAAAATGGGAGGAAAGGTCGGGGTGTGGAAAAGGCACGAAGATCAAGGTATGACTCGGGAAAAACAAACCCCAAATGGTGGAAACTAAGAAAAATGCACCGAAACCAAGATTTGTTCAGTTCAAAATGTGCGAAACGGTGAAGATTTCGCGAATCGAACGACGAAAAAGTGTCGAAAACACAAGAAAAACGAGGATCGAAGGTTGGAAAATCACTTAGAGAGAGAGGAGAGGGTTTTTCGAGCTTAGAGGAAGTGAAAATATAGGGCTTGAGGCCCTATATTTAAAGACCCGTGGCTAAATGTCGAAACTGCCCCGACTCTGCCATTTTTGGCCGGTCGACTAAATAGTTGGCCGATGAACTCATTTTGTGGCCGATGAATGGCCAGTGGCCTCCCCTTGTGGTCGGTAAACCTCCCACACCCTTGGCTAGGCCATTTATGTGGTTTGGAAGCTCCATTACTCAAAACAGTGCAAGGAAGTGGACTTTTGAAGCTTAACCGGCTTCCGTGTTGACCTCAAGCCAGGTCTTTTGTATGCGATGATCGGTACGCGCAAGGTGTATCCTTTTCGTGTCACTTGGTATCTTGCGAAATTCAATAACTGCTTTAAATGCATTGCATTACAATGTTTTGCCTTGTTTACGATAAACATACATAGGTTGCATCGTTATGCACGTCTACACGCGTTGTAACACGCACAACTTGCATTGTTATGCACTGTTCATTTGCATTGTCATGCATTTCAAAAAAGATGCGTGTGTTGTCACGCATTTGAGTTCATTTGCATTGTCATGCATTTCAAAAAAGAAACGTGCATTGTCACGCATTTGAGTTCATTTGCATTGTCATGCATTTCAAAAAAACAAACGTGCGTTGTCACGCATTTGAGTTCATTTGCATTGTCATGCATTTCAAAAAAAAAAAACGTGCGTTGTCACGCATTTGAGTTCATTTGTATTGTCATGCATTTCAAAAAACAAATGTGCATTGTCACGCATTTGAGTTCATTTGCATTGTCATGCATTTCAATAAATCATGCATTGTCATGCATTTCAATTACATGCATTTCAATTACACGCATTGTCATGCGTTCCAATAGTCCTTGCATTGTCATGCATTTCAGTTCATGCATTATCATGTGTGTCTCATTTGCATTGTAGTGCATCCCAATAGTTTGTAATGTCATGCATTTCAATAAATCATGCATTGTCATGCATTTCAATTACGCACATTTTCATGCATCTTTTGTCTGCATTTCAGTTCATGCATTGTCATGCATTTCAATTCATGCATTGTCATGCGTGTCTCATTTGCATTCTTATGCATTCCAATAGTTTACATTGTCGTGCATTTCAGTCCATGCATTATCATGCGTGTCTCATTTGCATTGTTATGCATTTCAATAATTCGCATTATTATGCATTTCAACAACGTGCATTGTCATGCATCTCTTGTTTGCATTGTCATGCATTTCGAACAACTCGCATTGTCATGCATCTTCCATTTGCATTATCATGCATGTCAATCTCTCGCATTATTGCATATTTCATGTGCATTGTCTTGCACCACTCTAACTTTTCTCCACTCGCGTGCTGCGTGTGGACGTAACTCTAACTTTTCTCCACTCGCGTGCCGTGTGCGGACGTCTTTAACTTTTCTCCACTCACGTTCCGCGTGTGGACGTAACTCTAACTTTTCTCCACTCGCGTGCCGCGTGTGGACGTCTCTAACTTTTCTCCACTCACGTGCCGCGTGTGGGCGTCTCTAACTTTTCTCCACTCGCGTGCCGCTTGTGGACGTCTCTAATTTTTCTCCACTCGCGTGCCGTGTGTGGACGTATCTAACTTTTCTTTACTCGCGTGCCGCGTGTGGACGTAACTCTAACTCTTCTCCACTTGCGTGCCATGTGTGGACGTAACTCTAACTTTTCTCCACTCGCGTGCCGCGTGTGGACGTAACTCTAACTTTTCTCCACTCGCATTCCACGTATGGACGACTCTAACTCTTCTCCACTCGCGTGCTGCGTGTGGACGTATCTAACTTTTCTCCACTCACGTACCGCGTGTGGACGTAACTAACCCTTACTAACCCCTTTCTCCCCTGTCGCATTGTTACACACATTGCATATGTTTTCCCGTATGCTTTACTTACATGTGTTTATGCACCCTTCTCGCATTGTTACACACATTGCATACATTTTCGCGTATGCTTTACTTATATGTGTTTATGCACCCTTCTCGCATTGTTACACACATTGCATACATTTTCGCGTATGCTTTACTTACATGTGTTTATGCGCCCTTCTCGCATTGTTACACACATTGCATACATTTTCGCGTATGCTTTACTTACATGTGTTTATGCCTCTCTTGTTACACACATTGCACACGTTTTCGCCTATGCTTTACTTACATGTGTTTATACACTACTCGGTTTGCATTATTATGTACCACTCAACTTGCATTGTCGCGCGTGCCCTCCTTGCATTGTTATGCTTGTTTCGAATCACATTGTTATGCGTCGCACTTAGGTTGCATTGTATTGCACCCACCCTCACTCGCGTTGTCACGCACTTTTCACTTGCATTGCTATGCATGTTTCTAACAATGTTGTACCTGTTAAGTTTCTTTCTTTTGTAGGCATGATATTGTATGTACGGTTCATTTGAGGCTGGCACGACCAGACGAACCTGACGGTATTGTATTCTTCGCGTCAAACGTAGCGAGAATTACATAATTCTCTTACATCCTTTCTGCATTGTAATGTAGTTCGGTTTTTAGCTTGCTTAAAACTATTGCATGTTAAGCTTCGTTACAGCTTTCTTTGCATGATCATAAGTTATGCTCGGCTTTGTGCATTGTTCTTGCATTTTGCCCCTGCCTTCGGGCACATATCTTGCTATCTTGCATGCTTGTCTAAGTCTTCGGCCTTGTCAAAACTGGGTCGTCTCTGGGCTTTGACATTCACTCTCGTCATTGTTATGACTTTCGAGTTCTGTCAAAGAGGGGCAACTGTAGACACCCCATTTTTGACCATCCTCAAGACTTGGCGTCATCGTTTGAACACTCGATGATCATCCATGATCGTGTTCGTTTTGAGTTCTCAGAGGTCCCGTCTACGCGCCTTGCCTCAAGATCTCTCAGCTTATCTGTTTTGTGCTTGGTCATGGACCAAACACTTGTGTTTTGCTTCTAAGCGAAGAGGGTGGCTTGTTTGCCATCCCCATCAGCCCACCGGCCATGGCATGAGGCCATTGGCCCCTTTTTATTGCCACCGGCCAAGAGTGTTGGCCGGTTGACACTATATTTGGTCGACCGGCCATTGTATTGGTCGATCGGCCATTTTTGCTAGCCGAACCCTGTTCATCTGCTTTCTGCAGATATTTTGTGCCAACTGGCACAGCTAGCACCCATTATTCACCCCCTACACGTATAGAGGGATTTGCCTTTTGTTTAGCTCCTCTTGGAAGCTTGAGGATTTGAGCCTCTATAAAGAGGGAGCCCATCCTCCCTCCTCCAAGGTTTAGAAAATTGGTTCTTGAGAGGATAGATATAGTGTTGTATCTGTTCTACTTGGTTTGGTCTTGTTTTGTGACCTAAAGTGAGTTTTGTCTTACTTTTGCACTAGAACACCTAGCATTACACTATCCTTGGGTTGTTGAGGCCTTAGAAGGTTGTTGTTAGGGTTCTTGGACTGGTTTTGACCAAAGAAAGGTGCTGGAGCTTTGTTTCTAAAGAAGGTCTACAAGGGTGAGCATCCTTACTTTAGTTACCCCTTTCTTGCTTAGGCTTTTAGCCATTCTTGCATGTTGTTTTAAGCTTTGGCTATAACTGATAAAAGTTCTGATTTTCTGTGCTTTAGAACTTTGTTTAAGGTCACTTTTAGGTTTGGGGTTGTTTCCTCCCTCCAAGGCCTTGCTAGGCCTTGCTTTAGGCCATACATTTTGGCCATTGTTTTGGTCTTTGCATGACCTCTCTACCGTTGAAATCCAGAGGATTTTCAGTGGTGGAGAGGTGGTTTTGAGGTCCTAAATAGGAGAGGGCCATCCCCTCTCCTTGTTGTCTTTAATGCATGCATAAATGGCTTATGTGGTAGCATGTGTGTTTAGTTTGTTTTAGCTCCATTTCAGTATGTATGAGGCTTTGTTTTGCCATGATACACCTCGGTTTTGAGTTGGTTTAGACATGTCATGTATGCTTCATACACTTGTCTTGTAATCCCATGATTTGGCCTTAACATGCATCATGTTGTAACATGTGTTTTTAGCATGATTCTGGCTCAACTCCATGAAGCTTTTAGCCTTGTTGTAGCATGCTTAAGCTCTATTTTTCTTTGTTTTGGTTATGCTTGCATTGTTTTGTATAGCCACCGTGCAATCTAGCTTGTTAGCTTTGAGTGTCCAAGTTGCTAGCATGCTCTATTTGGATCATTTCAGTGGTTTGACATCACTTAGAATGTTATTTTAGTCCATATTTCATGCTTATAAACTTACACTTATCGCTCCTTTAATGCTTTAAAGGGTTTGTGTTTTATGCCTCATGAATGTGTCATTGTGTATGCCATCATGCTTAGGTCATTGGGATGCCATCTAAGTGGGTTTTTGGGCTCTTTTTGACATGTCCTAACTCTATTTTGGGCCGCTTAAATCATGCCATGTTTGGTTGTATTAGGTGTAGTGTAACACCTCTTTGATGGCCTTGCATGCCTCATGATTTTGCCCCTTCGTTTTAGCTTGTTTTGGCTTTGGTCATTGCATGTTTTAGGCTCACTTTAGCATGATTTGGAACTGTTTTGGGTCATACTTGCCACATACTCTTCGTTTTGTGTAGCTTTGGTTCAAGTCCCTCGGCTAGTCTTAGGCTCCAGTCTTGAGCATGCCATGGTTGACTTGTTTATGTGATTTGACATCACTCCTAGCCTCATTTCAGGGCATGTAATGTTGTCACATTTTCATGCTTTCCATTCCTTTTAAGTGTTCTTAAAAGTTGCCCTTTCATGCTTAAGTATTGGACCGTTTAGCATGCGTGTTTGTATGTGCATTCATCCTCATGTCCTTAGCATTTTGGCCACTGTTTTGGGCCTATTAGAGAGCTGTCCATGTTGATATAAGTCCATCCTTTACATGTTATTGCATGCTCGCCTTGTATGTTGTTGCATACTCGGCTCATTGCATGTTATTCCATGCTTAAGTTGCATTTTGCATCCTTGTTAGCTTGCATTTTGCCATGTGTTTGATATGTTGTTGCATGTTTGCATGTTTGCATGCTTGTTCACATGCTCATGCTGCATTGGTTTGCTTGCATATTTAGGTTGCATAGCATTGTGCATGTTTGCATCCCTTGCCTCTTGATAAATCATGATAGAAGTTGGGGCCCTTCTATGTATTTGTGTGCATTTCATTTGACATCAAAATGCACATTTGGCACCTTGGGCCATCATGCATTGGAATGCATGATTGATGGCCTGAGGGTCAAGAACCGTACTCCTTTGAGTCTCGAACATGATGAGGAGGGTGGTGGTGCACACATTGCTTTGAAAATGCATTGCCACGCTCTGTCTGTCCTCTGCTGCAGCAAAATAGGATTCTACAGGAATATATGGCCGGTCGGTCATCTTCAGTGCCAGTCGACTATGCATTGTTGGCCGAGGTCCCCACAAGTGGTCGATGACCATTTTCCCATGGCCGATAACTTCATATCTTGACCGGTGACATCCCACAGTGCTTAGGAGGTGATTCAGAAGCATCCTTGAGACTTTCAAAGTTTTCAGAGGTGCGGAGCAGTTTAAACAGAGGCAACATGACATGGCAATGGATTTCCGAGCAAAGCCGAGCAAGCATGCATTCCTCCCTCTTCCCAAGGCTGCTTTACTGTTTTTAGTAGCTTAATTAATTTTGTTTAATTAGTTAAGTGTTGTGTAATATTTAATTGGGTAGGTTAGTTGATCATTCAATTTGTATTATTCTTTCGGTCCCTCTGTCTAGAGGGCGCAATTGTGTAATAAGCGTGCGTGTGTGTGATGCATGTGTTCCAACCTCCACTTCTTTCTCCTTTTTACTTAACCGCTTACGATGGTTAGTTCTAGGGCACGTTTCAATTAGCATCCTTATGCTATGCATGTTTGCATCATTCATCTGTATTGCATGCACCGGGCTCGGCGCATCATACTAAGTGCATAGTATTTCAAATCCAACTTGAATATGTGTATCGAATTGCCGCATCTCACATGCCATTTTAGATTAGCCGAGCCTATTCTAGTTGCATTTTTGCCTGCGATGCATTAGCCATCTTAACATGGACTTGTATCATACATTTGATTACTAACATGTTCTTTGTTTTGGTTCGGAGTACACTGTGAGTGTTTATGCTTTAGCATCTTACATGTATGTGAGTGTTAACATGACAGCATGCTTGCCATGAGGCTAAGTGCTTATATGATATAACTGCCTGAGTGCCTGTGGGTGAAAGTTGGGTTGCTTGAATTGGGATAGTTCATTGAAATCCGTGATTCAGCCTACTTGCGAGTAGCAAACTTCAAACCATTTCCAAAACAAACGGATATGTGATGCTTTGTTCCAAATTAGGCGATCTAGTCTATACTTGTTTTGTTGCGCGCATCACATAGTAATTCTAGCTAATTAACTGGGATAAGAACGCGTGTGTTTTCAAAAACTAGATATCATGTTTAGTAGTGGCCGATCTTTGATCGGGCGAGCAGGGGTGCTCATAGATGACCTTCCCCAATCGTACCCAAGTTCCCGAGCCGAGGCAACTTTGGTGATGACGGACACGTGGCCTTAGGCATGAGTCAGGGTTTCCTAAATTCCCCCAAAACAAAATATTTAGGTGGCGACTCTGTATCTGGCAAAGCAGTCCATGTTTGGCACTTCTTTCTTAAAAATCAATTTTTCAAAACGATTTGCCGGATTTGGACTTCTTGGTGATATATCGGTCTCGCATTGCACTTTGCGGGATTAGATTCAGAACCGTGACACAATGAGTCCGAACTGTGGTAGCATGAAGCCCGAGGGCGCGTCCACAAGGCTCCGTCGGCATAGACAACGTCGGAGGGCACGATGTAGATGGGGTTATGGCCAACCGCTGCAACAGCAGCACACAACGAATTCAGTAATGCATCAGCACTCGTCATCTGTAGGCACAGAACTCACTTTGGTGCATTGGAAGGTGATGAATCGGTGGACTCCGAGAGATATGGTGGATCGTTAGCCTCTTTGCCCATCACCGTCACTGTATTGACCTTGCTCTCCTCTCCTTGGAGAAAGAGAGAAGCAGCCGAGGTGAGCGAGGCTCCAGGTTATGGTGGCTCAGTCGTGGAGTTGCAACTGGAAGAATTGGCGAGGCAGCAGGAGACAGACATGAGGTGCGTAGGCCATGTGAGCTAGCTGGTCGAGTGTACAGGACAGATCCACGTCTAGCTGTTGTGTAGGCCGTCGGAGTGCTTGACAACGCTGGGAAAGCCTATGCTACAACGGAGCTGCAACAAGGGTTAGTGGTGGCTCATGGCGATGTCGATATCGGTCCAGCAGTAGGGGCCAACCATAGCGTCCAACCAAGACCTGCACACCAGCCCCACCGTCTTCACCCTCCTGATGCAAGAAGTGAACCTGCTTTGCTGCTAATGTATATCGCTGAGAGAGAAAGAGAGGGGGTGATCAATTGTCTATGTGGGTATCAAATTGTCATGCATGGAAAACAAGAGAGAGGTTGGTCATGCATGGAGAGAAAAGTTGCCGAGAGAGAGAGAGAGTCTAGGTCTCTCCCCCCGGTTGTTTAGCCCATCTTCTCTTGTGTGTATATTGTGTGAAGAGTGTTGCTTTCCTGTATGTCCTCTCTCTCTCTCTCTAAACCGTGTGTCCATGGTCCCTTGGGTGTGTGTCCCTCTCTCTCTCGAACCATGTCTGTGTTGTGTGTTTGTTGGGCGTCTTGAGTGTGTGCATGTGTGTATCGGTTGTCATGCATGTGCTGGGTGTGTGTGTATGCATGGTAGTGGTGGTGGTGTGTGCATGCCGAGAGAGGGGCCTAGGAATCTAGAGAGAGAAGAGAGCTGGGTTTGGTGTGTGTATGTGCTGTGTGCCTGTCTGGTCCATGTGTGTGTAGCTGTGTGTATAGTGGTGATGGGTGTGTTGAGTGGTGTGTGTCAATGTAGAGTGAGTTGTGTATCAGTGTGTACGTTAGGTGTGTGAAAATCTATCAATGTGTATGCATGTGTGTGGAAGGAGAGAGCTATGTGTGCATGGCCTCTCCCTCTCTCTCACCTTTCTCTCCCTCTACTGTCTACCTCCTCATCAATGTGTATCTCTTGTCTATGTGATAAAATGTGTATCTCTTGTCTATGTGATAAAAGAGAGAGAGAGAGAGAGAGAGAGAGAGAGAGAAAGATTGATGAATTCTGTATGTCTCCACCCGCTCTCACCTGGCCTATTCTTTTTTCAATTTCCTCCACTACTTTTCAAACCCACTTCACCAAATTGAGCCCCACTCCACCGAATTATTTTCCACCCAAAACTTATCATCACAATGTCCACTCAAAAAACAAAATCCTTTTCCATCGAAAAATCCATTATCCTTATCTGACCCTCTCTTTTTCTTTTCTTTATTTTCTTTTTTCATTTTTTTATTTTTTTGTTTATTTTTTATTATTTTATATAAAAACACCTAAAAATATGTACACACACATAAAATTAGATAAAAATTATAAAATACTACAAATTGATAAAATATTAGTGATATAAAATAATTTGACCAAAATAGGTGAGGTTTGGGATTAAAGCTTCAATTTGATTTTTCTGCTGAGAAATTCATAAAATAGTATATTCCAACTTTCATTATGGGGTGTTCAAAAGAAAGTGCCCAAGTCTTAGGGCCGGTCAAAATAGGGTGTCTATAGGGCTCTCGTAGCAAGATATCCTCCTCTATCCTGAGATAAGGCCCTCGAATCTCAAAATCCCCTTCGGGGGTGGAGCATGTGTGCGTGGTCGGCAAGTGGCCGTGTCAAATGGCCTATCAACGAGGGAGGTAATGCGAGAGCGTCCTCGGCCTCCATGTCTGTGCCTAAGGCAGCCCCAATACCAATGGTGGGGTCCGGAATGGGAACTTCGTCACTAAACATGGAGAAAATTTGAGAAAATGAAGATAAAGCAAGAAAATGTAAGGGACTAAACCCAAGGAGAGACAAAATGAGAGGCGAAAGTGAAAACAAAAGAGTGAGTCCCCAAAACCAAGAAAACTCACAAGAAACAAGGCAAAAACAATGAGAAACCCCAAAACTTGACCAAATCAAAATCCAATCGGTTCAAAATGTGGAGAAGAGGATGGGTTTCGAAGAAAAAATGGCGAGATTTGTTGGGAAACGCAAGGAAAAGAGGAAATCTAAAGAGAGAGGAAAGCTAGAGAGAGAGGAAGGGATTTCGAATGAAAAAGGTGTGAGGAAATAGGGTTTGGATTTGTTTTAAATAAATAAATTGCAAGGAAAGGCTGAAACTGCCCCTGCCATTATCGAGGCCCGACCGGCTGTCGCAATCCCTGACTGTGCTTTATTGAGGCCCGGCCGGCTCTTAATGACAACATAGCTCAGTTTTGTTCTTTCCTCCTCTCTTTTCCTTTTTGTAATTTATTTCTTGTATTATGGAGTTGAAAATAAGAAAGTTAAAAAAATAAATAAAAATAAAAAAAATAAAAGAAGAAAGAAGAAAAACCAAAAATACGAGAGTTCAAAAAAAGGATAGAGAAGGGAGAAGAAAACCAAAAACAAGAGATTTGAAAAAGAAAGCAAGGAAGAAAAAAGGAGAGTTAAAAAAATAAAATAAAAAAGTAAAAAAAATAAGAGAATTAGAAGCAAAAAGCAAGCAAAAGTAAAAAAAGGAAAAAAAAAATATGAAAATAGTGGGAAAGAAAAGCAATAATTTTTGTTCATTTGAATTTACTGTAGGTTAGTAGAGGCCGATCTTCGGATCGGGCGAGAGGGGGTGCTCATAGCTGACCTTCCCCAATCGTACCCTAGCTCCCGAGCCGAGACAACTCCGGTGATGACGGACATGTGGCCTTCGGCACTGAGTCAGGGTTTCCTAAATTCCCCCCATATAAAATATTTAGGTGGCGACTCTGTATCTGGCAAAGCAGTCCATGTTTGGCACTTCTTTTCAAAAATCTATTTTTTCTCAAAACGATTTGCCAGATTTGGACTCTTTGGTTCAAGATTAAGAATCGTGACACAAATCGAGTCCGAACTATAGCGAGGTCCCTCGCGGGCGCGTGCTACACGAGGGAGGTAACGCGGGAGCATCCTCGGCCTCCATGTCTGTGCCTACGGCAGCCCTAATACCAATGGCGGGGTCCGGAATGGGAATTTCGTCACTAAACATGGAGAAAAATTGAGGAAATGAAGAGAAAGCAAGAAAATGTAAGGGACTAAACCCAAGGAGAGACAAAATGAGAGGCAAAAGTGAAAACAAGAGAGTGAGTCCCCAAAACCAAGAAACTCGCAAGAAACAAGGCAAAAGCAATGAGAAACCCCAAAACTTGGCCAAATCAAGATCTAATCGGTTCAAAATGTAAAGAAGAGGAAGGGTTTCGAAGAAAAAATGGCGAGATTTGTTGGGAAACGCATGGAAAAGTGGAAATCTAAAAAGAGAGGAAAGCTAGAGAGAGAGGAAGGGATTTCGAATGAAAAGTTGTGAGGAAATAGGGTTTGGATTTGTTTTAAACAAATAAATTGCAAGGAAAGGCTGAAACTGCCCCTGCCATTATCGAGGGCCGACCGGCTGTCGCAATCCCCGGCTGTGCTTTATTGAGGCCCGGCCGGCTCTCAATGACAACATAGCTCAGTTTTGTTCTTTCCTCCTCTCTTTTCCTTTTTGTTATTTATTTCTTGTATTATGGAGTTGAAAATAAGAAGGTTAAAAAAATAAATAAAAATAAAAATAATAAAAGAAGAAAGAAGAAAAACCAAAAATACGAGAGTTCAAAAAAAGGATAGAGAAGGAAGAAGAAAACCAAAAACAAGAGATTTGAAAAAGAAAGTAAGGAAGAAAAAAGGGAAGTTAAAAAAAAATAAGAGAATTAGAAGCAAAAAGCAAGCAAAAGTAAAAAAAGGAAAAAAAAATATGAAAATAGTGGGAAAGAAAAGTAATAATTTTTGTTCATTTGAATTTACTGTATGAATGCATGATTTGATTCATAATTTGCTTGTTTAACTCATAGTTTAAGTCGTAGTTTTGATGTGTCTAAATTTATTTAAACTATTCTATTAGTTTATAAATTATTTTGCCTAAATTGTTTGTTATGTTCTATCATAACCAGACGATATTGTATGTATAGTTCATTCAGAGGAGTTCCAGATAAAATCATTCGTGCTACAGTAAAATCATCATCCATTTCACAACCACATTTAAGCGTGGTGTGGTGTGTTGCGTTCATTGTTTCAACACATTGGTAAATTATCTTTCCCATCACTCTGTTTGTTTTGATTTGTACTTATGCGATTTGTTTGTTCTTTCATCAACACCTTTCCTTCTCTCACGTGTGACGCGTTAGGATTGTACCTTCAGTTAAAAACATCGGGTGCGCCCGATGTTTACACCACCTTTCCTCTTCTCGCGTGTGATGCGTTAGGATTGTACCTTCAGTTAAAAACATTGGGTGCGCCTGGTGTTCACACCACCTTTCCTCCTCTCGCGTGTGATACGTTAGGATTGTACCTTCGGTTAAAAACATTAGGTGCGCCCGGTGTTCACACCATCTTTCCTCCTCTCGCGTGTGATGTGTGAGGATTGTTTACTTCAGTTAAAAATAATAGGTGCGCCTGTTTGTTCACACCATATTTCCTTCTCTCGTATGTGACGCGTGAGGATTGTTTACCTCGGTTAAAAATAGCAGGTCTGCCTGTTTGTTCACACCACCTTTCCTCCTCTCGCGTGTGATGCGTGAGGATTGTTTACCTTGGTTAAAAGCATCAGGTGCGCCTGTTTGTTTACACGGCCCTTCCTTCTATCAGTGTGAGATGCGTTAGGATCTCGGTTGAGACCTCAGGTGCACTCAATGGTTACATCGCCCTTTCCCCTTTCTACGCAAGGCGTAGTTAGGTCTATATTTTCTTATATCCTTTCTACGTAAGACGTAGATTGATTTGTGCTTTCTTTGTGCTTTTCATACAAGGCGTGCCTGTTTATTCACTTCATTCCGTGTGAAGCACGACGAGGTTTATTTTGCTTTGTTTTGCATTGTCATTCGAACGTTGCATTCTTGTCTAGATTGTAGCATTGTTTCATTGATTCATTTACATTGTGTTTCATTGTATTGCGTCATTGCATGACCATAAGTTATTTGTTGAATTTCCTTCTTGCGTTTTGCCCTCGAGTTCAATTTTGCATTTATGTCTTGATTTCTTGCCTGTGCCTTACGGCCTTGTCAAATGGGTCGTCTCTGGGGTTTGACATTCACTCACGTCACTTTATGACTTCGAACTCTGTCAAAGAGAGGCAACTATGGACACCCCATTTTTGACCGCTCGCAAGGCTCGAGCGCCTTACTCAGTACACTCGATGATGAAAGTGGTATTATGCGTGGTTCATGGTCTCAACGAAAGAGTCTTGTTCAAGCTTCGAAATAACCCTAAACCTTCCATATTCCCATTAAGCATATCCAATAAATCCCTTTTTACACCTTGTGCCACCATGTGTTGAGGCTGAAACAGAAAAAACAGGGGAATTCATTGAAGCCTAGCCGTGCCTCATTAAAGGCTGGCTGTGGCTATTGAGGGCTGACTGGGCTTCAGTAGCGAGAAACACTGTTTTGGGTGGGAGGTCGCCAGCTGTCCATTTTTGAAGATATTTATGAAGTTTCTTCCTCAAATTCTATAAATATGACCATATACCTCTGTTTTGGGGGTTGAACAATTGAGAGAAAGCCTATACACATAGAGAGAGCTCATTCTTCCTCCTTTTTCCTCCTTCTTCCATTGCAAGCTACCTTTGAGTTAACCTACCTTCATTGTATCATCTATCTACACCATACACAACCTTGACTCATCATCTTAGAGCCTTGGTTGACCCTTGAGAAGCATAATTCAAGCTTGAGAGAGTGTGTCAAGAGTGAGTTTGATCATCAACCAAAGCTTACTCCATTTTGAGAGGTATAGACTTATAACTTTTGTTCTTGCTTTTGCTTACTTCATTTCTACCTATTTCTTGTATTCTTAGGTTGTTTTGCATCCATTTTAAGTGTTTGAACTTGAGTTTGGATAAGCTACCAAACGTGGTAAGGTTGATACCCTTACTTGCACCTATCTTCATAGCTCAACCCTTGGTTCCTTTACACTTTTTTCCTTTGATTTTTCAACTGATTTTTAGAGTTGAACTAAGGCCAAAAAACATGGTTTGAAGTCTTGAAATTGGAGGGGTTGGCCACCCCTCCTTGTTTTTGCTTACATAGCTTTATTGTCTTTACTTTTTGTTTAGCTTTTTGGAATTCTTTTCTTGCGTTTTCAGCCACTGTTTTGGCTTATTAGAGACTGTTTTAGGGCTGTCCTAATCTATTTAATTGATTTAACTTTGATTAGTTCCTTTGTTATAGCATTGGTCTTTGTACATAGTTTGTATTATGTTGTTCTTAGCTTTTCTTTGTCTAACTTTCATGGTAATAACCTCATTTCAAGAATCAACTTGCCACTCATTTCTTTCATTTGAGGGTTGGTTCAATTGATTGACGGTCATTCAACATAATGTAGCTCAACTTTTTCACTCCCCCATTCGGAAGGTCGAAATAAGTCCTACCGTTCAGACTCTCGCAGTTTTGAATCTAATCTCACAAGTGCAATGTGAAATTGATAAACACCAAAGAGTCCGAATTCAACAAATCTTTTGGAAAATCAATTTTGAATCAAATTACCAAAATTGGACTGCTTTGCCAAATACAGAGTCGCCACGTAAATGTTTTTGGAAAATTTAGAAAATCCATGACTCGTGCTAAAGGCCACGTGTCACGACCCGAACCCGTCCCTATGGGTTAAGGCCATAACCGGCCAGCAATCATGAGATTTCCTATGGCCTCAAACCAAATAAAGCAAAACTCATCAGAGTAAAGGGGCCAAACAGAAGCAATTTAAAACTTTGTCCATAGAGCTGTGCTTATATGCACACCATAACATTCCAAACATTTATATGTTAATAACTCACATCAAAATATGTACTAACACAGAACACTGTACATACAGGATCATGCAAGTTCAAGTCAGTCGAACCCAAGACTTATATACAAATGTAGTCCAATGCTTTCGCCAACATAACAAAAACTATGAACAAAGGACAAAAGCGAAAACAGTCTCGTGCGTGAGACGTTTGGGTTGACTCCTCAAAACTCTGACTGTTTCTCACAATTTCACCGAGGCTGGTTCTGGACGTCCCTTGGCTCACCTACATGCACATGAATGAGCGTGAGCGAAAGCCTAGTGAATAATATCAAATAAGGTAGATACATAAGCAATCTTTGAAACAGTTACAACAGACGGCCTTTGGCCCAATCACTTGGATCAATTGGCCTTCGGCCCAATCATTTATTTCAATCGGCCTTCGGCCCAATCATTTATGCCAATCAGCCTTTGGCCCAATCATTCATGTCCATCAGCCTTTGGCCCAATCATTCATATCCATCGGCCTTTGGCCCAATCATTCATATCAATCGACCTTTGGCCCAATCATTCATGTCAATCGGCCTTTGGCCTAATCATTCATATCAATCAACCTTTGGCCCAATCATTCATGTCAATCGGCCTTTGGCCCAATCATTCATATGAATCGTTGTCCACCATTCAAATTAATGAACTTACAAAACTTACATAGAAGTAAACAATTGGACAACAGTATATTTCAAATATCTTGTTAAGATATTACTCACAGTGATCGGCTTGTGGATTTGCCCTGGAGCTTGACCCTACATATCATATAACACATGTGGGTCACAAATAATTCAATCCGTTCTTTAATTCACATATTCCTCTTTAGGCTTCATTCTTATCTCTTTAACTCAATTACAATGCTCAATATATGCCTAAAAGTACTTAGAAGTGAAAGAGAACGGAAAACAAAACTCAGAATGCATTTTCAAAATTTCAGAAAACAGGGTCCCCGCTCGAGCGGACCCATGAGGTCTGCAAAAGTACTGGTTATGTCATTTTTACGCTCGAGCGTGGAACTTGGACGCCCGAGTAAAAGTCCATCCTATATAGCTCCCCGCTCAAGCGGACATCATGGTCTGCAGAAAATACTGGGAGAACGAAATTCATGCTCGAGCGGTGGTTTCCCCACTCGAGCGAACATCAAATTTCTGGGCTTTCCAAAATGTGTTCTTGAGCTCAAAACGACCTCCAAAGGTTCCAAACTCATAATTTCAGCTCAAACTTCACATATTCATGTACTAACATGGTACAAACACTAAATTACAACATAATGGAGCTCAATTTCACAAAATAATCACATGCATGGCTCAAATTACACCAAACTCATTTTCATCATAACACATTCATGTATTCGAAGCTCCTATCCTCATAAATTGTACATGCATGTGATGTATTACTCTCATTCTCAACTTAGATGATACAATTGGCGGTCATAACATGAGCTTTAACCAAAACTCTTCATGAATCATGTATTTTAAACTCAAACATGCAAATTCAAAACAATTTCTTACATGCATGCACATATTGGCTCTCAATTCAACAAAACCAATTCAATTACATCATGCTCAATCACATTCATGTTCTTGACCATTATTCCAATTTAAATTCACAAAATCACAACTAATATTCACAAATTCACTCACCTAAGAGCTTCAAACACCCAAGCTCTAGTCAATTCTTGAGTTAAATCTTCAAATCCCCAAGCTTGAGCCAAAAATTGCACAAGTCTCTCCCTTTATCTCTCTAACAGTCGGCCTTCTCTCTTTCTAGAGAGTTGATCAGCCCAAATGAAGATAAAAGGAGGAAATTGAGTGTAATGCCTTTTTACATAAATTCCCACTAGCCACAATTTAATAATAAGAAATAATTGGGCACTAATTCTCCAATTCAATCAACTTAATCTGGTCTGAATCAATTTTTCAATCAAACTTCACTGTAGGCTCTAAAAATTATGCCAATCACAATGGCGCAATCAATTTTGGTTTCGGTGGCTGATAAGGCCTTCAATTTAATTTTGAAAGCAGATAATCAAACAGATATTCCTACTGTAAACAAATAGAAATTCAAAATCACATATTTTCACATACTTGCACACAAAATCATATTAAACACATAATCATACTCATTTTAAGGACCAACCAACACATTACGGAACAGGGATATCACACCACGTGTCCGTCATCACCAAGATTGTCTTGGCACTGGAACTTACATACGAGAGGGGAAGGTCATGAATTGAGCACCCCCGCTCGTCCAATCAAAGATCGGCCTTTACTAATCATGATATGATTCTTATCAACATTATATGGTCTTGTTCCAGTTTGTTAGGCTAGCATTTACTATGTGATGCGCACACACAAGTATAGACTAAATCGCAAGAATTGGAACACTTGATTCATGTTTGTTTTGAAAATTGTTTCGAAATATGTAACACTTGAAAATGGTGATCACATATAAACATTACTTAAATTATTCCAACTCAAGCAACAAGCCTTCATCCACAAGCATACAAGCAGTTGTAACAATTAAGCATTTAGCCTCATGGCAGTCATGCTAGATATGGCATCATTCACATACACGAGATATGCTAAAGCGAGTAAAGGCTCACCTAGTACTCCAAGCCAAAAAAAGAATGAGTTAGAGAAATGCATGATTCTTAACTATGCAATATAACTAATGCAACACATACGATATGCAATCTAAATAGGCTTGGCTACTAATATGGCATATGAATCAATTTGATAGCATGCGGTCTAAACACGTATTCAGAGAAGTATTAGATAATCAATGCAGTTAGAATGATTAACCAAGCCTCGGTGCATGCAATACAAATGGATGCAAACATGGAGTATGCTAAACAAAACGTGATGGCCCTAAACTAACCATCATAAGCTAGTAAATAAAAGAGAGAAAGACGTGGGCTTGGAAGATACACACATTATTACAACATTGCGCTCTCACGAAGGAGAGTCTGAATAAACTAACTAATTAACTGAGGTAAGCTAATTGATTAGCTATTACAAACCAAAACGAATAAACCAACTAAGCTACTTAACTAATTATTACAGCAAATTAACTAACTAACTAGTTAATTATTACAACACAACTAGTTAACTACTTTAACTATTTAAATAATTACAACACAAGTGCAATTAAAAAGAGTAATTAAACTAAACAACTAAATACTATGCCTCGAGAAGCGAGGGATGTTCATGCGCATGCTCGGCTTCAACTCGAAAAGCCATTGTTTTGCTTCTGAATGCCTCTGTTTGAATAGTTGAACACCAACATTGTTGCCCACTTCCAGAATAATTCTGCTCTACCTCAGAAACACATTGCTCAAATTTTCATCAGTGGCCGACCAGCCAGTGATGAAGGTTGCCGGCTACTACCAGTGATGGCTAGCTGGCCATGAAAAGTGGCCTGCCGGCCACTGATGCACAGGTTCATCTTGCTACAACAGAGGTCAAATAGAGCATATACAGGGTATTTCAAGGGTTTGTTTGCACAACTCACCCCTCATTTTCATGAGCAAATCAAAGGAGTAGCAAGTTCGGTTCACAAACCATCAATGGATACAATTTCATTGCATGATGGCTTATGAAACCAAGTGTGCAAGTTCAATAAATGCAAAACAAGACACAAACCTTTTTCCTTTCATGAATGATCAAGAGAGGTGGTGACCTTGGAACCTTGAATCATTTTATCACTAATGAGTATGAAACGGTTCAAGTTTTCATGTATTCAATTAACGTCCGATTGAACACAACCAAATTATTAGCTTGCTCACTTTTAATTCCAAGTTTTAGTTACTCCATTTTGGTTATCTTTCCATCATTTAATCAATTGAGTCCAAAGGGTGAGATTAAGTCCTGTAATGGAAAGAGGGCTCGTGATGGCCGAGTCTCTTTCTCTCTTCGTTTTTTTCTTCTTGACTCCATTCTCTTTTGTTCTCGTTGGAATTGAACCATTCGGAAATTTTCTTGAATTAGAATTCTTTTTCTCGTGGTGTTCGTCGTTAGATCTCACTAGTCCCAGGAAGTGCAGGGTCAGGTCCAGAGTGCCCGGAAGCGAAGGGGAAAATTTCTGGGCTGCTGGGCCAGGGCCACACATGCGGGGCCTTGGGCCGCATGTGCTGGGAATGAGGCCGCACATGCAGGAATGGGCGAGTTTGGGGGAGTTTGACACTGCCTAAAAGGCACGTGTGGAAGGTGGTGCGAGAGGAGCCCCGCACGTGCAGGGATAAAGGCCGCATGTGTGCGAAGGGGTGCTCCATACGTGCCGAGATGGGTGCAGCATGTGCGGCACTCTGCAGTCCGAAAATCCCTGTTTTTTTTTTTTCTCTTTTGGTCCAAAGGTGTGCCTCACTTTTGACACTTCTCTCTCACTCTAAAGACCATTTTCTCTTCTTCTTCTCTCTAGAAACCCTAACCAAAGCACTAAAACTCTTAAATCTTGATATCCATTTGGGCTTAGATCATCGTCATCCTCCTTCAATCTTCAAGATCAAGCTAGAGTTTCACTTGGGTGGTAGAGGTTGAAGAATCCTCCATTGAAACTAGGGTTTCATCATCTTTTCATCAAAATCTGGAGATAAGGAAATCTCCATTAGTTATATACATATTTATGTTAGGTTTGGTTAGTTTTAAAGGCTCTATTAATGATATTGAAGTTTTAGTCTTGTCTCATAAATGTTAGGGTTTCAAAATGGGTTTTTGATATCTCTCCCTTTTTAACTATCCCCTTGAAGATTTTAATTCATGTAATAGTAAGTGTGGCATTTTGAAAGAAAAACCCTTTCAAAAGAGGGGAAAGATGTTTATTTTGATTCTTGACATAAAACCCTAGAGAATTTTGGGGATTTTGATAGGTGAAAACATGTTTAGGGGCCTCTTGTTATTCTAAAATTAGAGAGTGAAACTTTCTCCACATTGATTAGCATAAATGGTAATTTACTTAGTATATGAGAAAAGAGTTATTATCCTAACATTATTGTTGAATATTCGAAGTGCATTGTTGTAAAATAACAAATGGTTGTACGCCTTGGTTAGGAAAAATTGTAAACATTGGAATTGATAATTGAAAGGCATCACATGTAATCTTGAAGAGGGCCAGTTGTTGTGAATTGAGCATGAAAGATGTTGCTATGATTTGATGGCATGGTCAATTGTGGAATATCATTGAGAAGAAGAAATGGATAATGTAGTAAATTGATGTTGTTGTAGAGATATTTGAAATAGAGGAATGTTATGAGCTATCATACATTGCGTCATGTCCTTATTTAATTTATTATCTTCAATGCACATCTTGAAATGAGTTGAAAAACGTTTTCTTTAGAAAGGATTATGAAACTTTGTGTGGGGTAAATACGGTGGTAAGTCAGGTTAGAGGGTGTAGATGAATTTGATAAGTTGGCCTGTGTCTCCATGGTGAAAGACCAGAAAACGGCGCGGATAGGTGTCGAGCCTTCCGGTTAATACCGGTAAAAATGATAGTTTGGTAGTACTCACAGAGTCTACTTGCAGACACCAGCCTAGGGATTACCAATGTTGTATTTACCGCCTCATGATTAAAAAGTTTAAATTTAGAAATTTATGAGATTCTAATTGTAGATGAAATGCATGGTGTTTCTCAAGAAAGGCATGAATAGTATTTGGGGGAAAAAAAAAGTATTGCATCGCATTTGCATTTGCATTCAATTTTGGCCATCTAACATAAACGTATATACTTTGTTGGTATTTCTCTACTGGGCTTTATGCTCACCCCTATGAGTTTTGATGCAGGTAAAGACGTGGTAATCCCGCTAAATTGAGGGCGTCCATAATTGTAAAGAGCACATGGCTCTTCTTTTGTTGTGAATTCTTTTTGTAAAGTCAAGGGCTAACATGTATGGGTTCGAAAGACCCCTGTTGTGTAACCGGGCTATTGCCTTGGAAGATGTAAGCCTGTAAGGGCACTTTATTATTTTTGATGATAGGTTGTTCATATGCTATAGATTCATGCATCCTTTTGTTTAGTGAATGTATATTGCATGCAGAACTTTTGTACTAAATCCATTTATTATATAAATGAAGATGGAAGAGTTATTGTCAATGCATAGAGAATGTTTGTTCATTTGGGGTTTCATGTTGAACTATTTTCGGGGCGTGACAGGGCTCAAACCAAAAGTTGTTTTAGGCATGAAAGAGATATCATACAGTTGGTAATGAACCCCCTAAGGGATTAAACCATTAAGCATGACACCTCAATCTCATGTTTTAAGCAAACAAATAGTTTGAACCACTTTCAAAGAAAAATAAAAAGTCAAGAAAGGAAGGAGGTTGCAGAGATGATTAAGTGCTGAAAATGAGTGAGAAAAGCATAAATAAATGCTATCAACTAAAACAAGATAGTGTCTAAGGCCTAGACCACCAAACTCATGAGGACTATCACACTACAAACATGTAAAATAAGGCTCAAATGCAACTAATAGCCCAAAATAGTGCTAAAACAGTCTAAAACAAGTCCTAAAACATGTTGGAATTGAGCTAAAACAAGCTAGAGTAATATGCTAAAACATGGCACCAACTAGGCTAGTAAGAAAGACTCAAGGAGGGGAGGCTAACCCCTCCAAATTTTAACTTCAAAACATGATTTTGGCCACTGAAAAAGCTCTAAAAATTAATGTTTAAAATCTTGGGAAAAGATAGTAAAAAGGTGGGAAACACAAGGACAAAGGCCTCCAAAACAATAGGAAAACAGTAGGAAAAATAGTAGAGAAAGCAAGCAAATAGGTAAAGCTTTATACCTCTTGAAGAGAAGAAGAAATTCCAAGCAACAAAACCAAGTAAACACACCCTCTTGAGCTCAAACCAAGCTCAAAAGTACCTTAGCTCAAAGATGGTGAGATTTGGTTAAGGGTGTATAGGCAAAGGTTGAAGATTTGTAGGCAAAAGTGTAGAGATTTGGTAAAGAGAGAGAAAAATTTCTTATCTCAAAATTTTCTAACCTTAAAACATGAGAGAGGGACCTTCTATATATAGAAAACATGAAATTACCTCAAGGAGATCCAGCCTTATACGTAGGGATATATACATGCATCTGTGCAAACAGCTAGCACAGCTGGCATAAAATATCTGCAAAATACACCAGTGGCCGGCAAGCTACATCAGTGGCCTACAGCCCAAAAGTGATGGTCGGCAGCCTCTAAAAGTGGCCGGCAGGCCATCAAAAGCTCCAAGCTTGAAGATCCAAGGCTTGGTCCAAAACTAAGGCAACAAGGGTGCAGGGTTTGAAAGGTTCAAAGCTGTGGCATTCCACTGAGGAATTCGAGCACTTGGCGAGCATATAAACTCATCATCGGCTGTGCATGCAAGGATGTCTAAGTCGTAAGGGCCGTCAAAAATGGGGTGTCTACAATGACAAAACTACTCCAAAAAATGGAAGAAAGTGAACACAAATAGGAGAGGACAAGCTAGACAAGCAAGCTTGCACTATATGCATGATATTCAAAGAATAAAGTGATTAAATGAGTCAAACAGCCCCTAAAACCCAAAAAAAAAAAAAAAAAAAAAAAAAAAAAAAAAAAAAAGTGACAAGAAAGCCCCAAAAACAAGCTAAAAAAAATAGTTTGAAAAGCTAGAGAAAGTAAGCAAAGATTAAAGAGAACAAAGCTAGTAAGCAAGCCTAAGGAATGGTGGCTAACCCCTCCACTTTTTAGACTTTTAAACCATGTTTTTCATCCCTTTAAACCTCTGAAAATCAGTTTGCAAGCTAAGAAAAATAGTGATAAAACAAAGGGGATGAGCTATGGACTAAGGTTCAAGAAAGGGTGTTAACCCTTTCTACCTTTGGTAGCTTATTCAAACCCATGTTTCAACACTTGAAATGGGCCTAAAATAACATAAGAGCACAAGAAATAGATAGAGATAGGTTGAAATGAAAACAAAATAAAAATGACAAGCTTATACCTCTTGAAAAGAGTAAGCTTTGGTTGTTGATCAAACTTGATTCCAAACACCCTCAAGTTCATGAAATATGGTTTGAAACTCTAGCAAAAAGCTTCAAGAACAAGCTCTAATGGTGTATGTATTGTGTATGTATAGCTAAAGAAGGTTTGAAGATCAAAGGAGTAAGGAAGATAGTTCACTTGATTCATGTTTGTTTAGAAAATTGTTTCGAAATATGTAACACTTGAAAATGGTGATTGCATATAAACATTACTTAAATTATTCCAACTCAAGCAACAAGCCTTTATCCACAGACATACAAGCAGTTATAACAACTAAGCATTTAGCCTCATGGTAGTCATGCTATCATGTTAACGTTCACACTCATGTGAGATCATGCTGATGACACCACGTCCTTACTGGGACACATGGCTCCTCTCGATTGCCTCTATCGCTATGACAGCTGTCAATCATAACTCCAAAATTTGAATAGTCCCATCGTTTTACCTCCATTTCACATTTATCCCCTTAGTCTTCAAACGTCCATTGTTACTGTTCATTTTCTAACCTAAAAACCAAAACAGCTTTCTGAGAACAAAAACTCCAATTCTGCCCTCTGAGGGCAAAAACTCCAATTCTGCCTCTGCCCCTATTCAAGCTTTGGTACTTTCACTACTGCCACAGGAACGTCGTATTATTGCACAATGTTTACATCCAAAAACTTGTAAGTTTCACGTTCCTTCTAAACACTCTGCTTGAGACTTTTCAGGTGCTTGATTCTCTTAACTCTATAAACCCACTATATTGTTTTTACAAGAGTATGCATAGTTTTTGTTTATGTGCTAAAAAATGAGCTTAGAATCAGCTTCCTAGAAACCCTACACCATAGGAAGAACTCCAGCTTATCTGTGACTGGATTCATATGAACTTTGAATCCAGAATTCACAATGAAACCAAGCTAGAACAAGTTTGTGCTCACTTAGATGCACCTTCCTGAACTAAGAAAACATTGCCTAATCATGACCGAACTATAGTTTAGCTCACTTTATGGACTGAGATAAAAATCTCACTCTCTCCCAAGGCCGAGCAAAATAATTTATACTGATGCCTTAGCCCGGTCACCAGTTGGCCATAACATATTCTATGTTCTTCATTGTGTAGACTTTTGACTAGGTTTACTCAGGCACCATTCACTACAAAGCCGAGCTAAGGTGCCGAGCAGATACTTGTATACAAAAGCTACCCAAAAATGGGCAAATACCGGTTTCTTGTGAGTTCGCCCGATGCTATAGTCGAATTCCGAAGGGATTACCACATCCCTGAAGATGTTCAATTTGAACTAGCCAAGCCAGACACCACACCCTGGGGTAGATCGGGCTTTGTTCCATTTACATTGCTGTCTATTATAGAGGGTGGACTCTGGTTCCCAGTCCAACCCCTAATTTGTGAATTCCTTAGGCAAACCAGACTATATCCCACACAATTATCCACCAACACCTACAGAATAATAAACGGCATAACCGAATTAAATCACCACCTTGGCCTTAACCTTAGACTAGCCGAGCTATTTCACCATTATTCGCTTAGTCAGAATGATGACGGTTGGGTATATTACCTTAGAGTAAGAAAGGGTTGAGAGAAAATTGTCAAGCGTACACCTGATAAAGACTTGAACGATGATGATTTTCTCTGGGTCTCTGGCAACTTCAAGGACCAGGAGGCCCAGAAACCAGGATACAATATAAACTACAATAAAGGAATGGCGGGTAAGAATAGCCCGACTCCTCCTTTTGTTCCTTGTTTTAGCCGTACTAACCCTTGTTCTTTTTGCAGATTGGAATCAATTGAAGACAAGCTACATCCACGCCAACCAAGCCGTACTACGAGTCGTGCTACAGTACCGGCATTGAGACTAGGTCGAGCTTTTGGGTGGTTAACCGACCTATCACTACTCTGACAAGAGGAGGAGTAAGGTCACAGATTTCTTACTTAAGTCATCTCCTGAGCCTGATCCCAACCTCCCCCTAATCAACCTCATCCCTCTCACTAAAGAACAAGAGATGGCAAAGAAACGAGCTATCCATGCCCTTTTTACCGAATAGACTTCCACCTCTAACGTCAAGGCGCAGACCGAGCTAACCCCAGTCGATAATGTCCGCGAAGCCGTGGTTGCCTTTCTAACTGCCAAAGCCTCGTCATCTCGGCCCAGCAAAAGACCCCTTACCTCAGCAGGTCAAACACAGCGTTTAATGAATGAAGAAGAAACTGAGCAGCCTGAGGCCGTGCTCCCTACACCATCCATAGGTGAACATCGAGCTACCCCATCCCCTACTCTAGCATGGGCACCAGTTGTGTTTTTTAAGGGTCGAGCCATGACTACGTCCGTCTCTATTTGTGCCAAGAATGACCATCTTCTGGCGTTTAACTTGGCCAAAAGTGTCTGCCTTCCAGCCGACATGGAGCACCATGCCCATCTAACCGAGCTGAAGGCGATACGATCTACCAACAAGTTACTATTTCTGGTAATTCTAAATTCCACATATTCTAGTCTTTCTTTAGACTTGCCGCTCGGTTAACATAACTTATTTCCTTTGCTCTGTAGGTCGTGCAAAAGGACCAGATTGCCTATCAGCGCATGCTAAAATTGTGAAGAACAACCAAGGTGGCCATCGCAGACGGCAGAGCCAAGGAAGCCGAGCTGAAAGAGCTCCATTCAAAGCTTGCTGATCTGAGCGCCGACCACGATCGCCTGGCCGAGCCCTTTAGTACTACAGAGGAGGACAAGCAAAAAGCTTTGTCCAAGCAAAAAGATCATTACCTTTGGGAGTTGGCCAAGTTAGAGAAGAAAAAAGATGTCGAGATAAAGGAACTAAGAAAATAGATGGAGGATGTCGAAGAGAGCGGTTTTAAAGAGGGCGAGAAGGTCTACGTCAAGTAGTGCGAGGCCGTAAAAGACATTTTCTTCAAGAGTGGTTGGCAAGCTGTGGTAGAGAAGTTCGGCCTTGCACCAGACGCAGACATCTTTTGGAATCCCCCTTCGCATTTCATACCAAGCTACATGGTGGACTATGCAAACGCAGTCCAACAGAAGTTTCTTTAAGAAGGAGAAGAGGAATAGGAGGCCCCTGATCCAGTTAATGCTTCACCTGCCGACACTGATCTCGGTCTTCAGTCTTCACTGCCTACTCGAGTGGATCTGCTCAGCCAAATCGTGCCAAGTACTGTTAAAGAGGTGCCTGTGGCTGATCTAACCTAGGAGGCTGATGTCAGAACCGGCCTACCTAGTGGCAAAGTTCGGGGTGACCTGGACACTGACCTTGATGACTTGTTCGCTTGACCAGAAAACCTTTTATTATTTTGTTTGCGCTTTTTTGAAATGTAACTGGGCTATATGCCCCACCCTTTGTAATCACTTGCTAATGAATGAAAGAAACTTTTTTGTTTTTCTTGCTTGGTATGTCTTCTTTTTCCTATGTTATAGTGTACATTCACACCGTATTACTAGCCAGACTAGTTTAGCTCGGTTTTACCTTACTCTACCCACATTTTTCTAGCCGAGATACTTTATCTCGGCTGATGATCACCATGGGAAAAATTGTAAACTTCTTAAACTGAGATTAATTGCAGAGATTATTGCCTCGGTTAAAAAAGAAACGAAACAAAGTTTGTCATATGTGCCAATCTTCTTTAGCCTAAATACATAGCTCGGTTAAAGGTTACAAAAGTGCTTGGTCAAACCTGCCAACCCTCCTGAGCCTAGATCCTTATCTCGGCTGAAGGAAGTAAAAAGTGTTGGTCAAACTTGCCAGCCTTCCTGAGCCGAAATCTTTATCTCAGCTAGAGGAAAAAAGTGTCGGTCAAACATGCCAACCTTCCTGAGCGTAGATCCTTATCTCGACTAGAGGAAAATAGTGTTAGTCAAACCAGCCAACCTTCCTGAGCGTAGATCCTTATCTCGGCTGGAGGAAAAAAGTGTTGGTCAAACCTGCCAACCTTTCTGAGTGTAGATCCTTATCTCGGCCAGAGAAAAAATGTTGGTCAAACCTGCCAACCTTCCTAATCCTAGATCCTTATCTCGGCTAGAGAGAAAAAGTGTTGGTCAAACCTGCTAACCTTCCTAATTACCCCCCCGTCGGGCAATGAGTATAAAGAGTGTTGGTCAAACCTGCCAACTTTCTTTTGTTGCCCCCTAGTCGGGCTATGTGTACGAACAATTTATACAAACAGAGGAAAGAATTTTCGCCAAAAAATTTACTTGTTTTATTGAAAAAGAAAAACTACAAGTGTTTTAAGAATGAGCTAAAAATAAAATATTTTGAGATTAGTCGTGTCCCATCGCCTTAGAATAGCTCTGCTATCAACATCTTCTAGGTGATATGCCCCTTTTCCTGCCAAACCAATTACTCTGCATGGTCCTTCCAAATTAGGTCCTAATTTTCCATCTCCAGACACCAAAGTGTTTCCCATTATTTTGTGCAGTACCCAATCTCCAATCTTAAATTACCTTGGGTGCATTGCTTTATTGTATTTCCTGGACAACTCCTGTTGATATGAGGCAATGTGTACTAATGCCCTCTTCATTCTTTCTTTTGCTAGGTTGAGTTCTAGGGGTATGGCCTCGCCATTTAAGTCTGGATCAAAAGTTCCGCTTTTGGTGGTGGGGAGGCCAACTTTCAGAGAGATTACCGTCTTCATGCCATAGGCCAAAGAAAAAGGTGTTTTGCCAGTTGACTGCCGAGGTGTAGTTTGGTAGGTCCATAAGACATGGGGAAGCTCCTCAACCCATTTGCCTTTTACTTTTTCCAGCCTCTTTTAGTTGGTCCAAGACTACTTTATTAGAGGCTTCAGCCTGGCCATTGGCTTAGGGTTACGTTGGCGTAGAGTTATAAAATTATATCTTGTATTCTTCACAAAAACCCCTAGAGATTTTTCCGTCAAATTGAGTGTCGTTATTAGATATCAAGGCTTTGGGGATGCTAAACTGAGTTATGATGTTCTGCTAGACAAACATCTTGACGTCTCTTTCTTTTATGGATGCGAGTGCTTTCGCTTCCATCCACTTTGTGAAGTAGTCTATTGCCACGGGAAAGAACTTTCTGTTGCCTGGTGCAGTTGGGAGTGGTCCCACTATATCGAGGCCCCACATTGCAAAGGGCCAAGGGCTGGTCAAAGGTAGGAGTTCTCTAGCTGGTTGATGTATTTGATGTGCGATCTTCTGACATTTCTCACACTTCTTGACATATTTCTCTATATCTACTTGCATGTACGGCCACCAATACCCTTAGGAGATAGCTCGGTAGGCTAGGGATCGCCCTCTTTGATGATTTCCACACACGCCTTTGTGAATTTCAAACAAAAATGCCTCAACCTTGCTGGGATGGACACACATCAAGTATGGTCCGGTGAAGGATTTCTTGTACAATGCCCAGGATGGGGAAAGCCAAAACTGCTGTGATTTGGCGCAAACCTTGTTGGCTTCCTTATTTTCTTCAGGTAAAATGCCGTCTTTTAAAAACACTATGATGGGGTCCATCCAAGAAAGACCTAGATCCACGCAACATGCTTCGGTTTCTTTCGGTTCTTCAACGCTTGGTCATGGCAAGAAGTCTATTAGCAATGGGTGTGGGATGGACCTATCTGCGATTGACGCGAAACCAGCCAGCTCATCTGCTTTACTATTTTTCTCCCGGCCGATCTGTTTTATCCTCACCACTTCAAATTTCATGATCTCCTTTCTAACCCACTATTGGTTACTTAGCCATTCTTTCATTTTTTGCCTTATAGTCGCCCGAAATTTGGTTGACTATAAGTTGGGAGTCACTGTATACCATTAGCTCAGTGGCCTCCATGCGAAATGCTGACTTCAAACCTGCTAATAATGCTTCATACTCCACCTTGTTATTGGATGCTAGAAAGCCAAGGTTGATTGTCTGTTCAATGGTTAAGCCATCCGGTGAGATGAGAACTATGCCAAGTCCTGCACCATGTCTGTTAGACACTCCATCTACGAAGAGCTTTCACATCTCTCCCATAAACAACTTCTAGCAAGTGGAGGGATCTGATGACACTTTAGGATTAGGGGCGTCGCAGCCGACGCTATCTTCTTCTAAGTTGCTGGTCATTGTTATGATCTAGTCCTCACTGTCTGGTTGCCTTAGGACTAGATTTTCAGTCGGGTCTTTGCTTGTTGTACAGCAGGTTGCTCCTTCTTCCCTTTCTGTAAGGCTGAATGGTTTGTCATGCAGTTGAGTGCCCTGCTGTGGGAGTCGCACTATCCTTGCGGCACCTTCCCCCCTTTCCCCGGTTAAGTCGACCGGGTAAACCTAATGACTTCCTGGGAAAAATTCGGCCATGAAGTCCGCCAACGCCTGAGCTTTTATTGCAGTTCTTAGTGGAAACTTAATGTCAAACTGCCCTAACTCCACTGCTTATTTTAGAATTCGTCCAGAAAAATCTGCCCTCTCAAACAAGGCTTTTAATGGGAAAGCTGTTAAAATAATTACAGTGTGGGCGTGGAAGTAGTGGGACAATTTTCTGGAAGCCATCATCAAAGTTAAGGCTAACTTCTCCAATGGCAAGTACCTTGTTTCGGCACCCAGCAATGTCTTGCTAACATAAAAGATAGGCAGGTGTTGTATTCCCTCAGCTCGTACCAACACTGTGCTAACAGCATGCTGAGAAACTCCTAGGTATAAAAAGAGATCCTCTCCTGGTACTGAGGTTACCAACAACGGAGGAGAGGTCATGTACTCTTTCAAGCTTTCCAGAGCACAGTCACACTCGTCATCCCACTCAAATTTGGCCTTTAGTGCCTAGAAAAACAGTCGACACCTATCTAATGACTGACTTATAAATCGATTCAGCGCGACTATTATGCCAGTGAGATACTGCACCTCCTTGACTGTGGTAGGCCTCTCGAGATCTTGAATGGCTTTGATCTAAGATAAATTGGCTTTTATATCTCGATTGGTCACTAGAAAGCCAAGGAATTTTCCTGAACCCACACCAAATGTGCACTTGGATGCGTTCAGTGGCAGCCCATGGGTCTTCAAAATTTAGGTCCTTGAAATGGTCCCCCTCATTCTTGCTTTTGACCACCATATCATCTACGTAAGCTTCCATTGTTCTGCCTAACAATGGCTCAAAAATTTTGGTGATCATCTGTTGGAATGTTGCCCCCGCATTTTTTAGGCCAAAGAGCATGACCTTGTAGCAATATAATCCCCTAGGTGTTGTAAACGATGTGACCTCCTGGTCCAGTTCATACATAGTGATCTGATGATAACCGCGATATGCATCAAGAAAGCTAAGTCGGCTATGTCCTGCAGTTAGGTCCACCAGTTGGTCTATTCGTAGTAGAGGAAAGTTGTCTTTTGGGCATACTTTGTTGACTGTCTTGTAGTCCATGCAAACGCACCATTTGTCGTTCTTTTTTAGCACCACTACCGTGTTGGAAATCTGCCTAAGATAGTGTACTTCTCTGATTGCCCCTGCTTCTAGCAGGTTTCCTACTTCTTCTGCCACTATCTCTGTAGAGTGGAGTGTCGATCGGCGAGTTTGCTGTATAATTGGTCTAGCTATTGGGTGGACATCGAGGGGTGGCATCATCGTCATTGAATCCCTCAACTTGTTGCCTGCCGGCAAACCCCATTTGTACTGTGCGATAACAAGGTTTGTGGGGCAGTCTCCAATCTGATTAAAAGTCTCCCAATATCGGTTGTTATAAGACTTCAATATTTCTTTCTCACCCATGTCTATGGAGAGCAGTTAGTCAATCTCCACTGGTGTTTTGGTGTTTGTTCTGAATCTGGTCACAAATGCCCCCGCGAGTTGTGCCCACGAAGCTATGCTTCCTTTTGGCAACCTCTCAAACCATGCCAAACCCAGGTCACCTAAGCTAGAAGGAAACAGGATACACATTAGTGCCTCGTTTTGTTGATATACGGCCATTGCCGAGCGAAAGTGGCGAAAGTGCATATAGGGGTCCAACTTCCCCTCATAAGTTGTGAATTTAGGCTAATGGAAGCCTAAGGGTAATGGTGCATTCTTAATCGCTGGAACAAATGGTGAGCTCTGTAACCTTGCTAACACTTTGTCTGCTGGTTGGTAAGCAAGGCGTGGTACTGGCATCTTGACCTCGACACTCTCATGTGTCTTAGGAGCCAACCGTTGTAGAGCTGAGACCCTACGAGGGTCACAAGCCTGGGTGGCCTCCCTTCTTTAAGACCTTTCCTCTAGTACTGTTCACAAGTCTGCCGACCTAGGGAACTCTGTGTGTCTAGATGTCGTTTGGTGCGAATCGATAATTGTTTCCTTTAGTCCAAGACCTTTCAGTCCTCGTTCTCTCAAACTTGGAGAACCGAGTCCTGGAAATCCTTGATTGTGTATCGTCTGTCCTGAGGCTTCTACTTTCAGCTTGTGACTATGTGACTTGCCTGTCACGATCTTCGGAGTAGCAAAAGTGTATGTTGCCTTTGCGCCTCTCTTCGTCTACCACCCTTTTGCCTTTTACCTGGCGCTTCATCATCTCCATGTCTGCTGACATCCTTCTTATCAATTCATCTTACTCCCTTACGTAATCCTCTAGAACCTGAGGATCCATCCTCCGCCTTTGCCTTTCAAGGCTCTGAAGGTGACGAGGGCTCGAGCCCCAAGCCCCGAGCCCCGTCTATCTCATGTGTCTCTCCGTGGGTTCCGTCATTAGGGATCTAATTCTGCCATGGGAAGGATAAAAGGTAAACCTTCGCGCCTCCCGCCTCCTTCCGGGGTTTGCCCATCAATAGTAGAATGTGGCAAGTCTTCGTTGTGCGCCATTGATTTCAATTGAAGAGGAACCTCAATCAAAAGGTTTATTCTCTCTATGTTTCCCACAGATGGCGCCACTTGTACAAGCACAAAATAATCTTCTCGTATAATCCTGTTGATCAAGTTTGCACTCCTCCAAACGTCAACGCTTACTACCTGTAAACACAAACGTTAGCTAGTCAGCAGGTGTACGTCGGAAACCTCTCCGATGCCTAAGTCAGCAACTAGACAATATAGACAAAAAGCTCTGTGTATTTGAGAGTAAGAATTGTGTTACTTGTGCATAGGTCCAGTCACGAGCTTTTATAAATTTTTCCTGGCCCAATCCTAGAAGGACTCAAACTCTCCTTAACAGAGTCCTTTTAGGAATTACACACCTAGGATAATGCCTATCCTTAAGACACCCTTCTCACGGCCAATCAAACGAGATGGGTTCAACCCTTTTACCTTAGCTGGTATCATACTCAACCGAACCAAAACCTCCGCAATGCTTTAGGCAGCACCGAGGTAAACCTTGTTGCAGGATGGCATCCTACAGAGCTACCTTTAGCTCGCACCATTTCCTTACTAACATCTCGACCCTTTTCGGGGTTTAGCGTAAGATAGCTAGGTCAGAGCTCTAGCAACCTACTACTGGCTAGCTTGGTGCCTAAACGGTCTAGGACCGCGCTATCTGAACATTGGCCACAAAAACTGGAAGCTCGGCCTAATTTAAAGGCTTAAATGTTATATGAATTAAAATATCAAGAGATCTTAATGTAATTATATTAAAATTATAAAATTAATTATTATATTTTATCCAATTGTCAAGAAAATGTCTAATTATGATCCACTCTTATACATATTTGTAATAAAGAGACCGCAATTCTCAAGAAAAAAAATCAGTGCAATTTATCTATTTTATGCGGTAGTGCCATGTTCTCTCATTCAATTGAGAGAAATCAAACATGGATTCCAAGTCTTCCTTTATACAAAGTGCAAGAAATGTCATCAATGATTGACATTTACGTCCCACTACAAGCACAAATTCAAAAGATGGGTAATATTAGAGATTTACCATTAGATTCTTAATTCAGAGTGATCCAATAAGAGAGATAGATTTTATATAATTAAATATGTGATAAATTAAAAATTAATATATATTGTGTCATATTATTATAAATCAAATTATGAAAACAAAATTTATGAATGTTAAACATTTTTCAAAGAAGATATGTCTATCTTTGAGTCTCTTTTTACGAGTTAGAAAACTCACACTTTTGTAAGTATTATAACATGTAAAATATTTAATAATTTATTTAAAATTTTAGTATTTGTCATTTTCCTTAACCATCCAAATAAAGGACAAATAAAATTTGAAAGACCTTTAAAAAATGACAACTAGTCCAAGGGGAATTGGGCTAGCAATCACTGTTGTGTGATTGATGTCCTCATTTTGAGACTTATTTCGATAATTTGAAATATTTCCTTTTTAAAACATATCGAGTAGAATATATCTTGAAAAAAAAAATAAGTTAATTGGATATTAATAGTATTTTCATCAAATTACATTTGTATAAAATTTTGTATTTTAAATTATATTTACTATTTATTTTTTCAGACACAAATACAATTCAATAAAAAAATTATCAATATTCGATTAATTTAATTTTTTACAAATATATTATATTCAATATATCTTAAAAAATAAAAAATTTAAATCATTAAAATTAATTTCAAAATGAGGGCATCAACTGCACACCAGCCACCAGCCACCCGAATTCCAGGTCAAGGAGAAAAAGCAACAATCAGTGTATTGGATTTTAATTTTTTAAAAATTAAATTTTTTTATTTTTCTTACTTTTTTATTTTTTAGTGAATATTTTTGAATTGTAAGTATTTTTTTTTTCTTTTTTAGATACACGTTACTTAAATATATCTAAATAGTAAATATTTGTAGAAAAAAATAGTTTTAAAAATTAATAAATATGCAAAAATAGAATAAATATATTGAATTTTCAACAGGATTAACCCAATAACACAAAATATCACATGAAACTCTAATCAGTATATTTTTTTTCTCACAAAAGTTGAAAAAGTAAAAAAAAAAAAACTCATCCCAAACGAACCTTTTTAACCCCAGACTAAAATAGTCAAAAAATCAACTTACATCCCAAACGAACACTTAGGCCTCGTTTGAGAACATACTTGTGTTGTTTTTTTTTTTTTTTTTTTTTTCTTTTTTTTTTTTGTTAAAGATTCTAACAAATTGAGACTTGAGTGTAACAACTCGAAATCTAGCTTTATTGACACTTTTTAATTTTTGTTTTAAAAAATAATTGATGGGAGATAATTTATGAATATCATCAAAATTTTATTAATTTAATAAAAAAAATTCAAAAATACATAGCTACAAGCACACAACATGCTCAACAAAAATACATAGTAATATTATCAATCATGCCCCTAAAGGCATGAGTATATCGACAAAATTTGCATGGTTATTGTACCATGTGTTGAAAAAAATTATTAGGAGGATTTATATGTAAATTTTAGTAGATGAATTTATTGTTTATTGAGTCATGTGATAATTAATGATATTTTTATCAAATAATATTAAAATTACGTCATTAATTGTTAATTTTAAGCAATAATTTGAAATATTTTTCAAAAAAGTCACTAATTTTTAACTTTCAATGACAATTTAAAAAATTTGTCATAAAAAAATCACTCATTGTAAGTTTTAGCAACTATTTATAAAAACTATGATAAAAAAATAAAAAATCAGTGGCTGTTAATTTTTAACAACATTTGCAAAAAAATCATTATAAAAAATTATTTTTAGGGATAATTTTACTAGGACTTATTTTCAATAGGATTTGATGGAAATTAAATCTAACTATTAGGATTTATTAGTAGTTTACCTAAAATTATTTTCGATTATTATTTTTCGGAAACTTTGTGCTAATTATTAAGTGGGATCCACACATCCATTTGGAAGGGTCCAAGCAGTGACGTAATCGTTGCCGTGTAGAGAACAAGAATATGTATTTAGTTGGTGGAATTTAATTTTTGTGTGCATGGAAATTAATGCTGAAGTATGCCTCATGAAACACGTTATATGTTTGAATAAGTTGCATTTGTCTTGTCCCACATTGGAAACATAGAAGAAGGTTGAAAAGTATACAAGTCTCTAGTTAGAGTTTTGGGTTTGGGCCCTAAGGACACCGCAAGTTTTGTAAGGAGGAGAGTTATAGATCATGTTGGATTAGACCCAAAAATAACACGCGTACGCCGCCTCCCCTCCCCGAGCCGAGTGTGAGGTTGGGTTGGGCCAGTCTGTTACTTATCTTATTGAGCCAAAAACTTTTGAATTTGAATTTAAATTTCTTGCACTGATTTTCAAAGATTGTCTTCTCCGAACAGGTACTATTCCGACAAATAGGTACCTTCCCTCCGGTTATGTCCTTTCTTCCTTCTTCATGTCTTTTCCGTTCAAACTAAACAGGTGTGTCCATGCCTATATAAAGGTACTCCCTATTTCATTTTCATCATTCCGAAAATTCCTTCTATCCTTCATACATTCATCTTCATTCAGGAGTCTGTGTTCTGTGAGTACAAGACATAACTTTCGTTCGCTGTACATTCAAAAAGTGTGTTGTTTTTCGTTTGTAGTGATTGTTGTATCTTGGAAATTGGACATTCATTATTCTCAAAGAACCATTAGAAATAATGAAATTTGGTCTTAAAGATACAGTGTTCATACATTGGCCTCAATCACAAACTAGCTTGTAATCGATCTACATAAATTCTAAAAGATTTTATTTTGTTGTTTTAATTTATGTAATTTAATTGCTTAAAATTAATTTTTATTATTCTTATACCATGTACCAAAATGAACTTTTGTATAATACAAATTAATAAAGCTAACTATTTCTTTCTTAGGATAAAATATGTATAGCTTGTGGGATCATGAAATATTTTCATATTGATTGATGGGAGATTCAACAAAGGGATGAATTTTGCTCCATTGATCTATAAAAATAAACATAGTCGATGCCGACCAACCAATGATTTCCAATTAGGGACACTCTAATGATAAAGTTAGAACCCTGCTAACAAAGACATAAACCAAAAATATGGTATATGTTGTATGCAGAGATTGATCTTCCTTTTATAGAGATAGTGATCCTGCCCTAGTTGTGTTGTCTAATGTATTTCCCTACTTGGGCTTGGCGTATTATTAGGCCTTGTTTGGTGAGTAAATTTTAGGATCCCATACATATTGTCGCTATAGTATGCGTTCTATGTTATTTTAATTCTCCAAATTTTAATTTTATCAATTTCATGATTAAAATTTTCAATTTGAATAAAATTAATTCAATTACAAATAGTTATCAAAATTGTTAGAGAATAATTATAAAATTCACCTTATGGTCCGTAAAGTAGCTAGTTAGAACCAACATCGGCGGCGCTACTCCATCATCTTTTTATTTTTTAACAGGGTTTGAAATGGAGAAGAAAATTAAGAAGTGTAATATATGTATGGGGGAAAAATGCCCGATACCGCCTGCACTCCTCGCGTCCAAGCTCCGTTTCGATCCGATTAACCTGCGAACACAACGGCGGTGAGCTACCCGGCGGTGTGTTGCCGAAAAACCCCTCTGACAGTCAAGTTAGCTCACACTCAGAGAGAGAGAGAGAGAGAGAGAAATAGACTGGGTGCTAGAGTTTCTCTCACTAATTGATGTTTCATCCCCAGCATGGGGGGAGCAGTCATGCTTATATACCTTCTACGCTTGCCTCTGCATCCATTCGCCGTCTGATGCGTGGACCTACTCTCTTATCTCATTTCCTTACGTGTCAACGCAAATTCAGCTAAACACCACCTAATCAAACTGCCAAATGGCGTTGGCGCAAATGGGCAGCTCGGCAGCACTAACCCAGCCGAGCTCCATCATGACCAAACATAATAGTCATCCGTTGTGACCGAGCTTCCGCTCGGTTGGGCCGGTCTGCGGCAGATCCCACTCGTCGAGCTAAACGAGCGAACAATAGGAGCCGGGCTGGTAGAGGATCATCTTAGCCAAATCTAGTCTAGACTTCAACCGAGCAAACTTCCTCCCGGAACGGCCTAGCCCAGCTCGGCCCAAATACGCTCGGACCACCTTTAGTCCGGCCAAAACCGCGGCCCAATGTGAGATTTTGAAATCTCCCTCTCAATTGCCCCTTAATTCCATCCGCGCTAGCGTGACTGAGATTACATGCTCTGGCCGTGGTCGTTCCTCTGCCCGACTGTACGCCGCAAGACATTAACCGCGTTAAGCCCCATGCTCGGTCTCTTGACTTGCTCAGTTGGCACCTCAACTTACCAACCCGTCTTTTCAATACTGACGTCGCCGTCATTATGGACACACATCACTCACTCATTGGCCTCAAACAGCCAACCTCGCCATCTCTTCACATTCGAATTTCGGTGCCTCTTCTTTCCCTTCTTATAGTCGTCGCCCCTCATCTCATTTCCCTTCCTGTTCTATTCGTCTTCACCTATAAAACCATCATGCGATCGAGAGCTCTCGCCCTAATTCATCCTATTTGAGATCAGAGCACCCACACAAGCACGTTCCACACCATCATTGTCGCTGAGTGCCCCCATCCCACTACTTCGAGCCACCATCAGTGCTCTAGCCTTTAAGTTCTAAACCCTCCATTGTTCTTCATTTGTTACTCATGTTTTTTAGGCCAGTGATCCTCATAGTTGAGTTTAGGGCACGATAGTAGTAGGTTTTAGGATGTAGCCCCCAAAAACCACCTTTGCCCTTTCTCCCTCAACTGTTCTTCATTTTTTGTGATGAACACGCGAGGATTTGGGACAGATCGGGCTCCTGGACCTCATTTGATCCCAAAAAATACCAGAACTGAGCAAGTTGGAAGTTTGTGAGACTTGGCTAGGAATCTGTCTAACAGAATGCTAGACCACTCGACCGGGCTAATATCTGGTCCGCTCGAGCGACCGAGCTTCTGGGTGCACAGTTGTGACCGAGGTGCTGTTGCACTTGCTGTGTCCGAGCTAAAGTGGAGCTCATTTGTGTGACCGTGCTACCACTCACACTTGAGTTTTACTGTAGAGTCCTAGGGGACCAGACACCAACACCAGGGCTCTTAAGGGCCAAGCAGCCATCGCACGAAAACTTTGTCAAACCAATACTGTCGTGCTGAAACAGGCCGGCATCACATTGGGCATTACCGTTTCCTCGTTAACACATCGGGCGCACTAACCGTGTTCCAGGAAGAGTATGGTGTCCCTGCCGACGTCCACCTCGAGCTTAATGTAGAAGACACCACTTCTTGGGGGAGACTGGATCAATGCCCTTTCACCGTGCTGTCCATAATCGAGGGGGGTTTACGCTTCCCGATTCAGCCTCTAATGTGTGAATTCTTGAGGCATACCGGGCTAACGCCGACACAAGTTTCGACAAACATGTTCAGGATAATAAACGAGATAGCTGAGCTAAACAACCGGCTTGGCCTGAACCTAGGATTGGTCGAGATACTACGCCAATACACCCTCGGGCACACAGCTGACGAGTTTAGCTATTATCTGAAAATTAGACCGGGCAACGAAAAACTAGTAACCGGCACCCCGGATAAAAATTTGCACGACGACGACTTCTTTTGGGTATCTGGGAACTACAAGACGGCTGATGTGCCCAGCTAGTACATCAACAAGAACTTCGGTTCGACATGTAAGCCGTGCTCACTGACCGGTCAAATTAATTTCCTTTACTATCTGGTACTAATTGCTCTTTTCCTTGCAGCCATCAAAGCCTTGCAAGCAAACTACTTTAACCCAGACAAGGCTGTCATCAGAGCCGTGATGCGGTATCGTCACCGAGATTTCCACGACCTTCTCGGTTATGTACCGAGCTATCGATACTCGGCTCCCCGCAGAAGTAGAGTCACTGACTTTCTACGAGCCCCATCTCCACTTCCTGATCCAACACTACCGGATGTGCCACTACTCCGGCTAATAGAGCAAGAGGAAATGGCCAAACGGAGCTGAATCAAGAATCTCATCACTACCACATCAACTGAGCTACCAAGCATCTCACCCCGCTTCTCCACTACCGGTCAAACATCTGGGACCGTGATTGCCTTGGCATCTGCCACTACGAAGTTGGCCAGCAAGGAAAGTCACCGTGCGGGAAAAAGGCCTCGCTCTGCCAACCTAACAGCCGAGCTTGTGGCCGAGTTGAACACCGAGCAACCGGCGCAGGGATCCGAACCAACTCCTCTATGGCTTCCACAGTTGAAACACTGGGGTAAGGAGATCTCGGCCAATGCCTCGGTTAAAGGTGATAAAGAACATCTGCTAGCTTTTGACCTGACATAGGCATTACTTCTGTCGAGCGACATGACTGGCTATGACCACGTGCCCGACACCTGGCTCGTCAAGTTCTTAGTTAAATCTATGACCTGGGTAAGTGCTCTATACGTTTGTTCAAATTTGTTCAAGTGTTGTCACGGTTATTCTTCTTATTCGAACTCTGTCCTTTTATAGGCCATCCAGAAGCAACATCTTGTGATGGACCAGATTCAAAAAGCTCTGGCAAAAGGTGACTGATGCCTCCAATCAGGTCAAGAATCTGGAGACCGAGCTGGTATGGTCTAAAGCTTCACTTGAAATGGCCAATGCGGACAACACAAGACTCCTTGGCCAGCTTGGCAAGGCCGAGCAAGAGAGAGACGAGCTGAAAGCCCAACTTGCAGCTGAAAAAGAAGCGAGAAAGGCCACCGTGCATAAGGCCAACAATCTCGGTTTCCAAGAGGTTGAGGACAACTACAGCAAGCAAGTCAAAGCCACCAAGGACCTTTATTTCAAGTCCGGTTGGAAGGCCACTTGCGAAAAACTCAGCCAAGGAGCGGAGACCAAGGTGTTTGCTTCCCCTCCCTCGGCCTTTCTGCCGGTCTACCTGATTCCTTACGCCAATGAAGTCTTCAACGCTTTGCAAGAAGAGGCGGAAGAAGAAGCCGAGGACGAGGGTAGCCAGCAGGAGCTCAGGAAAAAAGAGAAGGCTGCTGTTGTTGACCTAGAGGTCGCGACAGAAGGAGCCGGGGATGAGTTTGCCGACCTCTCCCTGTTAGCGTAGTTTAGTCGTGTTCCTTTTGATTTCTGTTTGAGTTTTTGTAACCAGGCTACAAGCCCCACTTCATGTACCAAATTTTCCAATCAATGAAACGTCCTTGTTTTGCTTGCAATGTTTGCTGTAGTTTTCCATTTAACCATGCTATTCTTGCCCGACGCATTACAATTTGATTGAACCGAGAAAATTATCTCGGTCTTTAAAGACATGAAAATTATCTGGAATTGAACAGATCATTCTCTATCTTCTATCCAAGATAAAACAGCTCGGCTAAACCTTCAGGGTTGAGCAAATCGTCAACCTTTAGCCGGGGTAAATCATCTCGGCTAAACCTTCAGGGTTGAGCAAATTGTCAACTTTTAGCCGGGGTAAATCATCTCGGCTAAACCTTTAGGGTTGAGCAAATCGTCAACCCTTTTAGCCAGGGTAAATCATCTCGGCTAAAGCATCAGAGTTGAGCAAATCATCAACTCTATCAGCCAGGATAAATCATCTCAGCCTAACCTACAGGGTTAAGCAAATTGTCAACCCTTCTAGCCAAGGTAAATCATCTCGGCTAGAACATTAGAGTTGAGCAAATCATCAACTCTTTCAGCTGGGGTAAATCAACTCAGCCTTTGGAAGTGTATGCTCCTTATTCACTACATTACTTCGACCACAACAAACTTCCTAAGCAGAAATCATTCATTTCTATTACATTGGCAAATGGAGTATTACATTCAGAAGTAAAGGGGGACAAGTCCTTTCACAAAAAATAAATTAAAAAATAAAAAAAATTACATATAAAAGACAAATACTAAAAATAGTATAGTTTGAGGTTAGCTGTATTCCATGGTCGAGGTACGCTTTTGCCATCCAAGTCCTCTAAGTGGTATGCCCCTTGCCCGCCAGACCGATTATCCTGTAAGGCCCTTCCCAGTTTGCCCCTAGCTTGCCTTCGCCTGGCACCAGTGTGTTGCCCATCACCTTCCTTAAAACCCAGTCCCCGACTTTAAACGGTCTGGGGTGTACTATTTTGTTGTACTTTCTAGATAATTCTTGTTGGTATGCAGCCACGTGGATTAACACCTTTTCTCGATGTTCGTTAGCTAGGTCCAATTCCAGAGCGATGGCTTCAGAGTTCAATTCGGGCTCAAAATTTTCGCTGCGGATGGTGGGCATATCGATTTCCAATGAAATGACCGCCTCCATTCCATATGCCAGGGCAAAAGGAGTTTCCCCGGTCGAGCATCTCGGGGTTATCCGATATGCCCAGAGGACACTTGGGAGTTCCTTGGCCCATTTTCCTTTGGTTTTCTCTAGCCTTTTCTTCAACCCATCGAGAATGGTCTTGTTTGATGCCTCGGCTTGGTCGTTGGACTACGGGTAGGCCGGGGTGGAATTGTAGAATTCTATCTTCAATTCCTCACAAAATCCTCGGAACAGGCGCCTGTCAAACTAGGTGCCATTATCAGAAATCAAAGCCTTAGGGACGCCAAACCGCGTTATCACGTTCTGCCAGACAAATTGTTTGACATCCTTCTCTTTGATGGTCGCTAAAGGCTTAGCTTTAACCCATTTGGTGAAGTAATCTGTCACCGTAATGAAGAACTTTCAGTTGCCTGGCGCTATTGGGAGTGGTTCCACTATGTCTAACCCCTACATTGCGAAAGACCAAGGACTTGTGAGGGGGAAAAGTTCTCTAGCTGGCTGGTGAATTTGGTGGGCAAACTTTTGGCACTTTTCACATCTTCTAACATATTTCTGAGCGTCTGCTTGCATGCACAGCCACCAGTATCCTTGAAAAATAGCGCGGTAGACCAAAGATCTCCCTCTGATGTGACCTCTACACATACCTTCATCTCATAGAGGAAAGCTTTCACGCTGTTTGGATGAACACACTTAAAGTACGAACCGGTGAATGACTTCTTATACAAAGCGCCAGATGGAGAGAGCCAAAACCGCTCTGACTTCACCCAAACTTTATGTGCTTCCTTTTTATCAGCCAGGAGGGTTCTTCTTTCAGGAAAAAGATGATGGGATCCATCCAAGAGGGACCAAGCTCGGTGCAGAATACTTCCGTCTGCTCCAAGTCCTCAATACTAGGTCTTGGAATAAACTCGATCAGGAGAGGACTAGGAGTTGAACTGTCAAACATGGAAGCTAGACCGGCCAACTCATCCGCTCGGCCGTTTTCTTCACGACCAATTATTGGACCCTTATTGCTTGGAATTCCTTGATGTGTTTTCTCACTAGAGCTTGGTATTTGGCCATTCTGTCATCTTTGGCTTTACGCCTAAGCCCATCGTTGCATTGCTGGGCTGAAGCATGCTTCCGACTGAAGGTTATGCGGATGGGCGTGCAAGTTTCGCGTTGCCGACATCAATGTGTTGTGAAATTTCGTTTTGGCTTCCATTCGCCTCCCCAGCCGCCTCTGTAAGATCCACCGGGCACACAGGGTGAATTCCAGGCGAGAATTCAACAACAAAGTCAGCCAATGCTTGGGCTTTGATGGCGGTTCGGGGTTGAAACTTCATGTTGAATTTCCCCAGTTCGACTGCCCACTTCAAGATTCGACCGAAGAAATCCACCCGCTCAAATAAGGCTTTAAGAGGGAATTCGGTCAGCACCATGATCGTATGAGCAAGAAAGTATTACGCCAATTTCCTAAAGGCCATCATTAGCGCCAAAGCAAGTTTCTCCAGTGGCAAGTATTTGGATTCTGCCGGTAGCAAGGTTTTGCTCATGTAAAATATAAAGAGATGTTGGATGCCTTTTGACCGGACAAGCACCGCATTAACCGCATGTTGAGATACGACCAAATAAAGGTAAAGTTATTCGCCGAGCTTGGGTGTGACCAAGAGTGGGGCAGAAGACAAATACATCTTGAGCTCGGCCAAGGCCCAGTCACACTCTTTGTCCCATGAAAACTTGGAATTCAAGGCTCGAAAGAAAGGGCGGCAATGATCTGATGACCGACTTATGAATCGGTTAAGCGCGGCTGCCATACCGACAAGATGTTGCACGTCCTTTGCTGAGTTGGGCTGCTTCAATTCTTGTATGGATTTGATTTGTGAGGGGTCCGCTTTGATGCCTCGGTTTGTGACTAGGAAGTCCAGGAATTTCCCTGATCCTATGCCGAAGGTACACTTTGACGCATTCAGGCGAAGCTTGTATTGTTTAAGAATGGCGAACATCTCGGCTAGGACGGATAAGTGGTCGGCCTGCTGCTTGCTTTTGACCACCATGTCATCGATGTAAGCCTCCATCGTTCAGCCTAGCAGAGGGGCAAACATCTTAGTCACCATCCTCTGGAAAGTGGCCCCGGCGTTCTTCAAACCAAAAGGCATGACTCTGTAGCAGAACAATCCCCTTGGGGTCGTGAAAGGGGTTATCTCGCGATTGGGTTCATGCATGGCGATCTGGCGATAACCGCGATAGGCGTCCAAGAAACTAAGTCGGCTGTGTCTGACTGTAAGATCCACTTGCTGGTCTACTCTGGGCAGAGAAAAACTGTCTTTAGGGCAAGCTCGATTAACTGCCTTGTAATCAACGCAGACTCGCCACTTTCCATTCTTCTTGGGTACTACGACCGTGTTTGAAACCCACCGAGGGTAGTGCACTTCCTGGATTGCCCTAGCTTCTATCAGGTTCTTGACTTCCTTCGCAACTACCTCTGCATGATTAAGGGCTGATCTCCTTGTTCTTTGAATGACAGGATACGCATTCGGGAAAACATTGATTTAGTGGCAAATAAAGCTTGGATCAATGCCAGGCATATCATATGGACTTCGATATTCGCCACCAAGAACTCCACCATCTCGGTCCTTTCTTGGGCGGTCAGGCTAGATCCCAGCAAAAAGAACTTGCCAGGACTTTCTGTGTCGATCCGCATCTCCACCAACTCCTCAACAGCATTTTCCTCAGCCCTAGTGCCCACATCATCAAGGACACTTTAGTCTTCCAAACCTTTAATCATTTGCACGAAGCCTTTGGCAGCTCGGCTCCCATTCACTGCCACGAAACACTGCTTCGACATGACTTGATCGCCCCAAATCTCCTCAACTTCCCCCGTAGCCGAGGGAAACCTTATGACCTAGTGGTATGTTGATGCTACCGCCTGCATGGCATGAAGCCATCTCCTACCTAGGATCAGATTGTATGTGGACGGCACCTTCAATACCCAGAACTCCACTTGCTTGACCACGGATCTGGCTTTGACCGATAAGATTATCTTTCCCATTGGCCACTCCGGTTGTGAGTTGAAACCAACTAGTGGTGAAGTTGCCGGAGCCAAGTCCGTATCTCAGAGTTTGAGCTGCTTGAAGGTGTCATAGTACATGATCTCGATCGAGCTACCTTGGTCGATCAAGATGTGCTTAACATCGAAGTCCCTGACGCGGAGGGTGATTACTAGGGCATCGTTGTATGGCGTTTGAATGCGCTGAAGGTCCCTACTTGAAAAGCTAATCACATTTTTCTCCTTGGTCTTGCCCTTTTTGATCGCGGGCTAGACTAACAAAACTTCTCTCATATGTTCCGCCTTTTTTATCATCCCTCGAAGCTTGCATACCCACGTCGGCTCCACTATACTGTAGATCACATTGACCACTCCTTGGGGGGGTGCCTCTAGGTCATCCGAACCACTCGGCTCAGCTGGGGTATGGTGCGCGGCCCTAATGCCCCCATTGATGTAACGGTCCCCAAGTGACCGGCTGTGACTAGCTCCTCTAAGTGTTGCTTTAAGGGCAAACAGTCCTCCATCCGGTGCCCTCGCTCCCTATGAAATGTGCAGCAGTACCACGGATTGAAGCCTTTTTACGCATCGCCTAACTTAGCGGGAAACCGGACGTAATCCTCGTCGCAGATTTCACTAAATATGCGATAGATTGGAATCTTAAATACCGTAGTGATGCCCGTCCGAGCATTTAACTTTCTATTCTCATCTGCTACGTCATCGCGGGGATATTCTGCTCGGTCATTGCGACGACCTCTACCCCGGTTTATACGATCCGGATCACGGTCTGACTCTCTTGCACGGTCGCTTGGACGGTTTGTCTCCTGTCCAACCACGTGTACTTTCCCAGCCACCCTTTTGTCCGTTGCCACTGGATTTGCCTTCACGGTGGATGCCGCCGCATCATCCTCCACTTGGACGTGCTCATTGATATGTTGCATTAGTCGGCCCATGGAAGTTGGTTGATTCATCGTGAGCAAGTCCCTCAGTCTATTTCCAACCGGGAGACCGCGTTTATATTAGGTGATTGTCAGGTTGGTCGGGCAATCTAGGATCTCGTTGAAGGTTTCCCAATACCTGGCATTGTATGCTTTAAGGGAGTCGCTTGACTCCATTTTGACGCTCAGGAGATGGCCCACTTCCTTTGGCGTTTTGGTGTTGGTTTTGAATCGAGTCACGAATGCTTCCGCCAATTGCTGCCACCTTTCAATGCTCTCCTCCGAAAGCCTCTCAAACCATTGCAAGCCCAACTCGCCCAGACTCGATAGGAAAATAAGGCACATGAGAGCATCATTACGCCGGTGTCCGGCCATAACCTGCCAGAAGTGGCGTACATGCATGTACGGATCGTTTTTCCCATCATAAAGCATAAACTTGGGTTGATGAAAGCCTATTAGGAGCGGTGTGGTCTTTATCTCAAAGCAGAAGGGGGTGGCACTCAGCCTTGCCAAATCTTTCTCCAGAGGGATAGGCACGGCTGAGAGTGGTGGCGGCATTATGGCTTCCTCGCTAGCGTGACCTCCGTAGGATAACCGCTGGAGCGCCGGCACACTTTGAACCTCCCGTTGGCGAGCTCGTTCCTTCAAGAAGTCCCTCAAGTTCTTCGAATAAGCGCAGTAGGAATACCTCGATGTCGTCGGCGGACGTGAGGGATGGTAGCTACTATCTTGCGCGCTAGACTTCTCAGCAGGTGGGTCTTTGTCTCCAACCCCATAACTTCTGGTGATGGAAAGAGAGGGCGTGTGTCGTTGGTTCTGGTTGCCTGAGTGGCGGGGTTGGGTGCGCTCACTGTGATCACTCACTCCAGCAGCACCCTTTCCTTTGACTTGTCATTTAAGAGCTTCCATCACTGCCGCTATTATGTGGATGACGGCGTCTTGGTCCCTCAACTTGTGCGACTCTCTTTGCCACTGGTGTCTGTCTGGACTCTGTGAGTGACCAAAGCTCCTAGCGCGCTTATCTCGTGTATCTCTAAGAAGTCCTCCTGGGGAAGTCTCCAAGCCCGCCATGTTCGGAATGGCGGGAAGTCCGTCTCTCTGACGGACTGACTCTGGGGTAATACCGTCGATGGAAGACAACGGTATTTCGTCATTGTTTACCATGGAAGGCGATTCGATGAGCTTGGAGGGCAAGGTTGTGTCTGCAAAGTCTTCCCATAAATGGCGCCAATTGTAAGGGGGAAAAATATCGATACCGCCCGCACTCCTCACGTCAAAGCTCTGCTTCGATCTGATTAACCTGTGAACATAACGGTGGTGAGCTACCCCGAGGTGTGCTGCCGGAAAACCCCTCCGACGGTCAAGTTAGCTCAAACTTAGAGAGAGAGAGAGAGAGAGAAAGAGAGGAGCAGACTAAGTGCTAGAGTTTCTCTCACCAATTGATGTTTCATCCCCAGCATGGGGGGAGTAGTCATGCTTATAGACCTTCTACGCTTGCCTCGACATCCATTCGCCGTCTGACGCGTAGACCTGCTCTCCTATCCCATTTCCCCACATGTCAAAACAAATTCGGCTAAACACCACCTAATCAACCTGCCAAACGGTGTTGGTGCGAACAGGCAACTCGGCAGCACTGACCCAGTCGAGCTCCATCATGACCGAGCTTAATAATCATCCGTTGTGACCAAGCTTCCACTCGGTTGGGCCTGTCTACGGCAGATCCCACTTGCCGAGCTAAACGAGTGAACAATAGGGGCTGGGCTGGCAAAGGATCATCTCGGCCAAATCTGGTCTAGACTTCAACCGAATAAACTACCTCCCGGAACGACCTAGCCCAACTCAGCCCAAACATGCTCGGACCACCTTCAGCCCGGCCAAAACCGCGGCCCAAGGTGAGATTATGAAATCTTCCTCTCAGTATATATACATACAAAGGTAGTTCTAGTCTACATGAGGTGTATTGGAAAAATTTTAAGCGAGGTCCTTCTATAAATTCTTACGTTATAATTCTTTATTTAAGATTGAAAATTATATTTTTTTTTGTTATTTATTTTTTTTTAAATTGTAAACTGTAAAATTAATGTTATATTGAAGTTTTGTTAACATACCATTCATAGAGATACAATTTATATTTTAATAAATGGTTGTTGTTAATGCAATAACACTACACATACAAAATCAACCACAAAATTATGTGTTGTAAGAGTTATTGTTGTTGGTACTATGATTAATTATTCTCTAACATTTCTCTCACTTGATATAGACTTTTTAATTTGACCGAGAGATGTACAATGACAATGTCCATTCTTTATATAATGACAAATAATTTTTTTCCCCCTTCATATGTAACAATTGATTTTATGTGAGCATTTACAATTTTTTAAACTTTTTTTTTTTTTTTTTGGAATAGAAAGACCGAGTAGGGTATAATTATAACTAATAGGAAATATAATAATGATAGAGTAATTTTTTTCAGTGGTGATACATATCACTAAAAAGAGAGTACTAAGCCAGCTCTAATGAGCTGGCAATGCAGGAAATAAATTTTAAAAAAAAAGAAGAAGAGCAAAACATCAAATCAATTGGAGCTACAGTGTATTTAGAGGTATTAGAGTTTGTTATGAAAGTAGAGACAAGAGAAAAGAGAAACTCTATATTGAATTAAAATGAATAATACAATAGTAGAAGCCTGTATATATAGGCAGAAAAAAACCTAGATAGGTACAGAAAAAGATAGAGATAAGTATAGAAGGAGATAGAGATAGAGAGAGATACAATACAAATAGATAAGATACATCTATAATAATATACAGCTAACACCCCCCTTTAAGCTCAAGGTGGTAAGTTAGATATCAACTTGAGCTTGGAAAGGAGATCAGAGAAGCGGCCTAGAAGATGAGCTTTAGTGAAGAAGTCGGGGGTCTGATCAGCAGAGGTAACAAAAAGAAGACGAACATGGCCACTAGTAACATGCTGTCATATGAAGTGGCAATCAATCTCAATATACTTGGTGCGATCATGGAAGACATCGTTATGGACAATTTGAATAGCACTTTGATTGTCACAATAAAGATTGGTGGCAACTGAATGAGAAACACCCATGTCAGAAAGAAGCCAACGAAGCCACACAAGCTCCTGAGTACTATCAGCGAGAGCACGATAGTCAACCTTGGTACTAGAACGAGCAACAAGGGTTTTCTTCTTGCTATGCTAGAAAATGAGAGATTTGCCCAAGAAAAAGCAGAACCCAGTAGTGGAACAACGATCAGTTGGATCCCCTACCCAATCGGCATCAGAAAAGGCATGCAGTTGTAGAGAAGAGTGAGGGGATAGTGAAGACCATGAAACAGAGTTCTTTTCAGATAGCACAAAATGCGAACCAGAGCAGCATTGTATGGAGAGCGAGGAGCAGTCATAAATTAACTGACAATGTGAACTGCATAAGCAATAGCTGGACGAGTAACTATGAGATAGACAAGACTACCAACTAGCTGATGATATAAAGTGGCATCTGACAACAGAGGGCCATCAAGAGATATAAGACAAGTCTGAGAATCAACTGGAGTAATGACAGTCTTGCAATCGGTAAGGCTAGCATGAGCCAAAAGATAAGAAGTATACTTGGCCTGGGTAAAAAAATAACCAGAGGAATCTTGAGAAGTTTCCAAGCCAAGGAAGTAGCTAAGTGCACCCAAATCTTTCATCTCAAACTGGCGATGGAGAAACTGTTTGAGAAAAGAAATACTCACTGTGTCATATCCAGTGATAATCATATCATCCACATAGAGGATAAGGAGAATAGTACCATGCTCCGTCTTACGGATAAACAAGTCAGAATCATGGGCACTGGAAGAAAAACCAAAGTCACAAATGGTAGAGCTAAACTTGGCAAACCAAGCACGTGGAGCTTGTTTCAAACCATACAAAGCACGGCGGAGTTTGCAAACCATGTTTGAGGGAACAGAAGAACCAGGGGGGGTTGCATATAAACTTCCTCAGTGAGATCACCATTGAGAAATGCATTCTTGACATCCATCTGTGAAAGGCGCCAATGGCAAGCAGCAACAACGGCAAGTAAGCTGCGAACTGAAGTAAGACGAGCAACAAGAGCAAATGTTACCTCATAGTTAATCCATATTCTTGACTAAATCCTCGGGTGACAAGGCAAGCTTTGTAACACTCAATGGAACCATCAGAATGAGTTTTGATCTTGCAAACCCATTTGCAACTAACAGTACGCTTTCCAGGAGGAAGATTAACCACATCCCAAGTATGAGTTTGATCAAAAGCCTACAGTTCATCAGTCATAGCTTATTGCCAAAGAGGGTTAGAAGAAGCTTTTGATAAGAAGTAAGTTCATGAGAGCAAAAGGCAGTAGAACCAACAATATAATCACGAAGAAGAACAGAAGGTTGCCTTACCCGTGTAGAATGACGCTCAAGTGGAGGAGGAACCTCAATGGAAATAGGTTCCGAAGGAACCTCCACTGGAGCTGAAGAAGGCGTAGGGCCATCAGCTGACACATGATCCTCAGGATAGACGATAGGCGTAGGCGGCTGTGGAAGCATAGGGCCAGAATCTGCATCAAAGTCAACAAAAAATAAATATATAGAAATATCAATGAAGACTGGTGAGTGGGTGGACTGTGGTAGGTGAAACTTGGAAAGAGTGGAGAACATTTTGTGTTCCCAGAAGACCACATGACGGGAAATACGAAGACGCTTGGAGATAGGATCCCAACAACGATAGCCTTCATGTTGATCAATACCATATCCCAGAAAACAACAAAGACGAGAATGAGATTCGAGTTTAGTGTGTTCATGAGTCTAAAGTAGAACAAAACAAGCAGAACCAAAAACTTTAAGAGTGGTATAGTTAGGAGGAGAACCATACAAGCGCTCATAATTGAAGAAGTGTTAGCTATTACAGGGTTAGGGACACAATTGATGGTGTGGATGGCAATGAGGACAGCTTCCCTCCAAAATTTTTCAAGACAAGAAAAAGATAGTAGAAGAGCCCGAGTAGTGTCTAGAATATGACGGTGCTTACTTTTGGCTTGTCCATTTTGTTGGGAAGTGCCTGCACAAGATCGATGAGAGTACCATGAGCCCGAAGGAAAGAAAGAAAATCAAAATCCAAGTACTCCTTAGCATTATCAGAATGAAAAAGCTTAATAGTACGAGAAAACTGAGTGCGGACCATAGCAGAGAAATCATAGTAAATCTGTTTAAGTTCAGAGCAATTTTTGAGAAGAAAAAGCCAAGTATAGCCAGAAAAATCATCAACAAAAATCACAAAATATCTGGACCCCCCTGGTAGGTGTGGGGGAAGGTCCCCAAATATCTGAATGCACAAGATCAAAAGGAGCAATAGAAATAGAATTACTTTTGTTAAAAGACAATGCAGGTTGTTTAGCAATTTGACAAGATAAACAATCGACATATTCAAGACAGGCATGACTTAACTGACCACTAGAAACTAAATGTTTCAAACGACTAAAAGAGGCATGTCCTAAGTGACAATGCCAAAGATGAAAAAAAGACATAGTAGATGCAACAACAACAATAGAGGATTTGTCCAGACAACGAAAATGGATAAGCTCGAGCAGACGTCCATGCTTACAGCCTATCCCAAGGATCTGTCTCGTCTGAGGGTCCTGCACCAAACAACCATTAGTAGAGAAGGTAATAGTTAGACCAAGTTCACATAACTAACCAACAAAGATAAGGCTCATTTTAAGAGAAGCAATATGGTAAGCATCAGAAAGAGACATAGTGGAAGTAGAGATTTGGCCAGTATGACTAACAGGCATATAAGAACCATCAGCAGTATGTATAATGGGAGCAGAAGAGGATGATGACAAAGAAGAAAATAGAGTGGAGTTAGAAGTCATGTGATTACAGCAGTCGCAATCAAAATACCATGAAGAGTTACCTAAGGTCATTGAAAGAGCAGTAGAGGAAGGAGCACCAGATTTGTGGAGCACCTGGTGGATAATGGACTCAACATCATCCATAGAGAAGGAAGGAGCAGAAGAGCCCTCAGAGGCAACAGCAGCCAAACGAGAAGCATGGCCAGATTTAGACAGAGACCCAAAACGAGAAGCCCCTTTCTTGGATAATAGAAATAGATTGGATGTTCTCAGTACAATCCATAAATGATAAAATGGAGGTCACCAACAGATTTAGAAGGCTGAAAAATCGTAGGGACAGGGTAGGGCTAACGTCAGCACTGAGCTGGGATGATGTCAGCAGCCTGGTAGGGACTGAGAAGGGTTGACGTCAGCGATTGAATAGGGCTGACGGCAACGGCTGAACCAAACATGGCACATGACTGAGAGAAACTGGGCAGAAGCCGAAAGAGATTTGGCTGAGGCGAAAGCCGAGGACGGAGCGGCTGAGGAAGAAGCCGATGGGCGAGCTGATGGCAGCTGAGGTGAAAGCCGAAGGACAGAAGGCTAGGGCGGCTAAGACGACGCATGTGGGAGCGTGGTGAGAGTGGAACCGAAGACAACCGACGTGCCGAGATTTGGAAGGCGCGTGAGGGCGCGTGTGATGTCCGATGGAGGTGATTCTGGTAGCGTTGGCTTCATCATGAAGAGAAAAAGAGGTGGGTATAGGCTAATCGTTGAAATAGAGATGGACTAAATACACAGAAGCCAGTAGAAACCAATCTAAGACAGAACTAGGAAAAAAAATTGAGGCTAGGAGAGAACCCTAGGCTCTGATAACATGTTATGAAAGTAGAGAGAGAAGAGAAAAGAAAGACTCTATATTGAATTAAAATGAATAATGCAATAGGAGAAGCTTGTATATATAGGCAAAAAGAAAACCTAGATAGGTACAGAAAAAGATAGAGATAAGTATAGAAGGAGATAGAGAGAGAGAGAGATACAATACAAATAGATAAGATACATCTATAATAATATACAGCTAACAGAGTTCATTGTTTTAGAGCTCTTAAACAATTTTCAATTTGTTTTGATATGTATACAGTACAGTTTAGCTGATGTATCACAGTGGCTTAGTTTAGCTAGGTAGGGGCTGGTTGTTTTCTCTTGTTTCTTCAAATTTCTACGAGAAAAAAATTAAAAAAAAAAAATTACAGTTTGATGAAACAATTTTCCACTTACTTTTATAGTTTTTTAATTTTCTTTTCATGGTTGTTTATATCTTTATATGATATATACATTATATATTTAACATATATAAAAATGGGATCCTCTTTTGTGTGGAGGGTCTTAGGCGAGTTAATAAATTGTCTAATAATCAAGCTACTACTATATAAATGGTTATTATAGGCTTTTTGTTATTACTGTTAACAGAATTAGATATGTACTTTAGTCCACAAAATATATGAAAATTATGTGAATTTTTTTTTTTTTATATAGGGGGAGTTAAATTCAATTTAGCCTGGACTACTATAAACATTAATTTTACTATAAATAAGAGATGTGACTCAACTATAAAATATCATACAAATATATCTTCTTCTTTTTTACCAACTTGAAAGTAATGCAATATCCAAATGTATCACTTTATATAAGGGTGATAAATATATTCAATGATAATTGAGAGATTTTTTGAATAATTACCCACAAAAATGTTGTAGTTAAAAATAATGTTTAACATATCACACAAATACTTTCAATTATACCTCTTTGCTTATCCTATGGTGTTGCTTCTGGAGTTTGGATAATATTAATTTCATAATAAAATTGACCCATTATCAGACTAATATGTACCTATGAATGTTCATCTCATATGACAAGTTTAAAAGAATGTGCATGCATAAAATTGGGTTGATCAGACATAAGTAATTATATGATCAAATCACATATATATTGTAAGACATGGACTGTCTATTATTAAAAACATATAAGTCATATAACTAAAAATGATCTAATAATATGACAATTGATGTTTGATCAAGTTGATCTTTTGCATGGATGATTTTCTTAGTTAATTAGTTGTTAAAATGAGTAGTTTAGATAACCAAAGTGAGACCAAGTTAGTCCGATAATGAGTCAACTTCAATGTGAAATTGAGATTTTCAACTATAACAAACCTGAACTCCTACTTCTGATGCTCTTCCTTGATTCTAAATTATTATTCTGTTTGTACCCTTTTTGGGAAAAATTGCCATGTGACAATTCTTCTAATTTTTAATGCCACGTGGCAATGGAAGATAGGGAAGTCAAGGATTTTGCAAGACACACCACTAAGGTTAATGGAGTAGCAGCTGAAATTGATTTATTTTAATTAATTAAATTAGTCAAGTCATTGGGTTAATTAATTAATTAATTTAGATTTCTTTGGATTTGATGGATAGGCCTTAATCGTTCCTAAAATTAAGGCTTATCTCCTTCGGTGCATTATCTAGTTGATAAGTGATGAGGCTTATAAGATTTGAAAATCTTCCATGTTAGCTACAAGTCTATAAAGGTGAAACTGTTTTTTTCCAAGGTCAAGAGGCAAAGGGTTTTTTATGGACATGTGGCAGCTTGCGGAGATATGAAGGATCAACATAAACTACAATCAAGGAGTTAGTTTTCCAAGCAAGTTTGGTTTATTAAGTTCCTTGAACACAATAAGGAAAAGATGATTCTATGTAACAACCAAGGAATCTGTTAGTAGCATAAAGTCAAATCCAAGTTTAAAAGGACACGTGGCGGCTTGTTGGAGCCTAATGGACTAAGTCAAAATGATGAAAATAGGCTCTAGCTTTTGAAGATCAAAATCATTCCTCTTGGGGTATAAAGATTAGTATCAATGACATATGTCACCAGGATAGACTGCCACATTTCTAGCAGTTAAGCAGAATTTGGGATTTCCCCAACACTATATAAAGGGCTCCAAGTGCAACATTTAAAGAGGTCCCCAACCATACACACAACCAAGAGTCTCTCAATACATGTCTTTCAATTCATTTTGGCCTCATAGTTTATTTATCTTAGCTTTATAGCTTAATTATCTTAGCTTAGCTTCATAGCTCCTTTATCACAGCTTCATAGCTTGGTTCCTTTAGTTTCCTAAATTAGTCATCTTAAATTATCAATTGTAATTCATTATCAATCAATACAAGTCACAATTTTAGTCTAATTATCTTTGGCACTTATAAATTTGTTAAAAGTCCTCTTCATTGGGGTAAGATCTGAACTAGTGACGGTTCCTCTTAGCGACACATAGTCATTTCTATGTGTTAAAAGTCAGAAATATTCAACAATTCCTACACTTTGAACTAGGTTCACAAGTACAAGCTTTTTTGTGTTCACACCCACAAGACTTCTTGAGTGGCAATAGGAATTTTTGAGGAGTGCAAACAATTTTGGCACGCCTAGTGGGACATTAGGTGCCGTCTTTACCAAACATTCATTATGGTTGGTAAAGTGAGAGGAAAAGGTGTTGTAGGTCAATCAGGAGTAGTGTCACCTCCTAACAGTTCGGGATCAAGCGATTCCAAATAGATCTATGCAAGGATATATCGGCAGCGCAACAAACTTGTGAAGGATTCTAGGATATGCTAGAAAATCTGAGACATTGCCTTATCACGGGAGCTTTCTATGGAACTCTCTCACTCTTTGGTCATTCTACTGCACGAGATGAAGCAATCCCAAACAAATCTATGTAAGGATATGACGGTGACTTTGAGTGACAAGCTCTCCACACTTCTTCCACCAACACTAGTTCTGTCCACATCAGGAATTTTCAATGCCGTTGCAAAGTAGAATCTTCAGAGCAGGCTAATTGCTGTTGAACCATTACCTCTATGAGTTTTTCAAGCATCTTCTTCCAAATATCCCCATTCTTGAAGGGGCATAGAGGACAAGGCATTGAATGAGGGGGCAAGGTGTTGAGACTGGGGGTCAATTTCCTGGGTTTTAGCCATTCAAAATCAAGGATGGCTAGACTTCCTAGAACCTCCAGAACCTACAGAATCTACAATATCAAGGACCTCCAAACCAAAGTTACCACAATCAGCTTTATCAAAACCAAAATCTGTAGAACATCTAAGGAGTTAGTCTTAGGCCTATGCAAAGCGGTCAACCTCAATTCCAATAAGGTTGGTCAAAAGTTAACCTTTTATTCACTGCTCCAGAATAGAGAGAATTGAATTACACTCTGATTCTTGAATAGAGAGGAACTCCTTATGCTCTGATTTTGGAACTGAGAGCGCAGAACTTGGCTTCATTTCCTGAACAAAGAGGGTATAATTTTATTCCAATTCCAAAATAGAGATACCAAAATTATGTTCCAATTTATGAACCGAATAGAGAGGGCAAGAAGCTAGAACTTTGCTTTGTTTCTTGAATAGAGAGGGCAAAACTTTGCACCAATTCCTGAAGGAAAGGGTTAGAATTTCTACAACCAACTACTGCATGGAGCGTATCAGGGGGCACATCAACCAAATTCAACCATGAATGAGGATCAGGTTATGGATTTCAGCCAGGACCAAGTCAGTTATGCACTCAGACGTGTTGGCAGGTCTATCTATCAAAAGACTTATCTAGAAGCAATCGACAAAAACTATGATTTTCCTAGAGGGTATAAAGTTCCTAATTTTGTTTATTTTATGGTAAAGATAATAATTCTATCGTTGAGCATGTTGCCATGTTTACGATACGATGTGGTGAGATAGGAAAGAATGAGTTCTTGAAGTTGAGGTTATTTGCCAACTTCTTAACTGGAACAACCTTTACGCGGTATATTAATTGCAGCTAGATTCAATCTATTCTTGGCAACAGATGGAGGAGATGTTCCACCAACAATTCTACAAAACCAAACTAGAGGTTATCTTGGCTGACTTGTCAAGAGTCATCCAAGTTCCTAGCGAGACAGCAAAAGCCTACATTGCAAGTATCAAGAGATCTAGATTCAAGTGTCATATTGTCCTACCATAGATGAAGTATGTCAGGCTAGTTCAAAACGGTCTTGACTTCAAACTTCGCAAGAAATTCAAAGGCATGGAATTAAGAGATATCTTTGAATTAGTCGCGAGAGCAGCCAAGTATGAGCAGATCCTTAGACAGGAACAAAACCAAAGCAATGCGTCGAAGGGCACTTATTACAAGGATCCTAATTCTCCAGTAGCAAATGCATATATAGAACTTAACCATGAGGTTGCTGTAGCAGAAATCATAAACAAAGAGCCTTACGTGTGCAAGGCATTTGTCAAGGTAGAACCAATGAAGGTGCAAGGGAATTCTAGAACAACCAAGACAACTTGTTTCTACACTTTTGATATCACTAAAGTAGAAGAAATTTTTGACCAATTGATGAAGACAAGGAGTTTAGATTCTCCGTGGGTCACAAAATTCCTGCTACTGATGAAGTTAGGAATAAGGAGTATTGTGAGTTTCATAATTCTTGGAGTCATGCTACTAATAATTGCATTGTTTTGAGAAATGTTATTCAAGATTGCATTGACAAAGGAGAGTTCAAATTTCCTGAGAAGGAACAGCCTACAATGGGTGTAGATGATGATCCTTTTCTGAAGGAGTTTGGTAAAAACATGCAGTCGTCAACATGGCAGGGATGCCACAAAAGCAAAAGATTATTATAGAAGTTGCTTTCTGTCCCAATGGCTTTCTAGTTCGTTCCTACAATAGAAGGAAGTCGGATAGAAACTTCTATGATGATTCCTATCCACAAGGGAAGAGAGTGTTTCGATGAGCTTCCTAGTCTCAGAATTATAGAAATAAACAACAAGAACTCCACCTTCCAGTCTTGAACCCATATGCACTCAGTGTGACCATGTTAACTCTCTCACTCTTTGGTCATTCTACTACATGAGATGAAGCAATCCCAAACAAATCTATGTAAGGATATGACGGTGACTTTGAGAGACAAGCTCTCCGCACTTCTTCCACCAGCACCAGTTCTGTCCACATCAGGAATTTTCAATGCCGTTGCAAAGTAGAATCTTCAGAGCAGGCTAATTGCTGTTGAACCATTACCTCTATGAGTTTTTCAAGCATCTTCTTCCAAATATCCCCATTCTTGAAGGGGCATAGAGGACAAGGCATGGAATGAGGGGGCAAGGTGTTGAGACTGGGGGGGTCAATTTCCTGGGTTTTAGCCATTCAAAATCAAGGATGGCCAGACTTCCCAGAACCTCCAGAACCAACAGAATCTACAATATCAAGGACCTCCAAACCAAAGTTACCACAATCAGAACCTTCAAAACCAAAATCTGTAGAACATCTAAGGAGTTAGTCTTAGGCCTATGCAAAGCGGTCAACCTCAATTCCAATAAGGTTGGTCAAAAGTTAACCTTTTATTCACTGCTCCAGAATAGAGAGAATTGAATTACACTCTGATTCTTGAATAGTGAGGGACTCTTTATGCTCTGATTTTGGAAATGAGAGCGCAGAACTTGGCTTCATTTCCTGAACAAAGAGGGTATAATTTTATTCCAATTCCAAAGCAGAGAAACCAAAATTATGTTCCAATTTATGAACCGATGGGGCAAAATTTCATTGTCGTTCCTAAACAAAGATTGCATAATTTTGGTCCAGATCCAAGAAGCTAGAACTTTGCTTTGTTTCCTGAACAGAGAGGGCAAAACTTTGCACCAATTCCTGAAGGAAAGGGTTAGAATTTCTACAACCAACTACTGCATGGAGTGTATCAGGGGGCACATCAACCAAATCTGGCCATGAACAGGGATCAATTTATGGATTCCCGAACAAAGATGACATAATTTTGGTCCAGATCCAAGAGGCCAGAACATTGCTCCGATTCTTGAACAAAGAGTGCAAAACTTTGCGCCAATTCCTAAAGGAATGGGTCATTTATTGCATTCACCTTTCCCATCTATGGCTTGCGCCTTTCCAGGTTGAGCTTGGTCTGGTATGTGCCCTTACTTTTTCACGTTAAAGCATATGTATCTGCATTTGTTGTACGCGCCTATTCCACGCTGGATGTTGGTTTTGACGGGTTGCGGCACCTTTTCTGTGGGTTAGACATGGCTCGTATGCGTACATACCTTTCTAGGTAAATTTTGTTTTGGCCCGCGCGCCATACTCATTGTATGCCATTTCCATTACATATTTGGTAGTATTGCATGTAGCATATGCATGCATTCATTACACACATCCATCTATGGCTTGCGCCATTCCATGATTGAGCTTGGTCTGGTATGTGCCCATACTTTTCACGTCGAAACATAGTTCAGTGGCCTGTCTGTGTTTAGACCTGGCTTGTACGCGTACAATTGCCTTTCCTAGCAAGATTTGGTTTGGCCCGCAGGCTATCCGTTGTATCCATTTCCATTGCATATTTGTAGATATTGCATTATAACTTGCATGCATTCATTGCATCGCCTCCGCCCATGGCTCGCGCCTTTCCAATGTTGAGCTTGGTCTGGTATGTGCCCATACTTCTCGTGTCGAAGCATAGTTCAGTGGACCGTTCTATGTTAAACATGGCTTGTATGCGTACATGCCTTGCCTAGGCAAGATTTGGTTTGGCCCGCGTGCCATATCCATTGCCATTTCCCCAGCATTTTCATATAATATTACATTGTAGTGTATTTATTGCCATCCAACATTAGGATCGTAGTTCCTTTCCCCTGCGGGTCGTTTCCCACTTATGTCATTCCACCCAATACTTGTTCTTGTGTCCGTCTACATTACTCATAGTTCAGTAGACCGTTCTATGGTAGACGGACTTGTTACCTCCATCAATCTATTTGACATAGGCGTGGTTTCGAACCGCTCACGATTGGATCATGATTCAATTGATTTGCATGTAGTTTGCATTGTTCAATTCCTTGCATCTTTATTGCATTGTTTGTACATTGTTTTGTATATATTGCATATCATTTTGCGACCATTTTTGCATTGTCATGCATGTTGCTAACAACATCGTACCTGTTGAGTTGTTTTCTTTACAGGCACGATATTGTATGTACGGTTCATTGAGGCTGGTGCAACAGGGAGCCGCACAGTATTGTAATCCCGAGTGAGACGTATCGAGAATCTGTCATAATTCTCTTACATCCTTCTGCCTTGTAGTGTAGTTGGTTAGCCAGCTTAAAACTGTTGCATATGTGCTTCGCTACAGCTTTCTTGCATGATCATAAGTTTATGTCCGGCTCTGTGCATTGTCTTGCATTTTGCCCCTGCCTTCGGGCATACCTTGTTTGTCTTGCATGTTTGTCTGAGTCTTCGGCCTTGTCAAAAATGGGTCGTCTCTGGGCTTTGACATTCACTCCCGTCATTGTTATGACTTTCGAGTTCTGTCAAAAGACGGGCAACTCTAGACACCCATTTTTGACCGTCCTCAAGACTTGCGTCACCGTTTGAACACCCGGTGATCATCCATGTTTGTGTTTGTTTGGAGTTCCCGGAGGCCTCGGCTACGCGCCTTGCCC
>NW_021026589.1:63212-139580 GCF_004153795.1 Camellia sinensis | reverse complement strand
AGGATCTCGGAACTCGACCGTTTAGTGTCTGGTTTTGTACCAAACACTTGTGTTTGCCTTGGAGGGGCAGGGAATGCCTTATGAGGCATCCCCACACATCACCGGCCATGGCCAGAGGCCACCGGCTAGTGTTTTGATGCCATCGCAATGCATATTGCCGTCGGCATTCTTTGTGCCGGTGCACTCCAATTTTGACAAAATGGCAATTTTGAGCAGCCGACTACTGTTCATCTACTTTTAGTAGATATTTTGTGCCAGCTGTGATAGCTGGCACCCACTCTGTTCCCTTCCATACACGTGTATGGAGGATTTTCCTCTAAGCAAGCTTGTTTAGTAAGCTTTGCAAGGGGACTTTTATAAGAGGAGGGCTCTCCTCCTTGTTCTAGTTAGACACTTGAGAGAGAAAAACATTGTGAGAGCTCTGGTTTTAGGTTTAGGGTTTGATATATATTCTATCTTTATACCCTCTCTCATTTAGCCTTAGTGTGTGTGTTTTGTCTTACTTTTGCTCACAAGCACCCACCATACACCATCCCTTGGAGCTGAGACCTCTTGAGGTTGTTTTTGGAGGTTTTGAAGCTGGTTTCAACCTAAAAGAAGCTGCTGGTCCACCATTGTTGAAGGGGTCTTCAAGGGTAAGAAACTAGTCCCTTTATTTCCCCATTCTGCATACTTGTTTTGCCTATCTTAGAACTGTTTTTGTGCTTAGTGTATAACACAAAAAAAGTTCTATTTTTAGGCCTCTAAATAGTTTATTTAGGGTGTTTTGTTGTTTGAGGTTGTTTGACCCCTCCTAAGCCTTGTAAGGCTCCATTTGTTGCTATTTTGTATAAGCTCCGAGACCTTGGTGTTTGGGCCTCCTCACCACTGAAATCTTGAGGATTTCAGAGGTGAGGATGGTGCCTTGAGGTCCCAAGAAGGAGAGGGCCACCCCCTCTCCTTGTTGTCCTTAGAAAGTGTTGACCATTTTTGGCCTCTTGAGGGAGCACCTAGCTAGGCTTCTTGTTGACCATGCCTTGGCTATTTTTTGTGCTTATTATGTCATAATATGCCTCTGTTTTTTGTTGGTTTTGGTACACCATGCATGCTTAGCATACTTACCTTGTAATGCCACTTTGTTGCCTTAATATGCCTTAGGTTGTAAACCCTTGTTCTAGCATGTTTTAGGCTTAGCCTTGTGAATCTTTCATGCTTATTTTGCCATGTTTAAAGTCTGTCCATAGTTGGTTGGGTCGACTTTGGCATGCATTGTATAGCCCCTTTTCATTTTTGGCTTGTTGGCCTTAAGTATTTTAGGGTATAGCATGCATTACTTGCTTTGATTTAATGGTTTGGCATCATTTATAGCACCATTCCAGTCCCCTTTGCATGCTTGTATGCTTACCTTGGTTGTCTCTTTGATGCCTTATGAGCTTGTGTTATATGCTCCATGTTTTGGCCATTGTACATACCTTTGAATTTGAGCCACTTAGATGCCATCTAGGGGGCCCCCTTTGCATGGTCTAGGTCTGCCTTAGACTTGTTTCAAGCCCTCTAGGCCTTGTGAGGCATGGTTGGCTTAGCCATGGTTCAAGTCCCTTTGACTTGCTTCAAGTACTTGGGCCATTTATTGCATGCTTAGCCTATCTTGTTTGCTTGGTTTAGCACCATATTCTTGCATAATTTTCAGAGCTTAATGCAGGTCATTTATCCATGTTTGCATCCTCTTAAATGTGCTTGAGAATTGCTTTTAAATGCTTGAAGTATTGGACATCCTTTGCATGCATGTGTGTGTGTGTTTTAGTCCTTCATTTTGGGCACTTATGGCCACTGTTTTGGGCCTAATTAGAGTTGCCCAAATCATGTTTAAGTCCAATCTTTACATATTGTTACATGTCTAACACTTTGCATGCTTTGATTGCACCATGTCTTGCATGTCCACTAGCTTGCATGCTTGTTCATCGCTTGCTTGTTCGCATTGCCATGTTGCATCCCTAGCTAACATGCTTAGGTTGCATTGAACATGCATATCTTGTCCCTTGATTTAGTGATAGGGATTGGACCCCTTTGGTTTGTTGGTTTGCATTGCATTTGACATCAAAATGTGCATGCATGGTCTCTCGGGCCATCACGCATTGAAATGCGCGATTGGTGGTCCGAGAATCAAGAAGCATGTCCCTTTGACTCATTCACATGATAAGGAACATGTTTGATGCATATATGGCTTGAATTGTATTGCCATGCTCTGCCTTGCCCTCTGTTGCTGTCAATTACAGATTCTGCAGGAGCTCTCTGCCGACCGGCAGTGATAAGTGTCGACCGGAAATCCTCCCTCTGCCGATAGCTTCACCAATGGCCGGTGACCACATACCACTGCCGGTGGCAATCCTGCTCAGCCAGTGATGTCTCCCAATGCCCAGAGAAACAATCCTGAGACTTTGGCAGTCTCCAGAGGAGTATAGCAAGGAAAACAGAGGCAGCCTATGCATGGCGGTGCGCTTCCGAGCAAGACCCAAGCATGCGTTGCATTGAGCTCTCTTCCCGAGGCGGTTTACTGTTTTTCCTAGCTCAGTTAGTTTGTTAACTAATTAGGTAATTTGTAATAATTAATTAGCTAGGATAGTTAATTCATTATTCGAACTGTATTATTCTTTCAGTCCTTCCGAGCGAGGGTAAACTTGTAATAAGTGTGGGTGCGTGTGTGTGCATGTCTTCCAACCCCCACTTCTTTCTCCCTTTTACTTACTTGTTTTGATGGTTAGTAATAGGTCATGTTTAAATTAGCATACCTTATGCTATGCATGCGTGCATTCATACATTTGCCTTGCATGCATCGGGCTCGGTACATCATGCTAACTGCATTTGTACTTCAATTCCAAAATTGAATACGTGCATCAAATGATTGCATTTCACATGCCATTTTAGGATTAGCCGAGCCTATCCTAATTACATTTTGTATGCGATGCATTAGCCACTTAACATGGACTAGGGTCATGCATGTTTGCTAACTAGTTTATTGTTTTGGCACGGAGTACGATGTAAGTATTTTTATGCTTTAGCATGCTGCATGCGTGTGGATGTTAACATGATAGTATGCTTGCCATGCGGCTAAATGCTTACGTGATATTACTGATTGATTGCCCGTGGGTGAAGGTTGGATTGCCTGAGTTGGAATAGCTCGTTGAAATCTGTGTTTTAGCCTACTTACGAGTAGCAAATTCCAAAACATTTTTCCAAGGCAAACGGATATGCAATGCTTATTTCCAAATTAGGCAATCTAGTCTATACTTGTTTGTTGTGCGCATAATATAGTAATTCTAGGCATTAATTGGAATAAGAACACATAATGTTTTCAAAAACGGATATCACGGTTAGTAGAGGCCGATCTTCGGATCGGGCGAGAGGGGGTGCTCATAGCTGACCTTCCCCAATCGTACCCTAGCTCCCGAGCCGGGGCAACTCTGGTGATGACGGACATGTGGCCTTCGGCACCGAGTCAGGGTTTCCTAAATTCCCCCATAAAAAATATTTAGGTGGCGACTCTGTATCTGGCAAAGCAGTCCATGTTTGGCACTTCTTTTTCTAAAAATCTGTTTTCTCAAAACGATTTGCCAGATTTGGACTCTTTGGTTCAGATTAAGAACCGTGACACAAATCGAGTCCGAGCTGTAGCAGCGGGGGCCCCCCACGCGGGCGCGTCTACAACTAGGTTGTGTTTTTTTTCTAGAATTTCATGATGATATATTTTGAAAATGGTCCCCTCACTTTCTCCTAGAAGGGCCGGCCATAGGGAAGGGTGGAAGGGCCATTTTTTTTTAGTAATTTTGGTCCTAGGGCACACTCCTCAAGGTGTATATATATATATCTTACATGATTGATGGTTACTTCAAGGTACAAGGTACAAGTACTAGTTTTTGGGGTAAATTTTGAATTTAAATAAAGAGTGAGGGCTTGGAGTTAAATACATGTAACTTATGTAGAATTAAATTAGGTTAGGAAACCTAATCCGGCTAGGGAATTTCCTGTTTTGATAAAAATAGAAATAGTAATGCTAACTGACAAGATTCGAATTAATTCAAGTAACCGAGGGGCTTTAAGAAAATAATTCAAACATTAGGGTTCTTTATAGTGAATACATATTTCAGGGGCTTCACAAGAATACAACTCCAAAAGGCATGAGGCATGCAAGGCTACAAATGGGGTCTTACACTACACCTATCACAACCAAACATGGCATGAATTGTCCAATGAAAAACAGAGTTATGGCATATCAAAATAAGCCTAAATACCCACTTAGATGGCATCCCAAAGACCTAAGTATGGAGACATACACAATGGTACATTCATGAGGCATAAGGCATCAACTCTTTAAAGCATTAAAGGGATGATAAGTGCAAGTATATGAGCATGAAACATGAACTGAAATAACGTTACAAATGATGCCAAGTCATTGAAATGAGCCAAGTAATGCATGCTAGAGGACTCAATACTCAAAGCTAACAAGCTAGATTGAACCATGGCTATACAATGCAAGTCATGCATGACTAAAACAACCTAAATCATAGCTAGAGCATGCTAAAACATGGACAAACACTTCTTAAAGTTAAGCCAAAAGCATGCTAGAATGACATGTTAAGGCATGATGCATGACTTGGAAAATGAGAGGTTTGCAAGACAAGTGCATGAAGCATGTAAGAGCCAACTAAACCCACCCAAAACAGAGTCATGAAATGCTAAAACAACACCAAAAACCCACTGAAATGAAGTCGACATAAGCTAGAAAGACATGCTCAAACATGAAGCATAAATGACTAGCTTGTGTGATTTACACTACAAGTGTATTAGGCATGCATGGAGTGACAAAACCAAACAAAAAAAAGTGTTGTATCATGGAAAAACAAAGCCTAATACATATTGAAATGAAGCTATAACAAGCTAAGCCAATGTGCTATCGACATAAGCCACTTATGCAAGCATACAAAACAATAAGGAAAGGGGATGACCCTCTCCTATTTCAGACCTCAAAACTACCTTTCCACCACTGAAAATCCTCCGGATTTCAGTAGTAGAAAGGTCATGCAAAGCCAAGAACAAGGGCCAAAAGGGATGGCCTAAAACAAGGCCCTAACAAGGCCTAAGAGGGGGTAGACAACCCCAAACCAAAAAGTGACTTAAACAAAGATCTAAAGCATCAAAAATTAGAACTTTTATTAGTTAAGAGTTAAGCTTAAAACAATAAGCAAGTAGGTCTAAAAGCTTAAGCAAGAATGGGGGTTTAAAAGCAAAAAAGCTCACCCTTGAAGACCACCTTCAAGAACACAACTCCAGCAGCCTCCTCTGACCAAAACCAGCTCAAGAACACTAAAAACAACTCCTGAGGGCCTCAGCAACCAAAGGATGGTGTTCTACTAGGTGCTCTAGTGCAAAAGTATGAACAAAATACACTTTTGAGCACAAATACACACACAAATATAGAGAGAGGGAGATATAGAGAGAGTGTGATATATATCTTCTTCTCTCAACTTTCTGAACCTCTAGAAAGGGGTAGGAGCTCCCTTTTTATAGAAGTTCAATTCCTAAGCTTGTTGAGCAAGCTAAGCAATTGAATCAAATCCCTCCATACACGTGTATGGAGGATGTGAATTGTGCATGCCAGCTATGACAGCTGGCATAAAATATCTGCATAAAGCAGATGAATAGAGCTCGGCTAGAAAATATGGCCGATCGACCAACATAAGTTCCGACCGACCAAAAAAAAGTACCGATCGGCCAAAACTTTTGGCCGATGGCAAGAAAACAAGGCCGATGGCTTCAAACCTTGGCCGATGGGTTGAGGGAATGGCCAACAAGCCACCCTCTTCCCTCAGAAGCAAAAACACAAGTGCTTGGTCCACAACCAAGCACAAAACAGACAAGTTGAGAGATCTTGAGACAAGGTGCGTGACCGAGACCCCTGAGAACTCAAAACGGACACGAGCATAGATGATCATCGAGTGTTCAAACGATGACATCCAAGTCTTGAGGACGGTAAAAAATGGGGTGTCTACAGTTGCCCCACTTTGACAGAACTCGAAAGTCATAAAAATGACGGGAGTGAATGTTAAAGCCCAGAGACGATCCATTTTTGACAAGGCTGAAGACTTAGACAAGCATACAAGATAGCAAGATATGTGCCCGCGGGTGGGGGCAAAATGCAAAGGACATGCACAGTGCCGAACATAACTTATGATCATGCAAAGGGAGCTATAATGAAGCATAACACGCAATAGTTTTAAGCAAGCGGATAAAAACCAAACTACGTTACACGCAGAAAGGATGTAAGAGAATTATACAATTCTCGTTATGTCTCACACGAAGAATATACAATACCATCCGGTTCATCTGGTCGCGCCAGCTTCAAATGAACCGTACATACAATATCGTGCCTACAAAAGAAAGAAACTTAACAGGTACAATATCGTTAGAAACATGCGTAGCAATGCAAGTGAGAAGTGCGTGACAACGCGAGTGAAGGGGGTGCATGACAGTGCAACCTAAGTGTGACGCATAATAATGCAGAAAGGGATGCAAAACAATGCAATGTAAGTGTCACGCATAATAATGCGGAAAGGGATGCAAAACAATGCAACCTAAGTGTCACGCATAATAATGCGGTGAAAACAAGCATAACGATGCAAGTGAAGTGTTCGTAACAATGTAATGCACTAATAAGTGCAGGTACGGTGCGCAAGGTAGCGCGAACAATGCAATGCGCTAGCAAGCGCAGGTGGAATGCGCAAGATAGCGCGAATGATACTATGTAATGCACAAAACAGTGCGATGTGTAAGATAGCGTGATGTGCGAAATAGCACGAACAATGCACTGACAGGTGTAGATGAGGTGCGCAAAATAGCGCGATGCGCGAAATAGCGCAAATGCAATGCAATGCACTAACAGGTGCATATAAGGTGCGCAAAATAGCACGATGCATAAAATAGCGCGAATGCAATGCAATGCACTAACAGGTCCATATGAGGTGCACAAAATAGCGCGAATGCAATGCAATGCACGTAAAATGCAAGTAAAGTGCACAAAACAATGCAATGAAATGATAGTATAGTAGATAAAAAAGGGTGACATACTCCAACCATTCTGGAATTATGAGAGGAGGAAAAACAAACAATCAGGCACGAATACAACGCAGCCTGAGTCAAATTCCAAACATGCTGAAAGGCTATCTTTTTTGCAGGCGCATTTTTTTTGTTATCACTTCCTCACGTATACAATCAGGTGCATTTTTTTTTGTTATCACTTCCTCACTCCAAGACTATCTTCCTTTGGATTGCTTCCATTCTTTCTTGTTGGAATTGTTTCAACATTTGTTCTGGGCTAATCAAGAATGTAGCCTCGGCCTTTTCCTTCTTGACCTCTCTTGTCTGTTCTGCCTCATCTAGCTCTTTGTTACTAAACCAACCGTCGTTTGTTTCTAGCTAACTTGAACCCCACCAACCTATCTAGACACTGCTTGTATCCTCTTTGTCAAAGTAGTAGAGATCAACTAGGTCTTCTTCTATCTGGGCTAGGTCTTCCTCCAGTTCGTCCAAGTCATTTAGGTTTTGTTCAGGCCAATCGTCCTGGTGTTGTCCTAATTGGCCTTCCTCGATAGCATTGATACTGAGAACATCTGGAAATATGACCACTGGTTTTGGCTGATCAATGGCCACAATGTAAAAGCTGGGGTCATACTCTTCTACATGTGAAGCCCTCTTTTCTATGACATAGGTATCAGACAGCCCAGTCTTTGGTGTATTCTCCTCTTTCTCTGTTTTTGCCATTACATTCATGGGTTAGATTTGTGGGGTTAAGTCTATCATGAGTATATCCATGCCTTCTAGAAGAATTACCTCTGGTTTTGGTAGGTGGGATGAGGTAATAAATGTGATGGGGTTGAAGGTAGGCGGTAGTGTTTGGATATGGTTAATATTTCTGGAGGGAGGAACTTGGTTGTGTACGGGAAGTGGGTTGGTTGTCACATTTGGTTTAGGAGGGGCGATGACTTTGTTGTCAATAAGATTCTGGATTTCATGACATAGATGAAGGCATGAGTCTGTAGGATGGTCGTGTTGTTGGTGGAAGGAACAATATTGAGTTGGGTCGTGTCTAGCTGATAGTGGGTCTGGCAGAGGTCGTAGATCAAGAAGCTTGAGATGCCCCCTTTCCAGCAACATCTTGAGGGCGCGAGTTGGACTCATATGGAGAGGGGTAAATGTTCTTCGGTACCAAGGTTGACCATTTTGTGCAATTTGTGAGTTTGTAGTAGCAGCAAAGGGATCGACCATCTTGGTCGACGATGTAGCCACGGTACTGACATCCGTAGACTGCGGAATAGTGCTAGTACCAACATTGGTACTTCGAGTGAATGGCCTTTTTGCAGGTTCACTAGTTCAATGGATAATCCCTTTCTTGAATGCACTTTCAATTTGGACGCCTAACTCGTGTAGTGAAGCAAATGTAGACAACAGAGTCACTATCATCTTTTGTAGCATATCAAGCTTGAGATTATGGACTACTAGCCTGACTTGCTCCCTTTCAGAGGGTCTGTTTGTCATCCGAGTTGCTATAGACACACTCCGGGAACTCCACGACATCCGCGCGCGCGACGAGGCAGCGCGAATCTCGCTTTGCTCTCTGAGCTACTACAGGTCGGACTCAAAGTCACGGTTTTGAATCTAATCTTACAATGTGTGATGTAAGACCGATAAATCACCAATGAGCCCAAATCTGGCAAATCATTTTGGAAAACTGATTTTTAGAAAGAAGTGCCAAACATGGACTGCTTTACCAGATACAGAGTCGCCACCTAAATATTTCATTTTGGGGGAATTTAGAAAACCCTGACTCGTGCCTAAGGCCACGTGTCCGTCATTATCAAAGTTTCATCGGCTCGGGAACTTAGGTACGATTGGGAAAGGTCATGTAATGAGCACCCCCGCTCGCCCGATCAAAGATCGGCCATTACTAAACATGATATTTTGTTTTTGAAAACACATGCGTTCTTAGTCCGGTCAATTAGTTAGAATTACTATGTGATGCATACAGCATACAAGTATAGACTAGATCACCTAATTTGGAACAAAACATTGCATATCCATTTGTTTGGAAATGGTTTGAAGTTTGCTACTCACAAGTAGGCTAAATCAAGGATTTCAATGAATTATTCCAATTCAAGTAATTCAACATTCACCCACAGGCATTCAGGCAGTTATATCAAATAAGCAGTTAGCCTCATGGCAAGCATGCTTTCATGGTAATCGATAACACATGCAGTATGCTAAAGCGTAAACACTCACAGTGTACTCCGAGCCAAAAGAAAGAACTAGTTAGAAATCATGCATGATCCTAGTTCATGTTCAGATGACTAATGCAATACATGCGAAAATGCAATTAAAATAGGCTCGGCTATTCTAATCATGTCACATGAAATGCAACTTGGTACATGTATTCAAATAGGAATTGAAATAAAATGCAGTTAGTATGATGCGCCGAGCCTGGTGGATGCAAGACAGATGAATGAATGCACGCATGCAAGCATAAGGTATGGTAAATGAAATATGCCCTAAAACTAACCATTGTAAGCGGTTAAGTAAAAGAGAGAAAGAAATGGGGGTTAGAAGACATGCATCACACACACGCACGCTTATTACAACATTACGCCCTCTCAACGGAGGGACCAAATAAGAAGCTAATCTAAGCAAATTAAACTAATTATTACATCACAAATTAATTAACTAATCCTAGTTAACTAATTATTACAAAACAAATTGAAATAGCTAAACGCATTAACTATTAAAGTACAAGCCAAAGCAAAGGCTAGCTATCTAAGCATGGCAACTAAGGAAAGCAATAAAATCAGGAGGTCCTCCGAGGGAGAAGACTGGATGCATGCTCCGTCGCTTCGTTCAGAAATCCAATGCGATGCCCCGATTTGCCTCTGTTTGCAATTGTCCTCAGAACCTTGCACAAAGCTCTAGAAAGCTAAAACTCAACCTTGGGGACCTGTGAGAGGGTGGCCGACCAGTTCTTGCTGTCTGCAGCCACCTGCCGACCACTTTCTTTGCAAAAAGCTAGAAAAAGTGGTCAGTCAGCTAGTTTTTCTGGTTGCCCGACCAGTTCTTGCTATTGAATTCCAGTTTGCCGCAACAGAGAGCAAGAAAGGGCATGGCAATGTATTTACAAGATATGTGTGCACAACCACCCTCTCTATCATGTCATGAGCTCAAGGGAGTGTAGTTCTCGACCCTCGGGCCATCAATCGCGCATTTCAATGCATGATGGCCGAGGGGCGAAGTTGCACAATTTAATGTAAAAATGAATGCACAAGTAAACACATAAAGCCTAAAACTCTATCATGTATGATCAAGAGCGTCAGCGGTCGACGACCGAGAATTGAGACATGTTTCATCACTTTAAGTATGAAACGTCCCTCGTTTCTCGTGTTTGGACTAACACCTATTCCAAACACCAATGCAACACATAACATGGCATACACAATGCGACTCGAGCGTGCAACCATGCAATGCAACTAGAGCATGCAAACATGAAATGCAATGAAACAAGCATATGAACAACATGCGGGGGACAAGCATGCAAATATGCAAGGCAACGCAAACAACCTAACAAGGCTAATGGCATGCAAACAATGCTAATACATGCATGCACAATGCAATGCTACAAGGGCAACTTAGCAATGTTAGGAACATGCATACTCAATGCAAAGAAACAACTTGGCATACATAATGCAAATAACCACATGGCATGCACAATGCAATGTAAGATGGCATACTTAATGCAATGAACAATAAGCATGCGAACAACATATAAACAAGCATGCGAAATGGACTTAAACCGAATGGGGGTAGACCTTAGTCATGCCCAAACCAATGGCCATTGGTGATAAAATTAAGGCACATGAAGCATATACAAGTATGCACATGCAATGGCCCATCAAAGAGGCCTAAGAGCACAACTCTCAAGAGTGCTCAAAGAGTGACAAATGTGCAAGTGTGACAACACTAAGTGCACTGAAATTAGACAAGAAATGATGCCAAATCACTTAAACAATGCAAGTAAAGCATGCTAGGGTCCTAAAGCGTGAAAGCTAATAAAGAGGACTACAAAGAAGGCATGCAATACATGGAAAATAAGCATGAACTAAGCATGGACAGAGCTCAAGGAGGTCAAAACAAAGACCTAAAACATACTGAGATGGGGACTCAAAGACCTAGGCATGCATGCATACAAGCTAAGCCATAAACTAGGCAACAATGCACAACACTCAAAGACACTTAAAGAGTGAATGAAGTGGGAACATGGCAATGCTATAAGCTCTGAAATGAAGTATTGAATGACACCAAATCATCTAAATAGCTCAAAGATAGCATGCATGAGTCAACAAAACACAAAGCTAGCAAGGCCAATTGCACTACAGCTATACAAAGCATGAAGGATATGGCAAAGGCAACCCAAAATAGTCCTAGAACATGTTAAAATAACTCTAAAACATGCATGGAAGGAAGCCAAAATAAGCTAGCATGAAGGGTATAAGTCATGATGCATACAAGGCAAATAAGGTGGATTACACTACACCAATTAAGACCAAGCATGGGATGACTCAATCAACAAAAATCATAGTTATATCATGGCAAATAACCCCAAAAACACATTGAAATGATGGCTCGCAAGCTAAGGCATGAAGGCATACATAATGGCTCATGTTAAGACATAAAGGGGGATACCCTCCAACGCATTGAATGAGTGATAAATGCAAGTGAATGAGCATGAAACATGGTCTGAAATCACATATGAAATGATGTCAAATCATTCAAATAGGCCAAGTAATGCATGCTAGTGGACTTGATGCACAAAGCTAACAAGCTAGATTGAACCATGGTTATACAAAGCAAGGCATGCATGGTCAAAACAACCAAAATCAGGGCTAAAGCATGCTAAAAAATGGACAAAAGCTTCATGAAGTTAAGCCAAAAGCATGACATGTTACAACATGATGCATGTTAGGCTATTTCATGGAATTACGCCACAAGTGTATGGAGCATGCAAGGGATGACCAAACCAAACCCTAACAAAGGTATGACATGGAAAAACATCACCAAAAACATGCTAAAACAGAAAGAAAACAAGCTAGAATGACATGCTACTTCATGAAGCATACAAAGCTAGTGTGTGTGATTTACACTACAAGTGTATTATGCATGCATGGAGTGACAAAACCAAGCAAAAAAAAGTGGCATGCCACAGAAAAATAACCACAAATACAAGCTAAGATAAGGCCAACATAAGCTTAACAAACATGCTCACACATGAGGCTAATGAAGACAAGTATTGAAGACACAAGGAGAGGGGATGACCCTCTCCTTTTTGGGACCTCAAAACACTTTTCCCACCACTAAAATTCCTCTGAGTTTCAGTGGTGAGAAGGCCAAAACAAGGTGGTCCCAAAGGCTCACAAAGGAGGCACAAAAGCAAGGCTAAACACGGCCTAAGAGGCGGTAAACAACCCCAAACACAAAAATGACCTTAAACAAACTTCTTAAGCACCAAAATACAGAACTTTTTGTAGTAGGAAGTTAGGCTCAAAACAGCATGCAAAATGGCTCAAAAGCTTAAGCAAAAATGGGGCATTTAAGGGTTACAGACTCACCCTTGATGAACTTCTTCAAGGCTGCAACTCCAGCAGGTTTTTCAAGCTAAAACCAACCCAAGAACACCAAAACCAGCTCCTAAGCACCTTAGTAGCAAAAGGATGGTGTTTGAGTGTGTGTTTGTGTTAAAGTAAGACAAAATGACCCTTTTGAACACAAAACAAGAGCAAAATGAAGAAGTATAGATACAAAACTATATGTATCACTCCAGCCCTTTTTTTCTTAACCTAGAGGAGGGAGGAGATGGTTCTCTCTTATCGAGAACCAAAAGCAAAGCTTCTTGGAGAAGCTAAGGTTCAAGGCGATCCCACCATACACATGTATGGAGGATAGCTTTAGTGCCCTCCAGCTGGCACAGTTGGAGGGAAATATCTCCAAAAAGGTGGCAAAAAGCAGCCAACCACTTGAAGTGGTTGGCCAGCTACTTCAAGTGGTCAGCCGACCACCACAAGTGGTCTCCCAAGACAATAAGTGGTCGGCCATGGTGGGAGATGATCAGCACACTGAAAACAAGCCAAGGGTGGGGTGATCGACCAGAAAAGATGGCTTAAAGACCTAGGAGACCAATTGTCAGATCAGAAAATTGGCTGACGGGAAGAAAAGTGGTCTCCAAGGAAAAAAACTGCTCTCCCACCCTTGTACCACCTTCCAAACAAGGAAAACAAGGTTTGTACCAAAAACAAACCAAAATGGATGCAAGACGAAAGTTCGGGAGGCAAAGCGCGCAGCCGGGAGCCTCGAAAACTACCTGACAAGCACCAAAAGTGGTTTACGACCACAAAAGTGGTCTCCCAAACCACAGTGGCCCTCTAGGCCAAGGAAACAAGGTGTGGTTTAAAAAACTACACCAAACGGAGAATGTTAAGCGGTCCCGAGACAAAGCGCGCGGCCGAAGGCTCCGAAAATCGAAAACTAGTCTCCAAACGGAAAAAGTGGTCTACGACCATGAAAAGTGGTCTACGACCACAAAGAGATAGTCTACAAGACCTCTTCCTCCCTCAAGGAAGAGAAACAAGGCCTGGTCTGCAAACCGAGCGAAGCACAAAGAGTTAAGAGGCCCGGGGGCAAGGCACTCGGCCAAAACTCTGGAAACTCGAAACGAGCACAACATGCACTATCACCGAGCACTCAATCAATGACGTCTGAGTCTTAAGGTCGGTCAAAAATGAGGTGTCTACAGTTGCCCCTCTTTGACAGAACTCGGAAGTCATAAGTGACGGGAGTGAATGTCAAAGCCCAGAAACGACTCATTTTTGACAAGGCCGAAGACTTAGACAAACAAGCAAGACAATAAAGAGATGTGCCCGCAGGCAGGGGTAAAAAATGCAAAGGACATGCAAGATGCCGAATCATAACTTATGATCATGCAAAGAAAGCTGTAATGAAGCAAATATACACAATAAATGCAACAATTTAAGCAGGCGAATACGAACCAAACTACATTACATGCAGAAAGGATGTAAGAGAATTATACAATTCTCGCTACGTCTCACACAGAGAATACAATACCGTTCGTTTCGTCTGGTCGCGCCAACTTCAAATGAACCATACATACAATATCGTTTGGTCGCGCCAGCCTCAAATGAATCGTTCATACAATATCGTGCCTGCAAAAGAAAGAAACTCAACAAGTACAATATCGTTAGAAACATGCATAGCAGTGCAAGTGAAAAGTGCGTGACAATGCTGGTGAAGGGGTGCATGAAAATGAAACCTACGTGTGACGCATAACAATGCAGAAAGGGATGCAAAACAATGCAACCTAAGTGTGACGCATAACAATATGGAAGGGATGCACGACAATGCAACCGAAGTGTGACGCATAAAAATGCAGAAAGGGATGCAAAACAATGCAACCTAAGTGTGACGCATAACAATGCGGTAGGGATGCAAAACAATGCGAGCAAAAACGAGCGTATCAACGCAAGTAGTGAGTGCATAACAAAGCAAGAAGTGGTGTGCATAATGAATGCAAGAGAGGAAAATGTGCATGACAATGCGAGAGAAGTACCACTTCAATAATATGTTCGAAACAAAATGCCGAATAAGGAAATACAAGCCTTAACCCGAGCAATTTAACTGGAACCTCCGAGTTACCTCTCGGAGGGGACACAACATACTTAAAAAGGATACATCTTGCTCTTGACGAGTAACGATGAGCTACGCATTGAAGACTTGAATTTGATGTTCTCACGGGGAAATTTCGCGCTAAAAAGTGTACTTTTCTTGTATTTTTCCGAAAAAAAAAGAGCTCCAATCACCACCAAAACACACAGGGAGAACAATGGAGCTCTGAGGATCAACCAGGAGGGTGGCCGACCAGTTATATCAGTGGCTGACCAGTTGTTGCTTAGAAAGGTGGTCGGCCGGCCAGAAAAACTGGCTGGCCGACCAGTTTACAAAATCTGGGGCAGTTTTGTCTTTTCATGCTTGGTTCTTTAAGTACACCACTCCAAATCAGTTTTGCTCACACCTCCAAGGCTGAAATCAGTTTCTCTCCATCCCTAGACCCTTTTCCCTCTTAGATCTGCACTTTATACGCGTTTTCCAACGCCCCACGTGAAGTTGTTTCGCGAAAACTTTCGATTTTCTTCGTTTTGAACCGATTAGAATTTGTTTTCGGAGCTTCTTTCTCCATTTTCACCACTTGAGGTATGTTTGTCTCAAAGTTTGGCACATTTTCCCGGGTGTTGACTTTTGTTGACTTTTTCTCTTTCTGAGAGTTGACGTTTGTTGACTTTTTGCAATTTTTGCTCATTTTTGTTCATTTTTGCATCTTTTTTCAGATAGCTGATCATATTCCATATGGCGGAGGCTTCCCGAGAGTAGAGGACGAGCCGGACATCATGCCGTTGCCTCCGAGGATATGGCCATTCTACCCAGAGGAGTACCACCCGAAGGAGCATATCCTCCCTCCGAGTACTTTTCACCATTTCACCGACTTCGGGCGATGGGAGCCTGCAGACTTGCTGCTACGAGAACCCGAGTCTCATCTATCGCATCACGCGCGAGAGGTACATACTTCACTTTTACATTTTCTTGGAAGTATTTGATCTGCTTGTTCTGAACACATTTGCATACACAATGCTTCTGCTCAAACTTGAGCACAACTTGCACACAGCATTTTGTCCACTTGGCACACAGCTTTCAACATAACACTTTGCTCATCTGGCACGCAACTCTTGATATAGTATTCCATTCATTTGGCACACAGCTTATTTGGGCACACAACTCATTTAGGCACACAGCTTATTTGGGCACGCAGCTCATTTTGGGCAAACAGCTTATTTGGGCACACAGCTCATTTTGGGCACACAGCTCATAACACTGCTTAATCTGAACACACAGTTCATGACACAGCATTCGATTTAGTTTACACACAGCTCATAACACTGCTCAATCTGAACACGCAGTTCATAACGCAGCATTCTGTTTAGTTTACACACAGCTCATAACACTGCTCAATCTGAACACACAGTTCATAACACAGCATCCTGTTTAGTAAGATAGCACACTGCTCAATCTGAACGTGCAGTTCATAACACAGTATTCGATTTATTGACTTAGCACACCGCTCAATCTGAACACGCAGTTCATAACGCGATATACTTTATATCACACTACTCAATCTGAACACGCAGTCCATAACACAATATTCGATTTATAGCACACTGCTCAATCTGAACACGCAGTCCATAACACAGTACTCGATTTATAGCACACTACTCAATCTGAACATGCAGTCCATAACACAGTATTCAATTTATTGACTTAGCACACCGCTCAATCTAAACACACAGTTCATAACGCAATATACTTTATAGCACACTACTCAATCTGAACACACAGGCCATAACACAGTATATTTTTATTGACTTAGCACACCGCTCAATCTGAACACGCAGTTCATAACACGGTATTCGGTTTATAGCACATTGCTCAATCTGAACATGCAGTCCATAACACAGTACACTTTTTCAAAACATAGCACACCGCTCAATCTGAACACGCAGTTCATAACACGGTATTCGGTTTTATAGCACACTACTCAATCTGAACACGCAGTCCATAACGTAGCACACTTTTTCATAACATAGCACACCGCTCAATCTGAACGCGCAGTTCATGACACGGTATTCGGCTTTATAGCACATTACTCAATCTGAACACACAGTCCATAACGCAGCACACTTTTTCATAACATAGCACACCGCTCAATTTGAACACACAGTTCATTACACGGTACACTTTTGTAGCACACTGCTCAATCTGAACATGCAGTCCATAATGCAACACACTTTTTCATAACATAGCACACTGCTCAATCTGAACACACAGTTCATAACACGGTACACTTTTGTAGCACACTACTCAATCTGAACACGCAGTCCATAACGCAACACACTTTTTCATAACATACCACACCGCTCAATCTAAACATGCAGTTCATAACACGGTACACTTTTGAAGCACACTGCTCAATCTGAACATACAGTCCATAATGCAGCACACCTTTTCATAACATAGCACACCGCTCAATCTGTACGCGCAGTTCATAACACAGTACACTTCTGTAGCACACTGCTTAATCTAAACACGCAGTCCATAACGCAGCACACTTTTTCATAACATAGTGCACCGCTCAATCTGAACACGCAGTTCATAACACGATACACTTTTATAGCACACTGCTCAATCTGAACACGCAGTCCATAACGCAGCACACTTTTTCATAGCACAGCACACTGCTCAATCTGAACACGCAGTTCATCACACGGTACACTTTTTCATTGGCACGCAGCTCATATTTCTTCATTTTGGACACACGGCTCACACTTTTCAATTCTGAACACACAGCTCGCCCTTTTCAATTTGAACACACAACTCATACTTTTCATTCTAAGCACGCAGCTCACACTTTTCATTCTGAACACACAGCTCACACTTTTTAATTTGAACACACAGCTCATACTTTTCATTCTGAACACACAGCTCACACTTTTCATTCTGAACACACAGCTCATACATTTCATTCTGAATGCAGGTATCCTCTCATTTCACACGAGGTTACGGATCTATTATTGCGAGGGAGTAGTACATGGATCTCCCTGATGTTGTTCGCCACATTGTGGATGAGGCAGGATTTGGATGATTCTGTATGGGGTTCTCGCGCCATCCAGCGAGTAGGACCCTTATGGGTGCACTGGTAGAGAATGCAATTAGGATAGGCTCGGCTAATCCTAGGATGGCATGTGAAATGCAACCATTTGATGCACGTATTCAAGTTAGATTTGAAATACTTATGTAGTTAGCATGATGCGCCAAGCCCAGTGCATGAAATACTGATGAATGATGCACGCATGCATAGCATAAGGTATGTTAAATCAAATATGTCCTAATACTAACCATCAAAGCAGGTAAGTAAAAGGGAGAAAGAAGTGGGGATTGGAAAACATGCACACACGCACCAACACTTATTACAAGTTCGCCCTTGCTCGGAGGGACCAAAAGAATAATACAAATTAATTAACCTACAAGCTAATTAAATATTACAGACCACTTAACTAGCTAAGCAAATTAACTAAGCTAAGAAAGCAGTAAAAGGCCTCGGAAGAGGGTCCAATGCACGTGTGCTCGGGTTTGCTCGGAAATCCGTCGCCATGCACAAGTTGCCTCTGTTTACCCTGCTCTGCTCCTCTGAAAATTTCACAACTCCCAAGGTATGCTCCATGGACACTGTAGAGTACCACCGGCCAAGGGGAATCATCACCGGCCATTGGTAATGGTCATCGACCATTGATTGATCTCTCGGCCATCCATATTTGGTCGGTCGGCACTAAGGATGGTCGGCCGGCCAAAGCTTCCTGCAGAAACCTGTTTTGACAGCAGCAGAGGGCAAAACATGGCATGGCAATGCATTTCAAGCAATGTTTGCACCAACACTCCCCTTATCATGTTTATGACTCAAATGGGGATGGCACTCGATTCTCGGACCACCAATCGCGCATTTCAGTGTGTGATGGCCCAAGAAACCAAGTTGTGCATTTTGATTTCAAATGACATACAAACTAAATAAACACATAAAGCCCAACTTCTATCATACTCTATTCAAGAAGCAAATCATGCATGCTCTATGCAATGCAACCTAGGCATGGAGGCTAAGTATGCAACATGAACATGAGGGCAAGTATGCAAGTTAGCAAACATGCAAAGTGTAATCTTAACCATGCACACATGCAAGGCATGTAACATGTTAGACAACTTAGCAAGAAATGCATGCCAAATGCAACACCATTTAAACATGCAACAAAATATCATGAGCCAAGTACCTAAGCATGCAAACATGCATGCAAACATGGTTGAATACCTAAGCATATAGAAGCAACTTTCAAGCAGACTTAAAAGGGAAAAACATTGGCATATAGCATGCACATTAAGCTTTGAAAATCATGTAGAAGATGATGCCAAACCAAGTAAACAAGATAGACATGGCATGCAAATAAAACCCAAAATCCAAGACAAGCCAAAGGGCTTAAATCTTGATCATGTGACATATGAAGCAAATGATCAAAATGAATCAAATCAGTCCCAAATCACGTTAAGGCAAGCCCCAAAAACCACTTAGATGGCATCTAAATGATCTACACATGGAGGCATGCACAAGTGCTTAAACATGGAGTGTACAACACAACCTCTTAAAGCATCAAAGGAGCATTAAATGCAAGCATGCGAGCATGTTAAGTGGACTGAAATGACATGATAAGTGGTGCTAAACCACTAAAAATGATGCAAGTAATGCATGCTCATGGTTCATACACTTAAAGCCAACAAGCTAAAATGTAAAGGGGCTATACGAAGCATGGCAAGCATGGCTAAGACAACCTACATCAGACCTTAAGCATGGAAAAACAAGCCTAAAAGCTTCACAAAGCTTGGCCAAAACAAGCGAGCATGGTAATCTACATGCTAAGTACATGTTAAGGCAAAATTATGGCATTACAAGACATGTATGCAAGGCATGCAAGGTGTGTTTAAACCAACATGAAACAGAGGTAATATATGGAAAAATATTATCAAATAATAGTTAAGGCATGGCCAACATGGACCTAAACTAGGTGCTCACACATGAAGCAAAAATGGCCCTTTTTAAGGACAACAAGGAGAGGGGGTGACCCTCTCCTTCTTAGGACCCTAAACCACCATCCTCACCACTGAAATCCTTCAAGATTTTAGTGGTGAGAAGGGCCAAACAAGGTGGTCCCGGAGCTCACCAAAATGGCACAAAAATAGAGCCTAACAAGGCTTAAGAGGGGTCAAACAACCCCAAAGCTTAAAACACCCTTAAACAACTATTTAGAGCAGGCAAAAACAAGGCTTTTATATGTTATACACAAAGTCTAAAAATAGTCGCAAGATAGGCAAAAAGACTATGCAAATATGGGGTAAAAAGGGGTAAGTTCTTACCTTGTTGACCTTCTTCAAGAATGATGCTCCAGCTGGTCCTCAAAGCTCAAAACCAGTCAAGAACACCAAGAACAACCCTCTGGCCCCTCAGCAACCAAGAGAAGGTGTAGAACTAGGTGTTTGTGCACAAAAGTAAGACAAAACACACACAAGGCAAACGAGAGAGAGAAATATAGAGATAGGATAGAGACACTATGACCTAACCGTAATATCAGAACTCCTCTAGCTTTTTTTTTTGGTAACCCTAATGGAGAGAGAAGAGGACTCCTATTATAGAGCTTCCCTCTTGCAAAGCTTCTCAAGTAAGCTAGTCAAGAGGGAGATCTCTCCATACACGTGTATGGAGGGGAACAAAGTGTATGCCAGCTAGCACAGCTGGCATAAAAATATCTACAAAAGTAGATAAACAGTGGTCAGCCGGTCAAAAATGCAATTTGACCAAAATAGATGGCCGGTTGACCATCTAGAGTGCCAGTCGGCCAAGCATTTGGCCGATGGCAACAAGACACAGCCGGTGGCCTCAAGCCATGGCCGGTGGAGTGTGGAGATGGCCAACAAGGCATTCCCTGCCCTCCAAAGCAAAAACACAAGTGTTTGGTGCAAGACCAAACACAAAACAGTCAAGTCGAGAGATCCTGAGGCAAGGCGCGTAGCCGAGACCTCCGGGAACTCAAGACGAACACAAACAAGGATGATCACCGAGTGCTCAAATGGTGACGTCCAAGTCTTGAGGACAGTCAGAAATGGGGTGTCTACAGCATTCTGCACTAAGCATTTTGCACTCAGCATTCTGCTTTTTCTGATTTTCATTATCTGTAAACTGCACACAGCATTCTGTACTCAGCATTCTATATTTTCTGATTTTCATTATCTGTACACTGCACACAACATTCTGTACTCAGCATTCTCTATTTTCTATAAATTCTGTATTCTGACAGCCACCGCCTTGCCTTTCACAACTATGGGTTTACGCATACTTCCCCGCACTCGCTCCCGAGCTCGAGGTCGAGGCACCTCTTGTGATCCCTTACTCATGCAGGTTTGAAGGTCGGTGACGGTCCAGGCCCCGGGAGACTCTGCCATATCTCCGACAGTACTTTGACACTGTGCGGGTGTCTGAGGTAAACCAGAACTCTCAGTTCTTCATGTTTTCAGCTTTGATTCATCTTACATATTTATGACATCTAATCAGTTTATGCACTTGTTATCCGCAGATTACTTGGCAGCCTTAGATGGCGATGCCTGGGTCTCCACGATTTCAGTTCCCTGGGGCATGGGCCTCCCCCCGATATAGGGTTCTGTTTGAGGGACCGGCCGGCAGAGCCTGGTTTCTTGGGGATCGCTTCATGCGTCAGACGATGGGCAGTGCCGATCATGAGGTCCCATCAGTGCCTCCATTGGATATGCGGTCCACGGAGGAGCTCACTTCCCGGGAGGTCAAGGACCTTATGTTAGGTGTTGATGTAGTTCTGTTCCTGGTGGAGGGGGATTACGCGACATACCGCCATACATACCTGATGCCTCCATTGACAGGCGTTCGTACCCCTACGAGGAGGGCTGCTGATATGCCATCATTGAGTCACGCTCGAGCCGCAGATGTCCCTTCCACTAACAAGGTTGGTACATCGAGGGGTATGGCTAGCGGGATGCCCTTGACTTGTCATTATGCTGGATGGCCAGATCTTCCGACCGAGCTGACGGGTTGGCAGTACGGGACTTCTTACCCGATTCCACTGGAGCCTCCGATGCCTGACCATCGATACGTCAGTGACCCTGACTCGCCACTGGTACGTTTTGCAGTTTTCATTTATCACTCAGATAGTTAGACATTCATTCATTCACTGATGACTTGAACTTGTATCTGCAGCCTCCCAGAGATTATATTGAGGGGTTACTCGGAGTGGTGGCCTCACTCGAGAGCATGGTCTTGCGGAGGGAGACGATGTTGTACGCTACCGGCATTCCGGTATTTTCAATTTCCTTGTATTCATCATACTTCCGATGACATATTGAAACTGCACATTTCACCATATTGATTCACTGTACATGTAGAGCACATCTGACACATCATATCTACATACTACATCTGTATGCACATACTTCACGCATTATAATTGCATCTGATATACATATACATACTCTGGCTGATGTATTCAAACTGCCCTTTTCAGGTTCCACTGTCACGGCCTGGGTCGTCCAGGCCTACCCGAGCAGCTGGGAGATGAGGTTCGACTCGCGGCCATGGGAGGCGTAGAGCACCTGTCAGGTATGACGATGAGTCCAGCGAGGATGAGGAGTCAGCACATCCACAGTCAGAGACATCTGCGGGCAGGGATGATGATTCTAGTTCCGGTTCCGAGGACGGAGGTGACGCCGAGGAGGATTTCGAGGACGGTGACTCCAATTCAGATGGTGGCGGCATAGAGGCTGTTCAGCCGAAGAGGACGAAGAGGGCCTCTCGGTCTTGAGCTTGATAGCACCGATGCAGATGCTTCCTGCTTTATTGTTCTTTTTACATGTAGTTATAGCACATTGTATAGCTTAGACAGTTTTATTTTCTTTCTTCAAAACTTGTACTCTTTTGTAAAATGTTGTAAAAATAAGCTATGATGGAATGAAAACGACCTTTTGTTCAAAAAGTGTTGTATTTTACATTCTAAGCATCGTGTCGCACCATTTTGCACCAAAAATGGAATTGAATGGAAATTGAACCTCGTGTATTACCAAGTCAGGTAATGAACCGACACAACAAACTAAACAACTTATCATACTAAGAAACAACAAAACCTTAGCAAGTTTACAACTCGATAAACAATGAGCAATAACTCGATAATCAAAAAGCAACAATTCGATAATCAAAGAGCAACAACTCGATAAGCAAAACTTAACAACTCGATAAGCAAACACAATTTAGACAAACCAGGCGACAGAACATACCCGAAACAGAGGTAAACTCGAACCTTCAACACCCTCAACACACAGGAAATCTAGAGACTCTCTTCTGGAGACAAGAAATAGCTGGAGACCAACTTTTTGCACATGGCCGACCACCATAGGAGCTGGCTGACCACTTTCTTCTGCTGTAGGCCAAAAAGTGGCTGGCCGACCAGGAAAAGTGGTCGGCCGACCAGTTGGCCCAGGGACCTCCAGTTTTGTGACACTTGTCCTCCAAACAGTGTCTTATCCTTTATAAAGGTTCCAGCTTCGTGGTTCCCTCATTCTAACCCAGTTTTGCACCAAAATGGAGGCATTCTTCATCCAAAATCTCACAAATTGGATTGCTTCCTTGGATGGTTCGGAAAAGGTAAATTTTCGGAGCTTCGGCATAAATGCACTATCCACGCTGAGTCACACCCCACTGTGTTTTTTATTTCTTCATGACGCAGCAAGGTTCTGGAATCCGGTAACACACGTCTTTAGCTTCGGTGGACAAGAGGTATGTCCTACATTGTAAAACTTCCAAGCTTTAATGGAATCTGAGCGCGATGAAGAAATTTTACGGTAATTTCTCTTTGGCCACACCCAAGCCTTAGGATGGATGTGTGGGCTTACTATGCATGACACTCGGTCTTTGATCCACGATGGAGAATTGGACATCCCCAACTTAGTTTATCAGTTTTCTGATGCCGATGACCGCGAAGATCATCATCGGCAGGGTTTTCGGCGACATGCGCTTTGCTTGTGCATGCTATCACATTTCTTGCTTGCCTCAGGCTCCGGAGTGTCCAGCGTCCGTTTGATCAAGATTGCCGAGGGCTTGAGAGAGGGCAAGAGCTACATTGCCATGACACTGGCTGAGACATTGATGGGTTTAGATGCTTTTCATCGCCGAGAGACGACCAGATTTGCGGGGAGTCCACTACTATTGCAGGTAAAGTTTCCCACCCCGTCTCACGTATATTCCTCACATCACTCGGCCCTCAGGCTCGGTTTTTCTCTCAAAACCCTTTTCTTACTTTTCTCTCAACGTACACCTCTCTATTCTTTAATCTCTCATTTTTTATCCCTCCCCAGATATGGTTGATGGACAAATTGAAGGTTGTGGACACATACCCAGCATACTCAGCTCGCGGCTATTTCTACTGGCAACGTCTAGTCGATGCCCTTGATGAGGGTTGGTGGTGCGACTGGATGTGCAATTTGTCCGTAGACGACATTGCTTGGCGCTGTCCTTGTCTCAATCTACCGGCAATGAGTTACAGCATGTCCCGGCAGACCGGGATTCAGTTGATTGGCTTGACACACTGCGTGTTTTACTTTCCTTTCCGATTCCGACATCAAATCGAACATGATCAGACATGCCCGACAAAGGGGGTAGAGTATCCTGCTGCATTTTCGGTCCGAGGCGCACAGCTAGCTCGGTATGCCACGACATGGAGGACTAGAGAACTTCTGGCCCCCGTTCCCACTTTCAATTGCACCCTTTCTGATGAGTGCACAGTATGGTTTGACGAGGAGGCACAGGTTGGGCCCACTTTGATATCAGAGGCTTCAACCAACTCTGGGAGGGGGCGCAGGAACACCTGACTTATCCATGCCCCAAATTTATTGCTTTATCAGTACTTTCAAGTTTTCTTTATGAATGTAATATAAAGCAACTTCAATTTGTATTCAAGAGTAGGAGAACTTTGTATTGAAATCAATGAAATTGAAGGTTGTGGGTACTAAAATGGTGTAAGTTGTAAAAATATTAATTTGAACAAAATCAACTTTTTTAAAAAAATTTCAAAACCATTTTTGATATAGATCAGAACTGGACACACCTGAGATTTGTCACTGAGATGCACAACCCCAGATCCCAGCAACTGGAAAGTTGCCCCTAGTCTGAATAGCACTGTACTGGAGATCATGACCGAGCTCCTAGATGCAGAAAAGACAAAGATGACCAAACATGATCACATGGACAAAGCTGATCGGGGAAGTGTTTATGGCTGGACTTCAGGATGAAGTTGCCTACGTATCCCAAAGATGGGAATCAAGCCTTACGTAGTTTGGCTCAGGTTCACTCGTGTATTAACTCTCTCCTTTTGTGCTTTAAATTTTTCCAAGGCCACCCTTTCTGGGTTTTCAACCTTGCGAGCTCAGTTTTTATTACTTCAAATTTTATGTGCTCTAACTTTTGTCTAGGTCACCCTTTCGGGTTTTCAGCCTAGCGAGCCACTCAGGGATAATATTTCTTCAACTTGTCCATGTTGATCAGTTGGGAGAACTATAGGCCATCTAGGTCCATCAGAACGACAGCCTTGCCTGACCAAATAGACCTAATGATGTAAGGGCTAGTCCAACTGGCTCTGAACTTGCCCCCAGGGTCATGAATGGGAGCCCGGTTGTCTTTGAGCACCAGATCCCCTTCTTTCAAATTCCTAGAGTTAACCTTCTTGTTGAAAGCCCTGACAATTCTTGGTTGATAACCCTGAACATGATATAGTGCTTTCAGGCTTCTTTCGTCAAACAGCATGAGTTCTTCGAACCTGCTTTGCTGCCAATCTGCCTCAGCTATCTGACACTCAGCCAATACTCATAATGACAGGACCTCAACTTCGATAGGCAAAACAGCCTCCATCCCATAAGCTAAGGAATACGGAGTCGCTCCAGTAGAAGTTCGAATTGACGTCCGGTAGCCCCACAGAGCAAATGGCAACTTATCTGGCCAGTCCCGGTAGGTTTGCACCATCTTCTGCAATATATGCTTGACGTTCTTGTTGGCGGCCTTAACTGCTCCGTTGGTCTGTGGTCGATATGTGGATGACTTATGAAAAGCCACGTTATACTTCTCCAGCAAGTCGATCACTTCCTTCTTGAAGTGAGAGCCATTATCTGAAATGATCTCATTCGGGACCCCATAACGGTAGATGATGTTGTTTCTGATGAACTTAGCAACATGCGATGCCTTTAACACTGCGAAAGACTGGGCCTCAACCCACTTTATGAAGTAGTCTATCGCTACCATAGTGTACTCATGCCCGTTGGACCCCTTCCGGGTGACAGCTCCAATCACATCAATCCCCTAGACTGAAAACGGCCATGGCAAAGTCATGTTGTACAGCTTCGACGGCGGAATGTTCATACGGTTTGCATGAATTTGACATTTGTGGCATCGCCGGACAAAGCTAATACAATCCTCCTCCATGGTGGACCAGTAATAACCCTGTCTAAGGATCTTCCGGGCTAGCATCACCCCCGTTCATGTGCACTCCGCACTCTCCTCCATGGATGGCCTCCATCAGGCGCTTGGATTCTTCAACATCAACACACAACTTATGCATCCCGAGATGACCTCTCTTGTACAGTTTACCTCCACAGACAATGAACTGAGCAGCCATTGTTCGAATTGCCCTCTTATCTTTGGCATTTACCCCTGGTGGATATACTTCCTTCTCCAAGAAGTTCCAGACGTCGTAATACCAGGGATTCTCATCTTGTACTTCATCTATGGCGGCAAGCAGCTCATAGGCCGGCACAAATTTCTGTTCGATGATGATCGGACGCATCCGAACTCCGAAAGAGATGTCTATCATGGAAGATAGAGTTACTAGTGAACCGGCGAACCTGTTGTTTTCTCTTAACAGATGAGCGAAGTTCAACTTATCAAACCAAGGGATTAACACGTCCAAGGTCTAGTGATAAATTCTCATCTTTTCCTCTTTGACTTTCCAATCTCCTTTAGCTTGAGATACAACAAGGTTCGAGTCCCCGATGATGTCCAACCGTTTTGCCCCTAATTCTAGGGCGGCTTCTAAACTGGCAATACGTGCCTCATATTCTGCCTCATTGTTCGATACTTTGAACCAGTGTTTGAATGCTAAAGGTATACGGGAATTGTCGGGTGCTATCAGCAACACTCATATCCCATACCCGTATTGGTTTGACGCTCCGTCAAAGTACATCGTCCAAGTTTCATCCTCGACATGCAAAATGGCCTCATCTAGAAATAGGTACTCAACTGCTTCATCCCCTTCAACTGGGTGATCGACTAAGAACTCTGCTACCGCTCTCGCTTTTACTGACTTGCGCGTCACGTACTTCAGATCGAATTCGAAAAGCAGAAGCAACCAACGAGCTAGCCTACCCGTAAGTGCCGGTTTCTCGAAAAGGTATTTGGTGGGATCTAATCTTGAAACCAGTGTTACGGAGTGAGCTAACAGGTAGTGCCGCAGCTTCCTAATAGCCCATACCAAAGCCAAACAAACCTTCTCCAGTGGAGTGTAGCGGGTCTCGTACTCCAGCATTTTCTTGCTCAGATAGTAGATAGTCTTCTCCACCTTGTCCTCAGACTCTTGTCCAAGCATGCAGCCCATTGTAGTTTCAGTCACTGAAAGATATAGAATCAACGGTTTCCATGGCTCAAGTGGTGACAACACAAGTGGGTTCTGTAGATATTACTTGATCTGATCGAAAGCAGCTTGGCATCGGCCGTCCCATTGGAACTTCATTCCTTTCTTCAGGAGACCAAAGAGTGGTTCACAAGTCAAGGTTAATTTAGAAATAAACCGTCTTATGAATTACACTTTACCCAGAAAGCCTCGCACCTTATTTTCAATCCTCGGTGGTGGCATTTCTAAGATGGCCTTGATTTTGGAAGGGTCGACTTCGATGCCCCTTTGTGTGATCAAGAACCCCAGCATTTTTCCTACTGTAACACCGAACGTGCATTTCTGAGGATTCAACCGCAGTCGATACTCCTTGATCCGTTGGAAGAATTTCTGCAAGGCGGTGTAGTGGCCCTCTCTTTCTTTGGACTTGACAATCATGTCGTCCACGTACACCTCCACCTCTTTATGGATCATGTCATGCAATATTGTGGTCGCAGCCCGTTGATATGTAGCCCTAGCATTCTTCAACCCAAACGGCATTACCCTATAACAATAGGTTCCCCATGGGGTGGTGAAAGCGGTCTTCTGTCGGTCTTCGGGTGCCATCAATATCTAATTGTAGCCTGAAAATCCATCCATGAACGAAAGCAACGCATGCCCTGCAGTGAAGTCCACTAACTCATCGATATGCGGCAGAGCAAAGTCGTCCTTCAAACTGGCTTTATTCAAATCCCGGAAGTCCACACATACCCGAATTCTTCAGTCCTTCTTCGGCACCATAACTATATTGGCCAACCAAGTTGGGTATTCGGACACCAGCAGGAACCCTGCGTCAATTTGCTTGGTGACCTCTTTTTTGATCTTGAGAGCCCAGTCCGGGCAGATCCTTCTGAGCTTCTGTTTAATAGGTCGGGCCTTTGGGTTAAGAGGGATCCGGTGCTGTACAATCTCAAGATCGATTCCAGGCATGTCTTTGTAGGACCACGCGAAAACATCTTTGAATTCTTTTAACAAAGCGACTAAGTGCTCACGGTCCTCCGAAGACAACGTGGACCTAATCTGCACCAGTCACGGATCCTTCTCAGTACCAACATTAATTTAGGTGATTTCATCAACCAAGGGTTTTACAAACCTCTCATGCTCTTGATCAAGCAAATATTGCAAAACCGGAGGAATTTCTTCCTCATCGTTTTCATCAAATTTTGAAAATCCTGATTAATGTAATAAATTAAGGGCACAGAAAAGTATTCGAAGGCCACAGCCGCACAATTCTCATTAAGTATTTCCAAGTCGCCTGGTTCCTCTATTACAACAGACTCAAAGGAAAAAGAAAAAGACGACCTAGACAAGACTGTGGCATCTGGGTTGTCACCCCCAAGAATACCAGACTCAGACGAGCTGGAACCTGATTCCCACTCTACGGGCTCAGTAGAATCAGATTCCGGCTCACTACCTGACCCGGTGCTGCTCGATAAGAATCCTTCCTCATATTATTAGACGAGGGAGGGTGCGATGGATGCATCCAGAATGTTTGAAAATGGGCTCGCGGCCATTTCATTCCCGATCATGGACACTGATAAGTTATCCCCCTAGCACTCATGTACGATCGGAGGATTTGAAAGTAGACAAGACAGTGCTACTCCCATTTCAATCTCTGTTCTCTTGGAATCCTCCTCCCTACACTGCTCAACCTCAGCTGGTAGGTCTGTCTGCTCTTCAGCAACATCATCCCCAAACAAGTGCAAGTCAAAGAATATCTCAAACCCCGAAAAACGCCTACTCTCTTTGTTCAACCATGCTCTAGGAAGCCGTAGAACGGAAAGTCCTCCCCCTCTCGGACAAAGCGTTCGTTTAGGGTACCCGGGATAGGCCGATGCAACAACTCATAAGGCTTCCCGGCTCGTTTTGCTTTGGCCCTTCCGGCCATCTCCTGGCCTTTCCTTACCCAGTCCTCTTTGGTAGGCAGATAACCTAAACCAAAGGTATACGGGTTATGCGGCACTTTGGCCGATGCTGCAACACCTTTCCGGTCACTTTTTCCTAATCCCCATCCCGGAGATGTGCTGGAGTTTGTTCATGAGGTACACGGACTGTGCACTGACATATAGCCCCTCATCAATAGCTAGTATGTTCAGTACAACCCGAGCCTCGGCTAGGGTAAATCCCGATAAGAACACATCCTCTGCGCCATGTTCGATCTCCAGAACCGGCGTAGACACCTCTGGCGGTGGATGAATTGAAGAATTCCCAAAAACTATAGCCACCCCCTTCCCATGGGGGTACTTCAGTATCTGATGCAGGGTGGAAGAGACCGCCTTTACCTGGTGTAGCCACGGCCGCCCTGGGAGTAAATTGAAGGTCGCGGGAACGTCCAAGACATGAAAGTCAACATCATGTTGTCCTGGGCCAACCTAAGTCTGAATTTGCACAGTCCCCATCACTTCTCTGCTAGTATTATCATATGCTCGAATCACCTGGGCAGTGGGTAAGAAGTCCACGGGCTTCAACCCGATTACATATGTCGCCCTTGACGAACATACATTGATGGCGGATCCCGTATCGACAAGAACTACTGGTATCCATTTGTCCCTACACTCTACAGAGATGTAAAGTGGTTTGTTATGGTTTGAGCCCTCAGGCGGCAACTCCTTATTAGTAAAGGTCAATGTCAGGGAAGCTCCTCCCGGAAAAACCAATCCTACCAGCTACTCAGGCGTGGTATCGATCGAAAGTTTAGCCCTATCCATTGCAGAGAGGACATCCTATCTGTGTACTCTTGAAGCCATAAGAAGTCCCTAGATAGAGATGTCTGCTAGTATCTTCTTAAGCTATGTCAACATAGTTTCCTTTTCGAGTAACTTTTCTTTCTGCTTCTCCGCCTCCCTATCCTTTCCGGGCACCTCTGGTTGATTTAGGTGTGGGGGCTTGAAATACCGCCCACTCCTGGTCATGCGGTCCACCTCTCCAATATACCAGGTATCATCCGGTTCGTTGTTCCCCTAATCTTCGTCTATGTGGGCAAGACATAGGTCATTATCTTCCTGCCACATGCCATCGACCATCGACAAGCAGCTATCCGATTTTGTCACAAATGTTCCTGTGCGCACAGCACATTCCATTCCCGTGCCCACAGCACATTCTGTCCCCACAGGGGCTTTGGCCTTTCTAGCCTTCTCCAGCTCTTCGATTTTTTCCTGCTCAAACTGTTTCAGTGTAGCCTGCTGCTCAGCATCTTCCGTAATCAAACTGTTCTGATCCTGAGCAAAATTCTTATCACTGGTGCTCTCCGGCAGTCCATTCTGATCCCCGGCCATTCCAGCCACTGTTGATGTCCCCGTTTCTAACTGTTGTAGACACCCCATTTTTGACCGTCCTCAAGACTTGGACGTCATCATTTGAACACTCGATGATCATCCATGCTCGTGTTCATTTTGAGTTCTCGAAGGTCTCGGTTGTGCGCCTTGCCTTAGGATCTCTCAACTTGTCTGTTTTGTGCTTGGTTGTGAACCAAGGACTTATGGTTTTGCTTATGAGGGAAGAGGGTGGCTTGTTTGCCATCTCCTCAACCCACCGGCCAAGGCTTGAAGCCATCGGCCTTGTTTTCTTGGCATCGGCCAAAAGTGTTGGCCGGTCGGCACTTATTTTGGTCGATTGGCCATATTTTCTGGCTGAGGCCTTTTCTTTGCCTTTTTCAAGAATTGTGCATGCCAGCTATGCGCACAGACCCTCCCCTCCATACACATGTATGGAAGGATTTGAACCAAAGCTTAGCTTCTCTAAGAAGCTTTGAACTTGATTTCTTATAAGAAGGGAGCCTCCCCTCCCTTTCCATAGGTTCAGCAAAATAGATATAGAGTTCATATATCCCTCTATCTCTATATCTCTCTCTCTATATTTGTGTGTGTGTTTGTGACCTAAAGTGTGTTTTTGTTCATACTTTTGCACTAGAGCACCTAGTAGAGCACCTTCCTTTGGTTGCTAAGGCACTAGGAAGTTGGTTTCAGAGTTCTTGGGCTGGTTTTGATCCAAGGGATTAGCTAGAGTTGTGTTCTTGAAGGTGTTCTTCAAGGGTGAGCAACTAACCTTTTGTTTCCCCATTTTGGCTTAAGCTTTTAAACCTATTTGCATATTGTTTTAAGCTTAACTATAAACTAAAAAAATTTCTAATTTTGTATGCTTTAGATGATTGTTTATGGTCAATTTTTGGTTAGGGGTTGTCTACCCCCCTCTTAGGCCTTGTCTGGCCTTGTTTGGAGCCATCTCTTTTGGCCTTTGTTCTTGCTTTGGTCTGACCTTTCTACCACTGAAATCCAGAGAATTTTCAGTGTTGGAAAGGTGGTTTTAGAGTCTTGAATAGGAGACGGACACCCCTCTCTCCTTGTGTCTCATTTGCTTGCTTTGATGGCTCATAATAGTAACATGTTTGCTTAGCTTGTTTTGGCTCCATTTTAGCAAGTATTTGCTATTATTTTGTCATGCTATACCTCTGTCTAAGGTTATTTTAGTGGTCTCTTGCATGCACCATATACTTGCCTTGTAATCCTCTCTATTGCCTTAACATGCTTTGTGCTTTAAGCTATGGTTTTAGCATGATTTTGACTCGACTCAAAGGGGCTTTTGTTCATATTTCAGCATGTTAAAGCCCTATTTCATGTTGTTTTGATCATACATGCATTACTTTGTATAGCTACCATACATTCTAGCTTGTTAGCTTTGAGGGTCCAAGTCATTAGCATGCATTACTTGGGCCTTTTTCATGATTTGGCATCATCTCATATGTGATTTCAGTCCATGTAGTGCAGCCTTACACTTGCATTTGTCATCCTTTCAAAGCTTTGAAGAGTTGGTGTCTTATGCCTTAAAGTTGGGTCATTGTGCATGCCTCCATGATTAGGTCTTCGGGATACCATCTAAGTGGGTTTTTGGGCCTATTTTGACATACCATATCTCTATTTTTCATTGGTTAAGTCATGCCATGTTTAGTTATAATGGGTGTAGTGTAATCCCCTTTGTTGGCCTTACTTGCATCTTGCCTTCGGCCTTTCATTTTGGTTTGTTTTAGCTTTGGCCCTTGCATGTCTTAGACTCCCCTTAGCATGATATAGGACTATTTTGGTTGTCCTTGGCTCTTTGGAGCTTGTTTCATGTGGCCTTAGCACAAGCTCCTTGGCTAGCCTTAAACCTTGAGCTTTCTTGCATGTTATGCTTGACTTGTGTGTATGATTTGGCATCATCCTTGGCATCATTTCAGAGCATGTAGTGTTGTCACGCTTGCATGCTTTGCACTCTTTGAGTGCTTTCGAGAGTGGTCCTCTTTGTGCCTAAGTGATGTACCAATATGTGTACATGTTTGTTTTGCATGTTGGTGTCTTAGTTTAAGTGTTTTGGCCACCGATTTGGGCATGGTTGAAGCCTGCCCATTTCAGTTTAAGTCCATCTTGCATGATCCTTGCATATTGTTGTATGCTTGTTCCATTTCGTCGTTATTGCATACTTGGTACATTGCATTTTGCATGCTTCGTACATTGTACATTTGCAGGTTTAGGATGCATAGTATTGTTGCATACTTGTTGCATGCCATGTTGTTTACATGTTAGGTTGCGTTGTATTGCCTTTGGTGTGCTCATGTTGCATTGCATCGCATTTCCATGATTGCATTGTATTTGGCATACTTGCATTGCATTATGTTTGGTTTGGGGTATCAAACCAAACATAAGGACCGAGGGACGTTCGTACTTGAAGTGATGAAATGTGCCTCAATCCTCGGTCGCCGACACTCTTGATCCAACATGATAAAGCTCTAGGCATTCATGTGTTTTTGTGTATTCATTCCATATTGAATCGCACACTTGGCTCCTTTGGCCATCATGCATCGACATGCATGATTGATGGCCTGAAGGTCGAACACTACACTCCTTTGTGCTCATGACATGATAGGGAGGGTGTTTGTGCACACATTGCCTTGAAAATGCATTTACATGCTCTGTTTGTCCTCTGCTACAGCAAAACAGCATTCTGCAGGAAGATATGGCCGGCCGGCCATCTTCAGTGCCGATCGACTAGAAATTGTTAGCCGAGATCCTCACAAATGGTCGATGACCAATTCCACATGGCCGATGTTCCTATATTTTGGGCGATGACATCTCACAGTGCTCAGGAAGTGGTTCAGAAGCATCCTTGGGACTTGTGCAATTTTCGGAGGCGCAGAACAGTGCAAACAAAGGCAACATGTGGCATGGCAATGGGTTTCCGAGCGAGGCGACCGAGCATGCATTTGTCCCTCTTCCCGAGGGCGCTTTCCTATTCTTCATAGCTTAATTAATTTGTTTAATTAGTTAAGAGTTATGTAATAATTAATTAGCTAAGGTAGTTAATTAATTGATTTGTATTATTTATTTGGACCCTCCGTCGAGAGGGCGAATTTTGTAATAAGTGTGCGTGAGTGTGTGAATGTCTTCCAACCCCACGTCTTTCTTCCTTTTACTTACCTGCTTTCAATGGTTAGTTTTACATCATGTTTCAATTAGCATCCTTATGCTATGAATGTTTGCATCATTCATCTGTATTGCATGCATCGGGCTCGGCGCATCATATCAACTGCATTGTATTTCAATTCTAATTTGAATACATGTTATCAAATTGCATTTCATATGCCATCTTAGAATAGCCGAGCCTATTTCTAGTTGCATTTTGCATGTGTTGCATTAGGCATCTTAACATAGCTAGGATCATGCATTGATTACTAACTAAATATTGTTTTGGCTTGGAGTACTAGGTAAGCTTTTATGCTTTAGCATCTTGCATGTGTGTAAGTGATTGCCATGATAGCATGCTTGCTATGAGGCTATCTGCTTAAATGGTATAACTGCCTGAATGCCTGTGGGTGAAGGTTAGATTACTTAAATTGGAACAATTCATTGAAATGCGAGTTTTAAGCCCACTTGATTGTGGCAAAATCATGTTTTCTAAGCCCACTCGAGGGTGGCAAAATTCACGTCTTAGCCTACTTGCGAGTAGCACCTTCAAACCATTTTCAAATAAACAAACATGAGATGATTTGTTCCAACTTAGGGGATCTAGTCTATACTTGTGTGTTGTGCACATCACATTGTAATTCTAGGCTAATAACCGGAATAAGAACGCATGTGTTTTCAAAAACAAGATATCATGTTAGTAAAGGCCGATCTTTGATCAAGCGAGCGGGGGTGCTCATAGATGACCTTCCCTAATCGTTACCAAGTTCCCGAGCCGAGGCAACTTTGGTGATGACGGACACGTGGCCTTAGGCACGAGTCAGGATTTCCTAAATTCCCCAAAATAAAATATTTAGGTGGCGACTCTGTATCTGGCAAAGCAGTCCATGTTTGGCACTTCTTTACAAAAATAAGTTTTCCAAAACGATTTGCTAGATTTGGACTCTTTGGTGATTTATCAATCTCACATTGCACATTGTGAGATTAGATTAAGAACCGTGACATATGAGTCCGAACTGTAGCACTGCATAAAACCATTCGGGGCGCGTCTACAATGGTCCTTGCTCTGACTGATATACCTTAAAAACGTCCGGCTCGTCGCTGAGCCATCCGGTTGCTTCCGCTGACCCTTCTAGATCGAACCAGTTGACAGTCACGTCTCCTGAATCCTGTTCTTCAAAGAATTGTAGATTCGTAATGTCCTATTCTAGTTCTGCCAGGTCATCTAGCCCTTGATTAGGTCCATCCTCTCGAGCTACACAGATCTCTGCCCCCACTGGCAATTCTACCCTTGGCTTAGGCTAATCCATTGGTGTGATATAACCGCTCGGGTTGTACTCAAAACTCACAGATCCCTCAGGCTCTGAATCCTCATTCTTCTCTATTCTCAAAGTGATCCCTGCTCTATCTTCGATAGTCACCACCACCGGTTTTGGTTGGGTTTGGGAAATGTCCAACATACACAACTCAGTGTTGTTAGGAATGAATACCTCCAACTTAGGTAGGTGGGAAGGGGTAATATATATGCTCGGGTCATATGGGATGACCGAGGTTTGGATGAGGTTGATGCGTATGGGAGGTGGAGCTTGGTTATGTGGTGGGAGAGGGTTGGTTGTGACGTTCGGCTTCTCCGGGGGCATAATCACCTTGTTGTCTATGAGATCCTGAATCTCTTGACGTAATCGAAAGCACTGGTCGGTTTCGTGACCATGCTGTCGGTGATAGGCGCAGTACTTCGCCGGGTTATGGGTAGGGGGGAAGTTTTTTTGGTAAAGGTCGCGGCTCTAGGGGCTTCAAGTGCCCTTTCTTGATCAAAACCCCCAAAGCCTTGGACAAAGGCATGTATAGTGGGGTGAAGGTTCTCTGGCCTCGGGAGGCATATCTGGTTGTTTGCGAGCTACTTCCGGACATACCGGTAAAGGGTGTAGCCGCAAGGGCTTTTGGAGTGGTGGTGGTGACCATTCCTACATCTGAAGATCTGGCAGCTGTTGCGCTGCTTGTGCCTGCATTCGTACTGCAGTTGAATGCCCTCCTGGGCTGCTCTTTTTCATAGTCAATCAAACCTTGTTTCATTGCGTCCTCGATCTGCACCCCAATCTCGTGTAGGTCTGCAAAGGTGGGGAGGGGGAGAATGATCATCTTTTGTATGAGCTTGGGCTGGAGGTTGCACACAACCATCCAAATCTGATCTTTGTCAATGGGTCTGATGGTCATCATCGAGGCTTTAGCCCTCCAACGGGTCACGAAATCGAAGAAGCTCTCCTTCGGTTCTTGCCTAGTCGTCTCGAGATCACGAGCTGTGACCTCGATTTGTGTATTATAAGAATATTGAGCTATAAAGGCCTCAGCCATCTCCTCCCAACTTTTCTTAACGGAGTCCTCTAATTTGGCATACCAAATGGCCGTTACACCCGATAGGGTCCAGCCAAACAGAGAAAGCTTTTGTAATCTGGAAAGGCCCATTGGCCTTAAGATGTCTGAAAATAGCCGCAGGTGCACCATAGGATCTCCAAACCCATCAAAGCGGTCGATGTGCAGCATTTTAAATCGGTCTGGCAGCGTCACGGCCGAGTCAATATATCCATCCTCAATATCTTGAATGGATTTCACACCTTGAGACTTCTTGAAAAGCTTTTCTAGCTTGCTTACTTTTATCACCGTCGGATCCACTTCGAACTCAAACGGTGAATCCACTAAGTTGGTGGGCGCTTTAGATAGCTGGGGTAGGATTGGGGGTGAAGCTGGCCTCGTTGGAATGTCCATATTTTCCTGGACATTTGGCGTCTCCCCGAGTATTGGAACTCTTGGTGGGGGAGGAGGTGTGTGTGAAGCAGATGCTCCGGTTTGCCGCCGTAGTCTGGCAATTAACTCTACCTATTGGGTTACTACTTTTGCTTGACACACAACCACTTCTGCCTGGTGGGCAACATTCTGCTGCATGGTTTTCATACTTTCCTGGGGCTGACGCATCATCTCTTCCAAGCCTGCCATATTGTCTTGATCTAACTGAACAACCGGTATATCTGACTCTGCAGTAGAAACTGAGACCTCAGCCTGACTGTTCAAGGACCGCTAATCTGACAACCTCTGTACTGATACACTGCGCCTTCTTGACCTCTGCCTAGCAACTGGCGGTAAAGAAAGAAACACCGCTTGTCCGTCTATCAGATCCCTGGATCGATTAAGTCTTCGACCTCTAACCCAGAGTGGGTCGGATGCAATTGTGCTAAACTACCTTGCAAAAAGATAAATAAAGCATAATAAATAAACAAACAACCTGAACGTGCTGTGTGCTATGTTATGAACTAGATAAATTAAAGACAACACACAGTTGGCCAAACAACACACAGTCGGTATTTATAAACACATTGTTCTCAAATGTTGTTTACTGTGCCCAAATGGCTGCCCCAAATCTGATATCCTCGGATAAAACTGATTCCCAAACACTGATGCCCTCAGGCCTGATACCCACACTTGCAAACCAATACGTGCATTCCCTGTAGAGGCACACTCTAAAAGCACATAACAAGTAAATGAGAGTCAAAACACCCCTATGTTGGGGTAGGGTTTCCCTGTCCTATTTTGTCAGGGGCTAGGGTTTCACTACGCACACAACGGTTTCAAACAACCTACAACCGAGTAGGCAACCTGTCCTAGTTTGGAATAGTCACTATGGATTCCAATATGCACTAGGTCGAATGGTCAAAAAGGGCGCCTCGGTAACAACCGAGGTTTGTGTTCCCATCGTGGCAGAGCTCGTAACCGGTCAACCTTATGGCATACAGCCTTAAGGTAACCGTTCAGGAATAGCAGACGGCGAACACGGTGACTTAGGCGCACCAATGCAAATGCAATGCGAAGAGACACATAAGTGTAAACAAAACAAGATATCATAAGTTCGAGTCAAGTTCTCTAAATCCCCAGCAGAGTCGCCAGAAACTGTAGAAGCGCTCCCTTGAACTCCCCGACATCTCCACGAGCGACGAGGCGGCGTGAATCTCGCTTTGTTCTCTGCGCTGCTACAGTTCGGACTCAAAGTCACGGTTTTGAATCTAATCTTACAATGTGCGATGTAAGACCGATAAATCACCAAAGAGTCCAAATCCGGCAAATCATTTTGGAAAACTGATTTTTAGAAAGAAGTGCCAAACATGGACTACTTTGCTAGATACAGAGTCGCCACCTAAATATTTTATTTTGGGGGAATTTAGGAAACCCTGACTCGTGCCTAAGGCCACGTGTCCATCATCACCAAAGTTGCCTCGGCTCGGGAACTTGGGTACGATTGGGGAAGGTCATGTAATGAGCACCCCCGTTCGCCCGATCAAAGATCGGCCTGTACTAAACATGATATTTTATTTTTGAAAACACATGCGTTCTTATTCCGGTTAATTAGCTACAATTACTATGTGATGCGCACAGCATACAAGTATGGACTAGATCGCCTAATTTGGAACAAAACATTGCATATCCGTTTGTTTGGAAATGGTTTGAAGTTTGCTACTCGCAAGTAGGCTAAATCAAGGATTTCAATGAATTATTCCAATTCAAGTAATCCAACCTTCACCCACAAGCATTCAGGCAGTTATATCAAATAAGAAGTTAGCCTCATGGCAAGCATGCTTTCATGGTAATTGATAACACACATGCAGTATGCTAAAGCGTAAACACTCACAGTGTACTCAGAGCCAAAACAGAGAACTAGTTAGAAATCATGCATGATCCTAGTTCATGTTAAGATGGCTAATGCAACACATGCGAAAAAGCAATTAAAATAGGCTCGGCTATTCTAATTATGTCATGTGAAATGTAACTTGGTACATGTATTCAAATAGGAATTGAAATACAATGCAGTTAATATGATGCGCCGAGCCCGGTGCATGCAAGACAGATGAATGAATGCACGCATGCAAACATAAGGTATGCTAAACGAAATATGCCCTAAAACTAACCATCGTAAGCGGTTAAGTAAAAGGGATAAAGAAATTGAGGTTGGAAGACATACATCACACACACGCACGCTTATTACAACATTATGCCCTCTCGACGGAGGGACCGAATAAGAAGCTAACTAGCTAATCCAAGCTAATTAAACTAATTACTACATCACAAATTAATTAACTAATCCTAGTTAACTAATTATTACAAAACAAATTGAAATAGCTAAACGCATTAACTATTAAAGTACAAACCAAAGCAAAGGCTAGCTATCTAAGCATGGCAGCTAAGGTAAGCAATAAAAGCAAGAGGTCCTCAGAGGGAGAAGACTGGATGCATGCTCGGTCACTTCGTTCGGAAATCCAATGCGATGCCCCAATTTGCTTCTGTTTGCAATTGTCCTCAGAACCTTGCACAAAGCTCCAGAAAGCTGAAACTCCACCTTGGGGACCTATGGGTAGCCGACCAGTTGTTGGTGTCTGTAGCCACCTACCGACCACTTTCTTTGTAGAAAGCTAGAAAAAAGTGGTCGGCCAGCTAGTTTTTCTGGCTGGCCGACCAGTTGTTGCTGCTGAATTCCAGTTTGCTGAAACAGAGAGCAAGAAAGGGCATGGCAATGTATTTACAAGATATGTGTGCACAACCACCCTCCCTATCATGTCATGAGCTCAAGGGAGTGTAGTTCTCGACCCTCGGGCCATCAATCGCACATTTCAATGCATGATGGCCGAGAGGTGAAGTTGCACAATTCAATATAAAAATGAATGCACAAGTAAACACATAAGGCCTAAAACTCTATCATGTGTGATCAAGAGCATCGGCGACCGAGAATTGAGGCACGTTTCATCACTTTAAGTATGAAACGTCCCTCATTTCTCTTGTTTGGACTAACACCAATTCCAAACACCAATGCAATACATAACATGGCATACACAATGTGACTCGAGCGTGCAAACATGCAATGCAACTAGAGCATGCAAACATGCAATGCAATGAAACAAGCATATGAACAACATGCGAGGGACAAGCATGCAAACATGCAAGGCAACACGAACAACCTAACAAGGCTAATGGCATGCAAACAATGCTAATGCATGCATGCACAATGCAATGCTACAAGGGCAACTTAGCAATGTTAGGAACTTGCATACTCAATGCAAAGAAACAACTTGGCAGACACAATGCAAATAACCACATGGCATGCACAATGCAATATAAGATAGCATACTTAATGCAATGAACAATAAGCATGTGAACAACATATAAACAAGCATGCGAAATGGACTTAAACCAAAAGGGGGTAGACCTTAGTCATGCCCAAACCAGTGGCCATTGGTGATAAAATTAAGGCACATGAAGCATATACAAGTATGCACATGCAATGGCCCATCAAAGAGGCCTAAGAGCACAACTCTCAAGAGTGCTCAAAGAGTGACATATGTGCAAGTGTGACAACACTAAGTGCACTGAAATTAGACAAGAAATGATGCCAAATCACTTAAATAATGCAAGTAAAGCATGCTAGGGTCCTAAAGCATGAAAGCTAATAAAGAGGACTACAAATAAGGTATGCAATACATGGCAAATAAGCATGAACTAAGCATGGACAGAGCTCAAGGAGGTCAAAAATAAGACCTAAAACATGCTAAGATGGGGACTCAAAGACCTAGGCATGCAAGCATACAAGCTAAGCCATAAACTAGGCAACAATGCACAACACTCAAAGACACTTAAAGAGTGAATGAAGTGGGAACATGGCAATGCTATAAGCTCTGAAATGAAGTATTGAATGATGCCAAATCATCTAAATAGCTCAAAGATAGCATGCATGAGTCAACAAAACACAAAGCTAGCAAGGCCAATTGCACTACAGCTATACAAAGCATGAAGGATATGGCAAAGGCAACCCAAAATAGTCCTAGAACATGTTAAAATAAGTCTAAAACTTGCATGGAAGGAAGCCAAAATAAGCTAGCATGAAGGACATAAGTCATGATGCGTACAAGGAAAATAAAGTGGATTACACTACACCTATTAAGACCAAGCATGGGATGACTCAATCAACAAAAATCATAGTTATATCATGGCATAATAACCCCAAAAACACATTGAAATGATGGCTCGCAAGCTAAGGCATGAAGGCATACACAATGGCTCATGTTATGACATAAAGGGGGAAACCCTCCAACGCATTGAATGAGTGATAAATGCAAGTGCATGACCATGAAACATAGTCTGAAATCACATATGAAATGATGTCAAATCATTCAAATAGGCCAACTAATTCATGCTGGTGGACTTGATGCACAAAGCTAACAGGCTAGATTGAACCATAGCTATACAAAGTAAGGCATGCATGGTCAAAACAACCAAAATTAGAGCTCAAACATGCTAAAAAATGGACAAAAGCTTCATGAAGTTAAGCCAAAAGCATGCTAGAATGACATGTTACAACATGATGCATGTTAGGCTATTTCATGGAATTACACCACAAGTGTATGGAGCATGCAAGGGATGACCAAACCAAAACCTAACAAAGGTATGACATTGCAAAACATCACCAAAAACATAATGAAATGGAAAGAAAACAAGCTAGAATGACATGCTACTTCATGAAGCATACAAAGCTAGTGTGTGTGATTTACACTACAGGTGTATTATGCATGCATAGAGTGACAAAACCAAGAAAAAACAGTGGCATGCCACAGAAAAATAACCACAAATACAAGCTAAGATATGGCCAACATAAGCTTAACAAACATCCTCACACATGAGGCTAATGAAGACAAGTATTGAACACACAAGGAGAGGGGATGACCCTCTTCTTTTTGGGACCTCAAAACACCTTTCCCACCACTGAAATTCCTCTGAGTTTCAGTGGTGAGAAGTCCAAAACAAGGTGGTCCCAAAGGCTCACTAAGGAGGCACAAAAGCAAGGCCAAACAAGGCCTACGGGGGGTAAACAACCCCAAACACAAAAGTGACCATAAAAAAACTTCTTAAGCACCAAAATACAAAACTTTTTGCAGTAGGAAGTTAGGCTCAAAACAGCATGCAAAAGGGCTCAAAAGCTTAAGCAAAAATGGGGGTTTTAAGGGTTAAAGACTCACCCTTGATGAACTTCTTCAAGGTTGCAACTCCAGTAGGTTTTTCAAGCTCAAACCAACCCAAGAACACCAAAACCAGGTCCTAAGCACCTCAGTAGCAAAAGGATGGTGTTTGAGTGTGTTTTTGTGTGTTAAAGTAAGACAAAATGACCCTTTTGAACACAAAACAAGAGCAAAATGAAGAAGTATAGATACAAAACTATATGTATGACTCCAGCCCTTTTTTTCTGAACCGAGAGGGAGGAGATGATTCTCTCTTATAGCGAACCAAAATAAAAGCTTCTTGGAGAAGCTAAGGTTCAAGTCAATCCCTCCATACACATGTATGGAGGATAGCTTCAGTGCCCTCCAGCTGGAGGAAACTATCTCCAAAAGGGTGGCAAAAAGCAGCCAGCCACTTGAAGTGGTCGGCCAGCTACTTCAAGTGGCCGGCCGACCACAAGTGGTCTCCCAAGACAACAAGTGGTCGGCCATGGTGGGAGATGATCAGCACACTGAAAACAAGCCAGGGGTGGGTGGTCGACCAGACAAGATGGCTCAAAGACCTAGGAGACCAATTGTCATATCACAAAATTGGCTGGCGGGAAGAAAAGTGGTCTCAAGGGAAAAAAATTGGTCTCCCACCCTTGTACCACCTTCCAAACAAGGAAAACAAGGTTTGCACCAAAAAAACTGCAAGGCGAAAGTTCGGGAGGCAAAGCGCACAGCCGGGAGCCTCGAAAACTACTGGACAAGCACCAAAAGTGGTTTACGAGCACAAAAGTGGTCTACCAAACCACAGTGGCCCTCTAGGCCAAGGAAACAAGGTGTGGTTCAAAAAACCATGCCAAACGGAGAACGTTAAGCGGTCCCGAGACGAGGCACGCGGCCGAAGGCTCCGAAAATCGAAAACTAGTCTCCAAACAGGAAAAGTGGTCTACAGCCACAAAGAGATGGTCTACAAGACCTCTCCCTCCCTCAGGGAAGAGAAACAAGGCCTAGTCCGCAAACCGAGCCGAAGCACAAAGAGTTAAGAGGCCCGGGGGCAAGGCACTCGGCCAAAACTCCGGAAACTCGAAACGAGCACAACATGCACTATCACCGAGCGCTCAATCGATGACGTCTAAGTCTTAAGGTCGGTCAAAAATGGGGTGTCTACAGTTTCCTTTGCTCTCCATCTGGCGACAAAGTCCATAAAAGGTTCTTTGGGGTTCTGGGTAGTTGCCTCCAACTCATTGATGGTTACCTCGATTTAAGTGTTATATGAATACTAGTTAACAAACCCCTCAGAAAATTCTTCCCATTTCTATTTCATAGAATCCTCCAGTTTCGCATACTAGATGGTCGCTATATCAGACAGAGTTCTCCCAAACAACAACAGTTTCTGAGCACGAGAAAGACCCATTGGCCTCAGAACATCTGAAAACAAGCAAACATGTACAATTGGATCCCCACTTCCATCGAATCTGTCAATGTGGGGCATTTTAAACTTCTCCGGTAGTCTAACTGAAGCCTCAGTGTACCCGTTTTCAATATCTGGAATGGAATTGAAGCCTTGGAATTTTTTTAGCACTTTTTCTAGTCTGGCAATTTTTATCATGGCTAGATCATCGTTGATGTCAAAGGAAGGGATTTCCCCATGGGGTTGTGCCAAGGACCTATAAGCTAGAGCATGTGGAAACACCTCTTGGGCATCTGGGACCTGGGGATTTTCCATTAGTGGAGGAAGATCGGGATTTGGCTGAGCAGTTGGGATTGGATGCACTGTAGATGCAGATGCCCCAGATGGGCGTTGCAGATCAACGATGACCTCATCCTGTACGGCCATCCATTGATTTATAGTATCCATGGTTCTCTAAACAGCTGCCAACACGACAGCAAGCTCTTCTTCATTCTGTGCCATCCTTGTTCTAGATGGGAGAGATATTGGTGAATTATATGCACGAACAGGTGTTGGTGGACTTCTCTGTACCGATGCTGATGCCTGTTTGTTCTTACTTTGTCGAGTAATCAGTGGAAGAGAGACTAACACTGGCTGACCATTAACAAGATCTTGAGTTTTACACAGTCTATGAGAACGAGTCCATACAACTTGAGGGATATCAGATCTTTCTAAAGCTATGATGAAAAACTACCTAGCAAAAGCAAGAAAGAAAACATAATCAAAACTCGGACATCACTTCGGCCCTAACTTTCATCAATCACAACACGCAGCTGAACTGTGATCCCCACTGAACTTTGTTCTCAAACTGACTGCTCATTTGTACCACTGATATGGACCACCCTGTACAGTTTCATTGTAAAAGCACATAGTATGTAAAATAACCAAAACACCCCTATGAGGGGGGTAGGGTTACCCTGTCCTAGATTTTGACATGATCTAGGTTGCACTATTTCAAGCAAATGGTTTCATAACATCCTGTACGGGTGGCATCCAATCCTAATTTGGAATAGTCACTAGAACGTACTATATGCATTAGGTCAAATAGTCATAGAGGGTACCTCAGCAAGACTACCTAATATACCTCTCACACCAAACACTGAGAAGTGAAAGGAGGATCAAATGGTACAGTAGTAATCCAGATCCAAGGGTTGTGTTTCCAACATGACAGAGCCCATGACTGATTAGCCTTTTGGCAAGCTAGTAGGCAAGCCTCCGGCAAACCGTCCAGGAATAGCAGATGGCAAACACAGGGACTTAAGCGCACCAATGTAAATGCAATGCGAAGAACATATAAGTGTAGAGTCACCAGAAATTTCAAGTCAAGTTCTCTAATTCCCCAGCAGAGTTGCCAAAAACTGTAGCTCGGCTTTTCGCGCTCCCTTTCGGAAGAATGAAATAGCCCTTACAGTTCGGACTCCACTTGTGTAGTTCTGAATCTGATTTCACAAGTACAATATGAAACAGTGGAAACACAAAAAGAGTCCAAATCTGGCAATTTATTTTGGAAAATCGATGTTTTGAATCAAATGCCAAAAATGGACTGCTTTGCCAGATATCAGAGTCGCCACCTAAATATTTATTTTGGGAAATTTAGGAAACCCGTGACTCCTACCAAAGGACATTAGTCCGTCGTTACCAAAGTGTCTTGGTTCGGGAACTTAGGTATGAGAGAGAAAGGTCAATAAAGAGCACCCCACTCACCCCGATCAAGGATCGGCCTCTACTAATTTTGATGTGATTCTTATGTACAATATATGTTCTTATTTTATTTCTAACATACAAGTATAGACTAATTTCACTAAAAGTTGGAATGTTTGATTTTCATGTTTGTTTCAAAAAGTGTTTTGAATATGTACCACTTGAAAAAATGATTCATATGTATACATTTAATCAAAGTATCCCAATTTCAATGAATAGCCTTCATCCACAGGCATTCAAGCAGGTATATCAAGTAAGCATTTAGCCTCATGGTAGTATGTTTGATATGGCAACAACACACTCATGCAATATTGCTAAAGCAAAGAATGCTTACCTTATGTCCGAAGGGTAGTCAAAAGAAAGCAAACAGTTAGAAAAAATGTATGATCCTAATTAATGCAACATGACTAATGCAATACATACAATGAGCAATTAATAAGCTCGGCTACTAGCATAGTATGCGAGTAAATTCAAGGCATGTGATAGCACACGTATTCAAGTAAAGAGTTTGAATTTGACATTTGAATAATATGATGAGCTGAACTTTATGCATGCAAAACGCATGAATGCAAGTCATGGAAATGCTAATTTGAAAATATGATGTCCCTATGCTAACCATCATAAGCAGATAAATAAAAGGGAGAAAGAATGGCGGTTGGAAGACATACAACTTATTACATATTTGGCCTTGCGAAGGAGGGTTCGAATGTCCAACTGTCCGAATGAATAATTATTACAAATCCGAATGAATAATAATAACTAAAAGGGGGTTGTCTAATTTATTACAATAATAATATGCAATGATTGCTCGATGCTCTTCAGGAATTGTTCTGTCTACCTTGCTGGGATTTGTTCTGTTTCACCCCTAGTTACTACTTTCGACCAAAAGTGTACTGTTTTGCAATTTATTGGAGCCTTGTCGACCCAAAACGCGACTCAGTCGAGCCCCAAATAAATCCAATACCTTGTTTTCTTGTGAAAAATTGTTTTTTGTAACTGAGGTGAAACAGTGCAGATAGGGTATTCCTAGCTATGTTTGTCTCTTCTATCCTTCTCTATCATAGAAATTACTCAAGAGAGGAGCGAACTCGGTTCCCAAACCATCTATGGTTGCAAGTTGATTTGCAAGATGATTTTGGACACGATAGGACAAAGATCAACAAATGCAATGCATAACAACCACCCTTCCCTCCTATCATGAAGCAAATTCAAGAAGGGAAGTAGAGACGCTTCAAGGTTTATTAAATTATCATGAATTGATGTAAGACAAGCCTTGACACAATAGACTCAGGCATAACGTCTGGCTGTAAAGACACTTCAAAATTCATCAATACATCATGAATTGATGTAAGACAAGCCTTGACACAATAAACTCGGTATAACGTCCGACCCAATTCAATCAATCATATTGGTTCTTTATGTCGGTTGATTCATTTTAAACTCAAGTTTATTAGCCTCTTTATATTACCTTTCCTTTTCTTTAATCCATTAAATCCACGGTGATAGTTACATCCACTAAGTCCGAAACACATTAAAGGGAAATGAGTGTTGACTTAACTTGAGGAAATAAATCTTATTTTTCTTCTGCGAAAATTACAAAGGAAGAGTCAAACTTATTTACAAGTTAGGGATTTCAAGTCAAACCCAAGATGCGTAACAAGGATTTGTCAAACTCAGAAGAGTGATAATGACTTAGAAAAACCCAAAGAGAGCGTTAATGACTTGAAATCCAAACTTGATAATAAGTGATAATGACACTTTCCTTGGTGATTTCCAAGGGTCCCTTAGTCCCTTAAAAGTAAACACACCAGTGATAAAAAGAAATAAAAAAAATAAAAGATTGGCTTTAGTATAAGAAAGATGTATCCCTTTGGTAATGAACCTCCAAAGGGATTAAACTATTAAGGATGAAAAAATTTTTACGCCTTTGGTAATGAACCTCCAAAGAGATTAAACCATTAAGAATGGAAAATTTTCTTTCTTATACTTGAATAACAACCTTAATTTTTCACAACTTTTTAATCAAAATAATCACAGAATGGAGGGAGATTGCAGAGATGATTATACAAAGTTGATTAATTGGTTATTATAAAACAAACATAATATGTAATACAAAATTATTGGAATAAATTAAACAGCCCCAAAATAGCATAAAATAGTGCTGAAATTGAGCTATAGAAGGTACACAATCATAAAGAGGTTAAAGCTAATAAAAAAGTGTAAGGAAGGGTGGCTAACCCCCCCTCCCTTTTACAACTTCAAATCACGTAGTTTAGATGTTAAAAAACAGCCCCAAAACAATCCCAAATCAGCCCCAAAATAGTGGCAAAAGTTGGCGAAAACAAGTGGGAAACACAAGGATTTAAGCTAGGAGTAAGGCTCAAGCAACGGGGTTTAACCCTTCCACCTTTGGGTAACTTTCAATCACAAGTTTCAGCCCTCAAAACAGTCCAAAAATAATATGAAAACACAAGAAAAAGATGAGCAAAGATTGAAATAAAAGCAAGAAAGCTTTACCTCTTGTAGAGAATGTGTTCTTGTTGTAAATCAAACTTGATTCCAAAGTACCCTCAAGTTTGAGTATGATTTTCAATTCTCAAATCAAGTTCAAGTTCAAGCTCTTGTATTGTATATATGGGTGATATGTGAGCTTCAAGGCTATGGAAGAACAAAGGTGAACTCAACTATTATATAGTTCTTACCTCTCTTTGATATTTTTCTTGGATATTTCTATATTTTATCTTTGTAACTAATATCTCTCATTGATGATAGTAATATCTAACCCCTCATACAGCAGTTTCAGTCCTATATTTATAGGCCTCGAACTGCTGCTGCTCAAAATATTAGCACATTTGGACAGCTGGCAGAATTTATTTTTTTTTTTTTTGGGTAAGTAAGTCATAAAATAAAGACAGTAAAATGTACAAGTTTACAAGGGGCATACCCCAGGTACGCCCTACAACAAATAATAGACAAACGAATACATCACAAAACTACCACTGGACATCCTACAACATAAACAGAAATATAAAAAACAGAACCCCACTTTGCCCATATATCATTTTTGTCCCCAAGTAACCCCTATCATCAAAGATAATAGATGGAAACTTGGGGTGGATATATGGGCAAATAAACAAACACACACCATAGACGTATAAAGCATAACAGAAAACACACAATACAAATGTAACTAACTAAAAATCCAACAAGACCAATCGAAAAATGATAGCCGCCCCCGCTTGCTCCCAGTCTCTACCTCGGATGAAAGCATGGAATCCAATAAGCATCTCGCTTCTCAAAGCCGTGACATCCTAGCCACTCAACCAAAGCCATGACGAAGGAAAATATCTATCCCATGAAAGATCCTAGCTGAGTCACATGAAGCCTGCATAGTCAATCACCATAATCCACGGTCTTGAGAAGTTTAGTGGAAAAACAATAGCCCCGCTACAACAAACCAATACATAGCCAATCAAAACATGAGAGCAATCATCACATCCCCCAGTCCCTTCCTTGGTAGATCACAAGCCTCAAACCCCACGGCAGTGTCCCCATCACTCCATGTCAGGCGTGGCAATATAATCAATTAGGATGGGTCACATGAAGACAAGAAGCGACCATAAAATCGGTAGCTATCCTCCCGCTCATCTAGATGGCAGATTGATATACCATCTGTCCAAAAAGTCAAGAGGTCCGGCCAGACCTTGGTGTCTCTGGCCGGATATCACTGAGGTCCGGCCGGACTTCAGTGTATTTCTACTATTTCTTACTTTCAGATTCAATACAGGTTGGTACAAGGTGTGCAATACTGAAATTATAGGGTAGAAATACAGTAGGTATGGCAGGTTGGAAATGTTTAGAGATCGAACTCGGATTCTTTTATTGAGAATTTAAACCACTGACTCAATGTAGTCGTCATCATCGAGTGCTCGAAATAAAGAGCATAAGTCTTACGAGCGGTCAAAATTGGGGTGTCTACATATATATCTCTTCCTCTCCCTTGTTCTTCTCTCTCTCTCTCTCCCTCTCTCTCTATTCCATTTGTCTTAGTTGAGCGCTGTGTCTGGCGCGCGATTTCAACAAGACTGACAGCAGCTGGATCGACCTCCACTGTCAAAGATTGCCTCGGCAATCCTTCTTCTCTTGGGTTCTTCTTCTCTTCCATCCTCTTCGTAAACAGAGGCCTGCAAGAGAACAGAGTAAAAAGCTGCAAAACTTCCCCTGCCATTACTCTGCTAAGAAGGTACACAATCATAAAGAGGGGTCATGATTCAATCAATTGGGTCCAAAATGAATGGAATTTAATAAACCTTAATAAATCTCCAATTGAGATTACTAGCTCCCCTGATCTCAACAGAGTGCCCCTGCCCCTATTCTCAATTTTCCTTCACTGTCAATCGAGCAAATGATGGCAGCGTAATCTGACATTGAGGCCAACCACTTTATCTTGAAGTCCTAAGTGGAAACAATGACCACAATCTCTAATTTGTCCCACCAGTTACAAAACAAGACAAGTGAGGTACACCAGTTAAATGCCCAACTATCTCTGTTCCAGACTATATACAAGAATTCTCGAGCATAGATTAGCACACTGAAGAAGGCGAAAAAAGAGCTGAAAGGATAGGCCACCTCCATGGCCCGATTCGGAGTACATTCGCACTCTGCATTGGTCATGACCTAAACCCGCTTTTATAGGTTTAGCATCATGACCGGCCAATAATCCTAAGATTACTGAAGTCCTCTTAACAGATTTACAAAATAAGGGGTTGGCTGACTTATATGGGACAGAAAACTTTAAACATTTACATAAATATATCATAACATCATCATTACGTCATTACACTGTACAGATAAGTTAAAAGGATTATACCACGTATACAAAAACTTGTCTTAATATTTAACATCTTTAACAAAAGAAAACAAAGGCTTAAGCCTTAATTACAGAACCATGATCACTTGACAGTATCAGAACCTCCATGTGAGGCACTTAGGTTGGCTAACAAAACAGAAGTCCAGACAGGTGCCATTAAGCTCGGTCTTGCACTCGCTCACCTACATATATATATATATATATATAAACAGTGAGGTAAAACCCAGTGAATAACATTAAGGTAAAGAGGTTAGTGAACAAATTCCGAACATTTCATAATCATAAAATAGATCATAACATTCTCATATCTAAACATAATAATGGTACATCAAACATAACATAACATATCGTCTTCCGACTAGAGTAATCGGTTCCGGACACCGATTATCAAACATAACACCACTTTGTCAAGTGGCTAGTGAGATCTCGCAATCACATATATGTCATGGACCCGCATTAACTGGTTGTCCCCCATGACTTGGGACTTCCTTTGGATACCATAACAGATCAAAATAGGGCATTCGTTCACGTAAACAAAATATCATTTCAGAAATCATAACTTATCCAATAACATTTCAAACATAATTCATATGAACATATCTTTACAATAATGTTACTCACAGTGGGCTTCCAGAAATGGTTGATCGGTCTTCAGATCTTGACCCACAATCACAAACGTACATAGCACAAAACTTGTCTTATCATTACACATTCATAAGGCCATCATGGCTTAACTTTCCTTACATTAGCTTTTTTATTCTTCCATATCGCATTGTTTATACGCGTTGAAATCTGAATACACTTGACTTATAATATTTCATTTTTAGCTGTGTTTCCATTTCTTATCCTCATTATTATGGCTTAACCCTGGCTTAAGAATGCCTAGAATGGAATGATGATGCAATTATGCACTTTGAAACACTTGACAAAATTTTTAAAAATAGGGCAGTTTGCTTGAGCAAATCTTTGGTCGCTCGATCGAACCCCTTGGTCTACAAAAACTTATGTAATCTCGCATTTTAGGCTCCTGCCAACTTTTGGTTGCTCGAGCCATATGCCTCGACAATGTGAGTTAGCTCGAGCAAATTTTTTTTGCTCGAGTTAACTACCTTGACTGCAAAAGTTTTGATAGCTTGCAAAGTGCGCTCGAGTGAAATTTTTGTTCACTCGAGCGGTGTGACAGAATTTTGGAACTTCCAAATTTGCATTCAAAGCTCAAAACTCAATTTCAATGCATCAAAACTCATTCTTTTGAGCCAAAACTTAAGAAAACATTTAGAAACTTGTATAACATCATGAATTGAAGGTCATTTCACAAAATCAAAGCCCGAAAACATTCAATTTTTCAAAACCAAATTTTAAAGCACATGCATGTAATGATTTTGAAATCCAAACATCCAAAAAACATGGACAAATGAAATGTTCAAGTATGCAATATGGTGAGCTCTCAAATCTTAGCAAATATATACACTTGCATGTGTGAATTCTTAGAAACTAAACTCAAAACTTGCATGCATATGGAAATCTTTTCCGAAATTCTTTTCTAAACTTCAAAAACCTAAAATTCACTTTAAAAACTTTATGACTCAATGATGCATGTAACGTATAGCTTCTAATTTCATCTCTATTGACATGTATTATGCTAAAAAATGAGAGTTCATGACAAATTCATGCATGCATGTATGGAATTGACCATAATTCTCACAATCTTAGCTTAATTGTAACACCCCGTATTTTATTACTCAGATAACCTTGCCAATATTAATTAATTAAGTCCATTTACAAATAATATTTCATCCTTGGATGAAATGATGAATAATTAAATATATATATTCCCTCTCGTTATACAATAATGACATTTACATACAAATAAAAGAAATACCCTGAGGCTTACAATAAAAGAGATGACACTACTCTTTACAAAAAAAATAGCACTCAGCCAAACAACAAATGAAGTCTTACAGTCCAGCACTACATTACACTTATGAAATGGTAAAAACCATTGTTTGATCTTCAAATCCGAAAAGCATTCCCTGTACACATGTATAGACAGGGGGTGAGCAACCATTAGCTCACTAAACAATCTCATATTAAAACATTAGAAGATATGCGGGTACCAAAATACTCGTACATATACATGAAATCATATCATGTCAAAACCATATGATTTTATTACATAATCTCTTAAATCCAATTTATTTAATTAACCACAACAAGTTAACTTAAATAAATAAACATGTTTCAATAACAATAGGACGTCCTTTTCAATTCATTCAGTTATCTCATTATCAATTCAATCAAATAATTAAACAATTCATCAAATCCATTTTATACAGTCTTATGAGATAAATGCATATGCCATGTCATGCTAAAAATACTTTTCTCATCTTTTGAAAATCTTACGCACAATGCCATTTTGAAAACACATTAATCCAACAATTTCAATAAAATTTCAAGATCGTAAATACGACTCAGGTAATCCCTAGGCTGGTGTCTGCAAGTAGACTATACAAGTACTACCAATTTGTCATTTTTACCAGTATTAACTAGAAGGCTGGACACCTATCATCTACAACACCTTTCAATCCCTAGGCTGGTGTCTGCAAATAGATTATACAAGTACTACCAATTTGTCATTTTTACCAGTATTAACTGGAAGACTCGACACCTATCATCTACACCACCTTTCAAGACTTACAACCGTATTTACTCCAAAATCATTTCATAAAAACTTGTTTCCCAACATTCCTTTCTCAATGCAAAGTTTTCAAATCATTATCAAATGATTTGATATGCCAATGCAATGATTAATAATACAATGCAATATTTTTTCCACTTTCAATACTTCCACACAATATTCCCATTGTGATCAAAATTCCCATTTCTCATTTCAATATAATTTCTCAAGATGAATATAAATACTTTTATTCCAATTCATCCATGCGAGAACAAAATTCTCACACTTAGAGTAATCTCAACCATTTAGTCACTTCAAGACTATATCAACATTTTGAACAACAACTTTCAAAACTTCAACAATTCTCATATTCCATGAAAACCATCATTTATATGTAAACAAATAAACAATTTTTCAAATATCATTTATTTTGGCACACAAAACAAATATAACAATATCTTCAAAGATTGTCAACATCTTTCTTAAAAACCCTCAATTTCTAGTTTTTCTCACCAAAACCACTTATCTTCATTTATTGAAAGAAAGTCACCAAAAACATCTCTTTTCAATCCTCATAGTTCAAAACCCTCAATTTCTATTTTGAAAGGAACAAGAAAGTACTCATTTTCAAAAAAAAATATCTCATCTTCTTGAATCAACAATTAATTTTCAAAACAAATCAAAGGATGATTTCGAAAATCAGTTAGATCTTGCAAAAACATATATATAACTCAAAGGAAATCCCTACTTATTAAATGTTACCATTTCCATCCTACTATGTCAAAGTTATGGTATAATCTTAATAACACATTTTTAACCATAACGGATATAACCTTTTAACCAAAACTAATTTAATCCACTAAATTAGTAAGTTTATTATATTCAAAATATTTCAAATTAATAATACCAAACCTAACTTCACATGTATCATCCCTTAAACATAACTATATTTCAACATAACCATTTTTCATGCCAAGCTATTTAAAGAGGTAATATTTTTACCAAATTCTCTACCGATAACAATTTCACAACTTTTTCTAAGATTACTTAACTAACATGATATTTACATCAAAAATTATGAAATATGACCAATAGTAACATTTTCAAGGTTATGAGTTTGAAAGTTCACATTTCACATTTTTATTTTCATAAAAATGAACACAACTTAATCATCAACATATCATCTTTTATAAAATATCATGAATATAACACTTTTAGAGTTTTTAATCCTAAAGCAACTCTATAATTCCTACTTAAGAATTTACTCCATATTCCTCAACATCAATTTATTTTTCTTCTCAAAAATAAATTTCAAAACTCAAGGATGAGACAAATATTTCAACATAATTTTTCCAAAATAAATTATCTAACCATGATATGAGCTAGATACAACTCATACAACTATTAATTTTATTTTATTTTTGGATTTTTAACAAGTATTTCCACCACAAGATGATTTTTCCAAATCAATTTCAAAACAACAATATTCTTAACACTTCAACCTAATTTTTCTTCCAAAAATTACCAAACAAAAATCTGAAAAAAAATTATATATATGCAATACCTCTTATAATGACATTTTCTCAAAATAACCCTAACATAACGTTAATGTAAAAATATGAAGAAAGTCCCTACCTCAAATATGAAGAAAGGCTAACCCGAAAATGCAAACATCACTCGATCATGGATTCGAGATCACCATTGCGAAGATCATGACAAGCTCTCTGACTTTCATGTACAACACTTTGGCAAAGTCTCACTTTAAAGACTCCTATTTCAAGCTCAAAGATTGAGCATCAATGGAGAAATAAAGAGGGAGAGAGAAAGAGAGAGACGTTGAGAGAAAGAGTGAGCCAAGCTCTCTGCTCAGCAAAAGAAAAGAGGAAATGAAGAAGGAAAAAGGGAAAGGAGGGGAAATGATGGCAAGGACAAAAATGAAGGCCACCCACATGGGTTTGTTTCCCAAAGCTTGATTTTTCCCAAAAAATATAATTTTTGTAACAATACCTCAAAATTTTATAATATAAAATATAAAATGATATAATTTTTCTCACCACAAAATATAATATTTTTGTACACAAAATATAATATTTTGTTCACTACGAAATATACACATTTTCATTCTTTATAAAATATATAATTTTTTGCCATATGGTACACACCATAAAATCAACTATCAAATATTTATTATAATCCTATATAATAAATAATAACAACTCTTAAGGTGGTTACTATCAATCACCTAATTAAAAATGATCAAAATAGTTAAACATGAGTCATTAAACAAACTCAAATTAAATTAAATATAAATCATGGGTCTCACCCATAAGTTAAACATGGTCCAATTATACACCAAAATAATCCCAACAAATTTATCTCAAATCCTAGTCTGAACACCCAAAACTCAATTTCAAATTCTGCTATAAATTAAACTGAACACCAAATCAGTCCGTGAATTTTCATAAAATAAATACTCATCATCTAATTCTGAAATTTTTATCCAACGTCCTAGACTCATATGGGAACAACATGTAAAAATTTCATAATTTTCTAAGATCGAAAACTATTTTTAAAAAATACAAAACCGAACTATTTTCGCACAGAATTTACACAGCAATCAAATTCGAAAATTTACTCAATTAAATTATGCACTGGCTATTTAAAAAAAAATTATGGGTCATTACATTAATTATCATATTATTCATATGCTCTTCTTGAATTCACAAACTTTATGACTTAATTTCAAGAATTAGAGTTCAAACTCTTACCAAAAGTCTTCGATCACACTTGTACTAGCAAATTCTTTGAGTTTCACTTCACAAATCTTCCATCTCCTTGAATTTCTTCAAGTTCTTCTTCAATTACACACTTTCTCTCTCTACAAAAGAGCTTACCCTCTCTCTCTAAAACTTGATTTTTTAGATTTTACTCTCAAATGGTGAAGTTGAGCTCACAAATGGGCTTAAGGCTCAATAGCTCTAAGAAAGAGCTATAGACAGTGTAGAGCTCGCTGACCCCCTCCCTTCTGCAAGCAAACTGAAGACTTGTGACCTAGCTGGCCGCACTTGAAACAAGTGATCCCTCCCTGACCACCTCTCCCTGACCCTAAACTCAGTATAGGTAAAGTGGACCTAGACTGTGCTCCCTGGGACTGTTGTGGGTTGGAACGCTCTCTACCTGTTACTGTCTTAAGTCTCCCTCTAAAACTCTTGACTCTTTTATCTTGAGCCTCTCATCCTCTCCTCCTCGGTTTGAATCACGGTCTCTAAGTGTGCCGCCACCTCCACAAGACAACCAAAATCCCTAATCATGGACGCAGCCACCTTGAAAAGGAGTCTGGTCCTCAACCTCTTCTCAAACTCCTAGCAACAGCGTTCATCTGTCGCCACAAGCATCGGTACAAACCTCGACAGACTAGTAAAGGTAGCCTCAAACTCAGCCATCGACATGTTAAGCTGCTTGAGCTCCAAGAACTGCTCCCTCAACTTCTCCCTCACAGTGGGAGGCAAAAACTTGTCTTGGAAGGCGTTGGCAAAGGCCTCCCAAGTCACCCCGATACGCCCCCTATAGACACCCCATTTTTGACCGCCCTTAAGACATGGGCACCTTAAGTTGAACACTCGATGATAAAAAGTACGTTGTACAATTGTTCAAGTTCTTCGGGAAAATGGTTCAATTTTTGAGCTTCTAATCCCAACCTTATACCCAATTTTCACCAAAACAATTTTAGACCGTAAAACCCACTTTTTCTAAAAAAATTTCCAAATGTTTCTATGATGTTCCAAGGCTCGTATTTCGTTTAAAATACTGTACTTTTCAATAAAACGAGTAAGGACAAAGTGGAAATAAATGAAAAGGGGTGAAATCTTTGAAAAATATTTTAAAACATCTTATTTATAGGTTTGGAGTTAGAGGAAATAGTAGGGGTGGAAGAAAACTAGTTTAGGGATGAATTAGGCATCAATCCGTTAACCTTCACTAAATTAGGCATATCTCTTTGTACACTTAGAATTTATATGTGAAGTCACTACCATTGGAACTTAGACTTCTGGGGCTTCAATTTGGACTCAAGAATCACCTAAAATCGAGTCCGGATGAGAGATATATGGTTGTTTGAAGTTAGGCATCAATCCGTTAAGAAAGAAATGAGTAGGCTTCACTAAATTAGGCATATCTCTTTGTACACTTAGAATTTAGATGTGAGGCCATACCATTGAAACGTAGACTTCGGGGGCTTCAATTTGGACTCAATAATCACCTAAAACCGAGTCCGGATGAGGGAGATATGGTCGTTTGAAGTTAGGCATCAATCCGTTAAGAAAGAAATGAGCAACCTTCACTAAATTAGGCATATTTCTTTGTACACTTAGAATTTAGATATGAGATTACCAACATTGGAAAGTAGACTTTCGGGGCTTTAATTTAGACTCAAGAATCACTTAAAACCAAGTCCGGATGAGAGATATACCTATTTGAAGTAGGGCTTGAGATCAGATTTTTGTGGCTGATCAGCCAATTTTTGGTGGTCGTTCGTCCCCTATTTGGCCAGCTGGCCAGGTGTCCCTACAGACACATATTTTATTGTCAGCTGTCCCCCTCCATATGCCTGCCTTGCACCAGTTGTCTCTATACAGATATTTCCGACTAGAGAAACTGTTTTTCTATAAATATAAGCCCACCTCTCTTGATTTTAGGTTAGAAAAAATTACTAAAGGCCAAAAACTTGTGAAAAACTCTCCATCTCTTTCTTGCAATCTACACACACTCTCTCTACACTTCCTAAACCAAAAATTTGGCTCTTCTTGCTGAGGTTCTTGAATTCAAATCTCAGCCCTTGAGAGTGAATACTTTGTGGTTTGTGAACAAAGGAGTTACTCCTCTTCCAAAGGTATAACTTGTGCAATCCTTACACTACTTCTTCCAACTCTTTTCTTGTTGATTTCATACTATTTTTACATTATTTTTATGGGCTGAAATTTGTGGCTTAAAGCTATCAAAGGTAGAGGGGTCAACTACCCTTCTTTGAACCTTGTTTTCTAATCTTTTGCCCTTGTGTTTCCCACTTCTTTGTCAACTTTTTTTCAACTTTTTACTACTATTTTCAAAGTTTTTTCAGAGGCTAAAAATGTGGTTTTGAAGTTCCCAAAAGTGGAGGGGTTAGCCACCCCTCCTTAGGCTTGCTTACTAGCTTCATTTGTCCATTATTTTAGTTCACTTTTTTTAGCTTTTTCATGTTAAATCTAGCACTGTTTTTGTGAGTTTTAGGACTCTTTTAATGTGTTTAGTTCATTCATGCTTTGTATAGTATGCTTGTAGTGTTGTAATCCTCATAGGTTTGGTAGTTTAGGCCTTAGACACCAACCTATTTGAGTTGATAGCTTTTATTTTACGCTTTTCATACATGTTCTCTCACTTGTAACAACCATCTTTGCAACCTCCCTCATTTCTTGGTTTTCTTTCTTTTTATTAAGAGTTGTTTCAAACAATTGAGGTTGTTTAAGGCATGCGAAAGAAACCTTCCATGCTTAATGGTTTAATCTCTTCTGAGGTTCATTACCAGGGCATTACATCTCTCTCATGCCAAGAAGAACCTTTTGTTTGACATTTCTCCTCATCAGTGGACATAATTCTCACTTTTGGACTAAAATGATTAAACAATGGAAAAGTAATTAAATGGGCTAATAAAATTGGACTAAAATAGTAACAAGAGTAATAAAATTGGTTTGAGTTTAATCAAACGCTAATTGAACCTATCGTATCTCAAGTCATTACATACTCATTAGTGATGTTAATGATTCGAGAAGTGATGTCTACCACTTCCATAGAGAGGTAACTCCATGATAGAGAGGAGGTTTCGTTGGTCTTTTATTTTCATTTATTGAGATTTTGTCCCATTGATTCGTTGATCATCACACAACAAGTTTGCACCAATTGATAGTTTGCGAATTAGGCCTACCCATCCCTTAATCAGTCTCATGATAGGGAGAGGCAGAAAAGGCAAACATCCCTTGGAAACACTCTGTTTGTGCTCTGTTTCTTTTCTATTGCAGCATGGCAGACCTCCAAAATAATGGCCGGCCAGCTACCTAACCTTCCGGCCAACCACTTTTAAAGGCTGGCCGGCCACTTCATTTTACACAGGCAGTGCCATTTTCATGACAGAACTGAGCAGAGACTGGGGCTAAAATGGATCATTTTTTTTACTGCAAAACATAACAGTTTTGGTAGCAAAACAGAGGTGTTTTCGGGTGGATATTCCCGTTCATGCATGCACATTTCTTTACTTCCCGTGGCTTGAAAAATTAGTGCTTTACTAGTAGTGTGTTGTACTTAAATTTGTAGATCCATTTGAAACTTGTAATAGCTAGTACATAAATTATTTAAATTCCTTTGAATTTGCAATAGCTAGTTAAATAGTTAAGTAATTCGGTGTTGTAATAGTTAGTTTAATCCGGACATTCATTCGAACCCTCTTGTGCGAGGGCAAATATGTAATAATATGTGTATGTCTTCCAACCCCCATTTCTTACTCCCTTTATTTACCTGTTTATAATGGATTACATGTAGCATTATATTTTCCTTAGCGTTTTCCATGATGTGCATTCATTTGTTTTGTACACATAAGGTTCGGCTCATCATATTAATCAATGTCAATTTCAAATTTCTTAATTGAATACGTGTTTTACACATGCCTTGAATTGACTCACATGTCGTGTTAGGAAGCCGAATCCGATAGTTGCATTTTGTATGTGTTGCATTAGTCACTTGCATATTAGAGCATGCATTTAACTAACTATTTTCTTTCTTTTGGCTCGCCTCAGATAGTTAGGGTAAGCATTTTTTGCTTTAGCATATTGCATACGTGCGATTGTTGCCATGTCAAAGCATATATACCATAAGGCTAAGTGCTTAGTTGATATACCTATTTGAATGCCAGTGGATGAAGGCTAATTGCTTAAATTAGGATGATTTGATTAATGTACATATGAGATCACTTTTTCAAGTGGTACATATTCAAACACTTTTCAAAACAAACATAAAATCAAAGTATTCTAACTATTGCAAATTAGTCTATACTTATATGCATCAGATAGTAAAATTAGCCTAATAATCAGAACAAGTGCATATAACATAAATAAGAATCGTATCATGATTAGTAGAGGTCGATCTTTGATCGGGTGAGTGGGGTGCTCAGTTCGTCATACCTAAGTTCCTGAACCAAGACACTTTAGTGATGACGAACACGTGGCCTTTGGCATAAGTCATGAGTTTCCTAAAATTTTCAAAAATATTTAGGTGACGACTCTGAAATCTGGCAATGTGGTCCATTTTTGGCATTTTTTTATTAAAAATAGATTTTCCGAAAGAATTGTCGGATTTGGACTCTTTCTGTTTTCACTGTTTCACATTGTACTTATGAAATCAGATTCAGAATCACGGGAGTTCGAACTGTAGGGCTATCGTATCCAAGGAGACTAAACCCCTCCGAAGAGCATGAAAAGCAAGCTATACCCCAGCAAAAATATCCACCACTGACCTACATCTCCCTTCAACTGAAGGATGCCACGATCACTCTCAGCCCATTGTCCTCGATGCCAAGCATCTCAAACCTCTTCACCATATGATCCAACCACTCATCTGCCTTTAGTGCCTCCTTTAGATCCCCAAAAACTCATCTGAATTCGACCAGAAGAACTCTCTTTTCAGAAAAGACGGCCTTGTCTCAGTAACATGGGCCTTGACTTGATTCTCAACCCTGAGAATGTCCACGGATTCCCGCAAAGCTCCGGCTATAACTTTCCAAGACGATGCTTGGTTACAACAAAAGTGAGTTTTAAACTCAATATAGATAAAGCCCTAGGCTTGTAAAAAAAAATTATAGCAAGTAAACACAATGAAGCTCTTGTTCCAAGTCGTCCCAAGCTATTACCTTGGCGGAGGCATATCATCAGCACCTGAAAATGGTTTTCCACATAGGGTGCGCTAGAGGCCAGTAGAAATACTCTAACACAGTTTATGATCTTAACAAAGATATAAGGTGAATGTATATGCAATGCTCGTGCTGAAAAAAATTTATATCTCTTTCCAAAACTATGTAATGCCAAGTTTACAACACAATTCATGAAATCATTTCCTTTACAATAGAAAACAGGGCAATGAATACAACACTATGAATCCCTAGGACGTGTCTGCAAGTAGGCTACAAGCACTACAAAATTGTCATTTTTACTAGTATTAATCGGAAGGCTCGACACCTAACCGCGTAGCTTCTGGACTTTCACCAAGGACATTCAAGCCAACATAATACCACACTACACTCTTACCCTGATTCATCAAGCTATTCACCCATTTTTTCTCAGCACAACAACATTTTCAATTGTGTTAAATATGCAACAATGCTCAATGCAATGGATGAGAAAATAGTTTCAATTCTCCTAATTCTCGTGTAATTTCTACAACAATCATAGCTATCCTCCACCGATAACTCAAAACAGATATCTCTAAACAGATAAATAATTTCCATAAAGATAAACTTTTCAAAAATTTCAAGATGGGAGTGATAATACGTATCCAACTCCATCATCCTCATTAACATCAATCTAGTTCCACATTTCTAGCATCAATTCCATTTATCATTACAAAATCAACATTTGAAATCTTTAGGGCAAAACCCACTTTTCTTTATAAATCAATCCCAAGAATAAAAACACATCATTTTATCACAACCCATCCTCATTTACAATCCCATAACCATTTCTAAGAATCTATTTGAAAACCCCTCTTTTGATTCTTAACCCAAAACCCTAGATTTGTCTAAAAATTCCCAAATCACAATATCATTTTAGAAATAGCAAACAACTAAGTTAAAAATTATAAGAATGTGTGGAGAATCCCTACCTTAAAGCTAGAAGGCAAGAGAAAGAGTGATGGAACCTCAACAACACCGAAACCCAACTTTGTTCCAATCAAAAGAAAGCTCTCGGAGTGCTCTACCTTTTTGTCAAAGGGACTAGGGTGGATAAACCAATGAATCTAGGTGTATTTGTAGAGAGAAAGTGAGTTTGAGAGAGAGAAACTTTAGATCTAGGTTTTGTAGAATGTTTAGAGAGAGAAATGTTTTTATTTTTTGCGATGTCTAGAAATCATTGCAAAACTACAATCAATTAATAAAATATATAATTATTTTAGAAAAATATTTTTTATGTGACACTAATAAACCATCGCTAATGTAATCATCATTTCCTCCGTGGTTATTTCTTATGGTTTAAACTGTCGCATATACATATTTACCTCAATTCTTTAGCAACGGTTTAAGTTGTCTCAAATACATTAATGATTTAACTCTCTTTTTTTGATGGTGTAAATCGTTGCTAAAATTAGTGCTGAACACTACCATCTCTAAAATTTACTTTTGGTGACATTATCATAAACCATTGAATTGCCATTACTAAAAGTAAGAAATGGTTTGTAACCATTGCAAATACCTTTTGCCTTCCCTCTTTCTTGTCGCTACTCTATTGCAAAGTCTTTTGTGACGGTAAGTGTACCTTTTGCGACGGTTTGATTCTGCCACAAAAATTCTGATAACCTAGATGTTTTTGGAGAAATAAAAGAGAAAAAGAGATAGACATGAAGTTGAGAGAGAGAGAGAGAGAGAGAAAGAGAGAATAGTGTCACGCCCCGACAATTTATGTGACACAAGGAGCAGCGTGGGCGATATGCTGAAGGCGCTGGAAGGTTCCGGAATGTGGGAGACCAACCTAGAGTATGCTGGAAGACTCTAGAACGTGGTAGAAGGGTCCGGAGTGGCCTGGAAGATTCCGGAATGTGGAAGAACCTTGGAGTGTCCAGCAGAGTCTGGATGGGTCTGGAACATCCTAGATTGTCCTGGAGAAGCTTACCATGTACTACACTAGTGTGGAGAGTTCTAGATTGTAGTAGATAGGGTAGTTGTCCTAGATAGTTCTATGGAATGTTCTAGATGAGAGTTTGTAGTCCTTGGATCAAAGTGATCCTAGCCATCCATTGAGGAGGGGTATGGCTATATAAGGGTGAGGGATCTCATTTGTTAGGTACCTAGAGACCTGGAGATCCAAGAGAGCTCTAAGAGTGAAGCACTTGTGAGTGTGAGTGTGAGAGCCTTGTAAGCTTTGTGCACGACTATACTTGTAAAGTTAACTTGTATAGTGAAGGCATTCTTCCAACTAAACTGTGTGTGTTAGTGTGGTTGAGTGGCATTCTTCCACCTAAACTGCGTGTGTTAGTGTGGTTGAGTGGGTAAGGCTGACTTAGGTGCAACCAAGAGGGTTGAAAGGCATCTAAGGCCGTACGGTAGGCTTGCGAAGTCTAAGTCCGTGACAATAGGAAGGAGAGAGAATAGCGAGTTTTAAATTATTTTTTTTTCAAATTTTCTAACTTTTATTTATTAGTCGTTTAGAACCTAAATATATGATTTTTTGGATAGGTCAGGTCCTAATAGGTGGACTTATTGTCTAATAAATCTTGTGAAAATTAATGACATTTTTCATCAAGCACTAATAAAAAAATTCACTAATTGTTAATTTTTACCGACAATTTAAAATTTTTGTCACAAAAAATGTCACTAATTATAAGCTTTAGCGACAATTTAAATAAATCGCAACAAAAAATGTCACTAATTTTCAACTTTCAGTGACAGCTTGAAAATTGTCACAAAAAAATATCACTAATTGTAAGTTTTAGCGACAATTTATAAAAATCATGACCAAAAAAAAATCACTAATTGTCAATTTTTAGTGACATGCAAAAAATCATCAAACAAAATTATTCATAGCAACAATTTTAGGACTTTTTTTCAATAAGACTTGATGGGAATTAAGTCTAACTATTAGAACGTATTGCTTGTTTATCCTATTTTTTTTCAAAAAAAGTTATAAAAAAGATCACAAAAGACAAAAATAAAATAAATAAAATAAAATAATTAACAAAAAATTAATCGAAAAACAAAATGCAAACACCACCTAAAAAATAGGAGAATTTGGTTGACATTGTGCTTAAATGACATATCACCATTATGGTACTATGCCAATACATTTTGCTATTATAACATACCAAATTATAAATTTGACAATGCTAAAATAGCTAGCATCGTTAGAGATACTCTAAAAAAGACATTTTAGACATTTCACTGTTATTATTCTTTCTTCCAACCCAATTCACAGTAGACATCATTAAGTTAACTAACTTTAACCAAATCTATGTTTCAACACACCTTCTGTAATGCCCCCAACATATAACAATAAAATGATCTCACAGTATTCATTAAATAACAACACAGTTCTAAATATAATATCCTTCCATTCATATGATTTCTGTTGTACAAAAGATGGCACATGCAGTTATACATTCATAAGCCCTAACCCTAAATCTATAGCATGTGTCATAAGCAAAAGATATGAAATAAGAGTTAAACAGATAAATGAATCCCTTAATGGCTACAACTTTCCAAATCGATGCTTGGTTACAACAAAAGTGAGTTTGAAACTCAATACAAATAAAGCCATTGGCTTGTACCAAAATAATTGCAACAATAACAAATGAAACTCTTAACTCCAAGCTACGGCCTTGGCAGAAGCATATCATCAGTACCTGAAAATGGTTTTCCACATAGGGTGAGCTAAAGCCCAATAAATAAACTCTATCACAATGTATGAATCTTAACAAAGCTATAAGTTGAATGCATATGCAATGCTCGCGCCAAAACATTTTATATCTCTTTCCAAAAAAATCATACAATGCCAGGTTTATATCACAATTCATGAAATCATTTCCTTTACAATAGAAAATAGGGCAGTTGATACAACATTGGGAATCTCTAGGATGTGTCTGCAAGTAGGTTACAAGCACTACCAATTGCCATTTTTACCAATATTAATCGGAATAGGTTTCTAGACCTTCACCAACGACACACAGGCCAACATGATACCACAACCACACTCCTATCCAGATTCACCAAAGTATTCACCCATTTTTCTCAAAACAATAAACATTTACAATGTGTTAAATATGTTATAATGCTCGATGCAAATGGATGAGAAATTAGTTTCAATTCACCTAATTCTCATACAATTTCTACAACAATCATATCTATCATTCCCCGATAGCTCAAAACAGATATCTCTAAACAGATAGATAATTTCCAATAAAGATATATTTTTCCAAAATCTCAAGATGGGAGTGATAACGTATATCTAACTCCATCATCATCATCATCATCATTCCAATTCCATAAAACCCACATCATTTCCATTTCATCTTTACAAAATCAAATATTCATATTTTAGGGCAAAATCGCATTTTCTTTATAAATCAATTCCAATGATAGAAATACATCATTTTACCACAACTTAACCACAAATTACAATTCCACAACCATTTTCAAGAACCCATTCAAAAACCCCTCTTTTGATTTCAAACCTAATCCTAGATTTGTTCAAAAATCCCCAATATCAAAATTTTTTCAAAAAACAAATAATCAAGTTAAAAATCATACTAAAATGTGGAGAAGTCCCTACCTCAAAGGTAGAAGATGAGACAGAGAGTGGTGAAACCTTGACAAAGCCAAAAACTGACTCTATTCTGACTAAAATAAAGCTCTAGGTGAGCTCTACCGTTTTATCAAACGGACTAAGGTGTAGAGATCAATGAATGATAGTGTATTTGAAGGTAGGAGATGAGTTCTATAGAGAAAGGGTCTAGATTTATAGTTTTGAAATGTTTTAGAGGGAGAGAGATATGAAAAAGTGACTGAAAAAGTGACTTTTACGGACTGATATACACGCAGACTGCTTGAGTGACCAGAAACAAAAAAGAGATCGCTCAAGCGAACAAAGTACCACTCGAGCGAAAAACACCACCCTCCTAGTACTTTTGTAGCCCTGTAAAACTATCGAGAGTTCCAAAAGACTGCTTAAGCGCAAGAAGGACCGCTTAAGCAAAAACTGCTCAAACGAAAGAAACACCACTTAAGCGAAGAATGCCATACTCCTACTACTTTTGCAAACCCGTAAAAGTATTAGATGTTCTTAAAGTTCGCTCGAGCACAAGAAAGTTCACTCAAGTGAACAAGCCAAAATCTGGGTAGCAACAGTTTTGAAAAACTAACTCTAAACCTATTTCAAACACAACCAAGACACTCCAATAACCAATCTCAACAAGGAATAAGAAAGAAGAAGACATGAACAACCATCAAGACTAGAAATCCCAGATCCAAAACAATGAACGGGTTGGGTTTAAAACCAAAATCATTACAACTTCTCCCTTTAAGAAATTTCGTCCTCGAAATTTTAAAATCAACACAATAACCACCATATTTAAATCAACCAAAGCAATGATCCAACCATCCTCATAGCCATGACCCATCCATCGGTCATTCATTCTCATAACAACAATAAACAAGGTTTTCAACATTGAATATACAATTCACTTTTTCCAAAACATATGCAATGTTTTACATTTAATCTACATAATAAGATTTTCAATACAAGTTTTCACCCATTAACAAAAAGGTCCAGATACTTTTCATAGACTTCCGCCTCACGTTCCCAAGTCGCCTCCTCAACCCCATGGTGTCGCCACAACACTTTCACTAATGGAATTGTCTTGCCTCGCAAGACTTGGTCCCGTGTATCTAGGACACTAATCGGTCTCTCCTCGTATGAGGCATTCTCATCTACCTCTAACTTGGTCTAATCCAACACATGTGATGGATTCGGCTCATACTTCTGAAGCATATAGATATGAAACACGTCATGAACCCTAAAGAGCTGTGGCGGCAAAGCCAAACGATAAGTTACCTCCTCAATGTGCTTTAAGATCTCAAAAGGTCCAATAAATCTAGGAGACAACTTCACACTCTTCCCAAATCTCATCAAATCCCGTCTAGGTGATATTTTCAAGAAGACGTGATCTCTTACTTCAAATCATAACGGTCTTCTCCTACGGTTGACATAGCTCTTTTGACAACTCTGAGCTGAAACCAACCTCTTACGGATGCGACCTTCTCCATCGTTTCCCGGACTAACTCAAGATCTAATATAAGTGAGTCACCCATCTCGGCCCAACACACGGGAGATCTACACAGTCATCCATACAAGGCCTCAAAATGTGCCATGCCAATACTCGCTTGAAAGCTATTGTTGTAGGCAAACTCCACTAAAGGTAAGCACCTCTCCTACGGCCCTTTAAAGTCAAGAACACAACCCTAAAGCATATCCTCTGATATCTGAATGGTACTCTCTGACTGCCTGTCAGCCTAAGGATGATAAGTGATGCTAAAATTCAACCTAGTGCCCAAGGCATTCTGTAGACTCGGTCACAACCAAGTCGTGAAACGCGAATCTCTATCTGAAACAATAGTCACAGGGACCCCATAAAGTTGAACTATGTCCCTAACATATAGGTCGGCAAGATAATTTACCAAGTCACTTGTGCTCATAGGTACAAAGTGTACTGACTTAGTTAACCGGTCGACTATCACCCACATGGTATCATTACCCCGTTGAGTCCTTGGACACTGCCACGGCCATAGGCAAGGGTTGTGACAAACCCGCTAGCCTCTAATGCTCGGCCTTCACTTGTTGACAAATAAGGCACCTTGATACGAACAAGGCTACGTCTCTCTTCATTTCCCTCTACTAAAATTGGCAGCTAAGGTCGTGATACATCTTTGTGATTCCCGGATGTACTACAAGGTGTGAATGATGGAACTCTTGGAGTACCTCATCCCTACAAGATTCTGATACAAAAAGACAGTCAAGGTATTTAACACTCAAGTCAGAATACATGTTCAAGCCATTCTCTACCTTCCCTCTAGATATCTTCTCTCGGATGGATGCTACATCATGATCACCTCACTGTGCTTCCATAACTTGGCTCACAAGTGTAGGTTGTACAACTATAGTAAACAAAGCTGCCAATTCAACGGACTCACCAAGATACAAGTCAAACTCATCAATAGCACCCAACATCTCCCATTCTTGAATGGTAATACTAGCTACACTACTAATGGACTTCCAACTCAAGGCATCGGCCACTATATTGGCCCATCCCCAGATGATAACGCAACTCAAAGACATAATCCTCCATGAACTACTTTACCTTAAATTCAAGTCCTTCTTTGAAAGCAGATACTTCAAACTCCTATGATCGAAGAATACCTCGAACCTCTCACCATACAAGTAAGGTCTCCAAATCTTCAAGGCAAAGATCACTGCTACTATCTCTAAGTCATGAGTAGGATAGTTTCTCTTGTGTGTTTTCAACTGCCGTGAGCCATATGCTACTACCTTTTCCTCTTGCATCAAGACACAACCCAAACCCTCCTGAAACACATCAGAATACACTGAATAGCCCAAACCCCTATCCAAAATAATCAACACTAGAGCAGCGGTAAGTCTAACCTTAAGTTCTTGAAATGATTTCTCACAAGTCTCGCTCCACACAAATTTGATTGACTTCCTCGTCAGTCTAGTCAATGGCGAGGCTAATCTAGAGAAATCCTTCACAAAACGATGGTAATACCCAGCTAACCTCTAGAAACTCTGGATCTCAAAGGCATTCTTAGATTGTTCCCAATCTTGCACTACCTTAATCTTGAAAGAATCTACAGTCACCCATTCCCTGGATACCACATGGCCTAAGAATTTGACTTCTTTCAACCAAAACTCACACTTCCTGAACTTATCATACAATTTGTGGGCTCTAAGTAACTCAAGAGCAAGTTGCAAGTGTTCTTCGTGTTCCTCCTCAGAGGGTGAGTAGATCAAAATTTCATCAACGAAAACAACCAGAAAATGGTCTACGAACTCATGAAAGGTTAGATTCATCAAATCCATAAACAAAGTCGGTGAGTTGGTTAACCCAAATGGCATCACTAGGAACTCATAATGTCCATACCGCATACGGAATACCATTTTCTAGATATCCTCTTCCTTCACTCTCAACTGGTGATTATCCAATCTCAAGTCTATCTTAAAAAAGCAACAAAATCCTTCAACTGGTCAAACAAGTCATCAATACGAAGCAATGGGTACTTGTTCTTAACAGTTACCCGGGTCAACTTTCGGTAATCAATACAAAGTCGCAATGTGCCATCTTTCTTCTTAGCAAAGAGAGTTGGTCGTCCCCAAGGCAAAAAGTACTAGGATGGATAAAGTCTTTATCTAACAATTTTTGGAGTTGAATCTTTAACTCACTTAACTCGGCAGGTTCAAATCTACATGATGCCATGGAAATCGATGTCGTGTCAGGCTCTAAATCAATAGAGAACTCAATCTCATAGTGAGGTGGTAAACTAGTGAGATCCTCAGGAAAAACATCTGGGTATTCACAAACTACTCTCGACCACATCACTCTCAACACCCAAGAATGTGGCGAAAAGGAGACCAAGGTCGCCCCGACCAAGTGGATCACACACTGGCAACAAGGCTGTATCAACTTGGCTCCATCAAACTCGGCTCCCCAGGAAATAAAAACAATCACTACTCGAGGTGCACACCGTAACCCTCTAACGGTAACAATCTATAATGGCCCAATATGATGACAACCATTCCATGCCCAAAATAATGTCAAAACTCGACATGTCAATCAACACAAGTCGGCGATCGGCAACCTCTATCTCACAACCTCAACACCCCTAGTCTAACATAACCTCACCACCAACTGGTGACTCTACCTTAAGTGGAGACGGTAACTGAGCCACTTCTAACCCCAATGCTAATGCGAATGTAGATGAAATAAAAGAATGTGATGCACCAGTATCAATCAATACATTGACAATAGAATTACACAACAAGAAGTTACCTCTTACTACCGAAGGTGCTGGCAACAAATCTGGCGTAGTAACAGCATACACCCGCCCCGTAGGTGTTTGCTCCACCTGCTTACCCCTCGGAGCATAAGTCTAATACACGGATTGAGTCGAAGAGGCTCCCTGATCGGCCCTCAAGGCCTGTGCTGACGATGTAGAATGATGGCTCTATGTCTGCCTCAAACCAAACACACCAGGTGTGCCACCTGCCTGAGGAAAAAACCCCCTCAAGTGATCTGACCACCCACACTAATAACAGGTAGGCGGCTGCCCTCTGCCCTAACTCTAGCTTTGAGAACAAGCTGAAGACGGTGCAGATTGTTGCCCTCATCCTCTTTACGGGAAAACTACAGACTTGTAGCCCAGCTGACCGCACTTGAAACAAGTGATCCCTCCCTGGCCACCTCTCCCAGACCTAGAACTCGATACCGGGAAATTGGACCTAGATTGTGCTCTCTAGGATTGCTGTGGCGTGGAGCCCCTCTACCTCTTACTATCCCGAGTCTCCACTTAAACCTCCTAACTCCTCTACCTGGAGCCCCTCATCCTCTTCTCCTCAATTTGAATCAAGGTCTCTAAGTGAGTTGTCACCTCTACAAGACGACCATAATTCTTAATCATGGATGCGGTCATCTTTAAAAGGAGTTCGACCCTTAACCTCTTCTCAAACTCCAAACAACAGCATTCCTCTGTCGCCATGAGTTCCAGTGCAAGCCTCGACAAACTGGTAAAAGCAGCCTCAAACTCGGCCACCGATGTGTTAAGCTACTTGAGCTTCAAAAACTGCTCCCTCAACTTCTTCCTAACAATGGAAGGTAAAAACTTGTCCTGGAAGGCATGGACAAAAGCCTCCGAAGTCACTCCAATGCGGCCATGTACATACTTCCACCACTGACCCACATCTCCCCTCAGCTGGAAGGATGCCAAGGTCACTCTTAGCCCATTGTCCTCGATGCCAAGCATCTTGAACGTCTGCACCATCTGTTCTAGCCATTCATCCACCTTTAGTGGCTCATTTAGATCTCCCAAAAACTCATCAAGATTCAACCGGGAGAATTCCCTCTTCAAAAGCGATGGCCTTGCTTCCACAACCTAGGCCTGGACTTGATTCTCAGCTATGAGAATGTCCATGGATTCCCGCAAAGCTCCAACCATCTCACGGCTAAAGCACCCATGGCCGGCTGACCATTTGGTTCGGCTATATTGGTTTGACCAACCCCTTTTTCCTGTGCCGAAATATCATCTGGTAATGGCACTTCCTGCTGTCTAGGCCTGCCATGCCTACCACCACCAAGTTCACGTCTTAACATCCTAATGAAAGTAACAGAAGATATTAGCACATTTACAAATGTGGCGAAGCTAACTCACTCGTGTCCTAATGCGATAGACAACAATTAATTCACTCCACATAAGCACGTAGGCACATAAACATATACGAATTTCCTTTCTATATAATGATTGTCCAGCAATGTTGCCAAAGTTCCAGTTAGAAATAGCAGTCATCAAGTGCTCTTCTAATGGGACTTCTAGAAACTCGTAGACCCAATTAATAACTTAGAAATTAAATCTCATACCAATCTAGTCACATAAGCATGTTATCATATAGCATACTAGGTTTATTTCTAATATCATCTAGCAAGAGAACCCATTGTGGTAACAACTACTTCCCACAATCCCAAAATATTCAAACCCAGTAGCTCTAATATCAAGTTGTAACGCCCCCAAAATATAACAATAAAATTATCTCACAGTATTCATTAAATAACAACATAGTTCTGAATATAATATCCTTCTATTCATATGATTTCTGTTGTACAAAAGATGGCACATGTTGTTATACATTCATAAGCCCAAACCCTGAATCTATAGCATGTGTCATAAGCAAAAGATATGAAATAAGAGTTAAACAGATAAATGAATGCCTTAATGGCTACAACTTTGCAAGTCGATACTTGGTTACAACAAAAGTGAGTTTGAAACTCAATACAAATAAAGCCCTTAACTTGTACAAAAATAATTACAACAATAACAAAAGAAGCTCTTGGCTTCAAGTCCTTTTAAGCTATGATCTTGACAAAGGTATATCATCAGTACCTAAAAATGGTTTTCCATATAAGGTGAGGCAAAACCCAGTAGAGAAACTCTATCATAGTGTATGAATCTTAACAAAGATATAAGATGAATGCATATGCAATGCTCGTGTCAAAACATTTTATATCTCTTTCCAAAAAAAAAAAAAACATGCAATGCTAGGTTTATATCACAATTCATAAAAACATTAATTTTACAATAGAAAATAGGGCAGTTGATACAACACTGGGAATCTCTAGGATGTGTCTGCAAGTAGGCTACAAGCATAATCAAATGCTTGGTTCCTATTTACATGGTATGATGAATATATATATATAAACATGGCAAGAGCAAAACTTGGGAAAATTTATAGAGAGAATTCATGTGATTATGTAAATGCTCTTGTGAGGGGGGAAAAAAATAAGTACACCACGTTGCATAGTTATGGATTATCATGTGTATGGCAGTTGTAAAATCCTCATCAAATACTGCAATATTGTTTTATGTTATGCAAAATTCATCAGGAGGTGAAATCTTCACTGATATAGAAGTCTTAAACAGCCGTGATAGAACTTCTAGAACATTCAAACTACTTGTTAGGAAAATCACTATATATTATAAATAGGCAACACACTTATAGGATGAGGTACGCAATTTCTCTCTATGAATTTGTCCATTAAATATTTTGATAATATTGGAGGACTGACTTGCGCTTCACAAAGTCCCCGGCTACAGTTGGGGATGTTTTGTCTTGCATATGGCGATCGCATGGTGGTGCTAATCATCTTCTTCCTTGGATTTTTTTATCATCAAGTACGATATTTTTTTATATCCGTCCAGCTTTTATGCTTAGTTCTTTTTCGATGAATTTTTTTGTCTATTTTGTTTTGTTTGTTTCAAAATCTATATATCTTTTTTCTTATTTTTTTTTATTTTTCCAGCAATGCTACTCAAGAATATGAAGTTGAAATCCAAAATTGATGCTTCAAAAGTGTTTCGGTCCACCCTTTATAAACTACTTGTAATGTAGTTTCTATTATATTTATATCTTTTCTTGGTTCATTGTATTTTAAATTTTGGAATGAGACAGCCCCAAGAGCTTGGCTTGGTGGCAAGGCCTTGGTCTTGGGGATGTGCTCCCTCCAAGGTTCGAAGATCAAAACTTCTTAGATGCTAACAATTCCTTGTGGCCATTGAATTGGGGGAAAACCTTTGAATTAATTGTGGTGCACTTGTAGAACACTCTTTGTTGAGGGCCTGAGGATTAGTTGAGCTTTGATCTGGACACCCTGATGCCAATATATATATATATATATATATTTGAAATGAGTCTATAAGTGTGAATATTTGGCTAGTAAGACTCTAGGCAAACTTGTTTGTGTCTAGCTTTTGGGGTGGAATTTTGGTGTTTGTATTTGTATTCGTGCGCATGTCGTGAAAGAGTTTTCACAGCATGTATCGCAAGCCATAAAAATCTAATTTTGTTGTAGTTCGCATTCTTCTTCGATAATGTATTTCTTCAATGCTTTGAAGTATGTTTTCTTGTTCACTAAAGGCCAATGAGAAGTGCATCACTGATTTAGGAATTCAATAATGGTATTCCCCAAATACTTCTATTATTCTACCTTTTGTTTTTAAGTTTTTCTTTCACCTATGAATATTTTTTTTTTGTTTGATTTATTTGTTTGTTTGCTTGGCGTTAAATGTTACATATGAATAAGCCATAATGATCAAGTGGATACTGTTGAGTATCCATACCAATGCTTTGGAAGTCAAGAATAGATGCTGCAAATTTGGGTTAGAGATCCTGTGGAGATTTTTAGCCAGGCTATCCTCTTGTAGGATGGCTATGTTGGTGACTTGTCATTAACTCTGGTGGTTGGTTATTGGTAGGCAACTGTTAATTTTTGACTCTCCCATTTGTGTATAAATAGGATGAGCTATGAGTTGAGTTTAGACAGAGAGAGTGAAGGGAATAAGAGTTGTAAGAAGTATATGTGAGCTGTGAGTTGAGTTGAGTGAGTGAGAGACTCCTCGTCCTCTATTTAGTATTTGTTTTGTTCATAGTGAAACTTTCTCTCTTTCTCCCATGGACACATGCATTGGGCCGAACCGTGTAAATACTTGTGTTTCATTTGTGTGTGATTGTGTGTTGATTGATTTTTGGGTGTGTGTAATTCCAATAAGTGGTATCAGAGCCAAGATGAGTGATTTTTAGAAAAACAGAGTGTTTTTCTTCAAAATTGAAATTTCTAAGTTGCTCGAAATCACGTTTTGAGCACACCAAGAGGACCATCTCGACGTGAGTTGTCATGACCCGAACCCGCCCCTATGGGTTAAGGACATAACCGGTCTACTAAACAAGACAGATCTCATCAGAGTAAAGGGGCCAAACGGAAACAAATTTAAAACTTTGTCCATAGAGTTGTGCTTATATGCACATCATAACATTTCACATAAGTATTCGCTAATAACTCACATCAAAAGGGAGGCTAACATAATAACTTTACATAACAAGATCATTCAAGTCTTAGTCAGCCTAGCCAAAACTTATATACAAAGGTAGTCCAACATTTCACCAACACAACGAGATTACAACAAGAGATCAAAAGAGGTGAAAGTAAGTCTCATGCGTAAGACATTTAGGGCTGACTCTCCAAAATTTGACCTTTCTCACAGACTTCACCGGGGCTGGGTTTGGACATCTCTTTGCTCACCTACATACACATGAATGAGTGTGAGCGAAAGCCCAGTGAATAATATCAAATAAAGAAGGTACGCAAATGAGATTCACATATATCAAACGGCCTTGGGCCCATGTAGAATTCTATTTAGTGCATTATTTTGGTACATTACGTGATTCAAGCCCGAACATATCAAACGGCCTCTGGCCTACTTCGTTCCTTAGCGTATAGCCTCGAGCCCAATTCATTCATGTATATCAAACGACCTTTGGTCCAATCATTCATGTCAGACGGCCTTCGGCCCATTCATTCATGTCCAACGGCCTTTGGCTCATTCATTCATCAAACGGCCTTCGGCCCGTTCATTCATCTCCAACGGCCTTTGGCCCATTCATTCATATCCAACGACCTTTAGCCCATTCATTCATCAAACGGCCTTCGGCCCATTCATTCATTCATATCAAACGGCCTTCAGCCCAATCAACTGTATCCAATGGCCTTTGGCCCAACCATATGGCATAGCAAACATTTGTCCACAATTCAAATTAACAAGCTTATAGAACTTGTATGGAAATAAGTAATTGGACAAATAACATACTTCAAAATATCTTTATTAAAATATTACTCACAGTGATCGGCTGGATGATTTGCCCCCGTGCTTGACCCTACACATTTCATAAACATAACGGGTCACAACGATTTAATTCGTTCTTAATTCATACATCCTTCTTAGGCTTCTTTCTTATCCTTTTACCTCATTTATGATGTTCAATGCATGCCTAAAAGTGCTTAGAAATGAAAAAGAAGGAAAAATGAAACACAGAACACCTTAACAAATTTTCTAAAACAGGGGTCCCCGCTCGAGTGGACATCAATGTCTGCAAAAATTCTGGGAGCTCGCATTTCATGCTCGAGTGGCGCTTTCCCCACTCAAGCAGACATGCCAAATTCTGGGTTTTCCAGAATTGTTCTTCAAGTTCAAACTCCATGTTCAAAGGCTCAAAACTCACATTTTTTATACAAAACATGGAGAGGCACTACATAATATAAAAATACAACCAATGTGAGGCTAATTATTCAAAATCATGATCTAATACTCAAATAGATCAACATTTCTCTTGCATGGTCCAAACTTATGCACTCAAGCTTCATACCAATGTCATAACTCCATCAATCATGCATGCATGTCAATTTTTGACTTCATTTCTATTTCATATGGTGCAAATGGTGTTCAAAATCATGAAGCTACACAAAATTACTCATGCATGTAAAGTTTAGTGCTCAATTCTTCATATTCAATATGCTTCATGCTTGAACATACAAAATTATAACAATCATGCACATGCATGTTCATACAAGCTCCAAATTCAACAAATTCAATTCAAGTTATGTTCTTGACCACAATTAAACCTTGAATTTACAAAATTACAAACTCAAACTTATGAATCCACTCACCTAGGAGCTTCAAACACCCAAATTCTAGCTAATTCTTTGAGTTTAACCTCCAATTCTCAAGCCTTTAGTTCAATCTTCAATTTGAGCTCCCTCTCTCTCTCTCTCTAAGTTGTTATCTCTCTCTCTAGAGAGCAAAATCTAATTTGTGCTCAAAACAAATAAATGAGAGTGTAAATTGGCCCTTTATAAAAGCTCCCTTAATCACATTTCATTAACACTAATTTAATTGAGCACTATATCATCAATTTAATCTATTTAATCTGATCTGAATCAATTTTCAATTAAATTTCACCGTAGGCTCTAAAAATTACGCTAATCACAATGGCGTAATCAGTTAAAGGGGCCAAACGGAAGCAAATTTAAAACTTTTGTCCATAGAGTTGTGGTTACATGGCACATCATAACAATCCATAAATATGCATGTTAATAACTCACATCAAAGGAATAACAACACAAAGTTCTGTACATACAGGATCATTCAAGTCTAAGTCAATCAAACCCAAAGTTTATATCCAAAAGTAATCCAATGTTTTCGCCAATATAACAAAACTATATCAAAAGAACAAAAGAGGTGAAGAAAAGTCTCGTGCGTGAGACGTATGGGCTAACGCTTCAAAACCTTGACTGTTTCACACAAACTTCACTGAGGCTGAGTTTGGACCTCCCGTG
>NW_021026589.1:24988-50161 GCF_004153795.1 Camellia sinensis | reverse complement strand
ATCACCACCCACCCCCACCACCACCACCACTCACCACCCACTTGTCACCACCACCACCCACACCCCACCACCACCACTAGCCACCACCCACTTGCAACCTACTCGCTACCACCACCCACCCATCGCCACCGCCACCACCACCACCACCACCCCCAATCCACCCGCCACCGCCGCACTACCATTCACCGCCCGCCACCACCACCACCACGCCGCATCTACTTGCCACCACCTCACCAGCCACTTGCCACCCACCACCACCAGCTACTTGCCACCCACCGCTGCCACCACCACCCCACCACCACACCACCCCCACCACCCACCCCACCCACCGCCACACCAATCACCCACTACCCACCTGCCACCACCCACTCGCTACCACCTACCACCCATCACCGTCACCCACTCCCCACCCACCACCACCACCACCACCACTCCGCCACCCACCCACCACCACCGGCCATCCGCCACTCACCTGCCATCACCACCCACCACCACCACCACCACCACCACCCACTAGCTACCCCATCACCGCCACCGTCACCACCACCCACCACCATCACTACCCACCACCCACCCGTCACCACCCACCCCACCCACCCACCAACCCGCCATCCGTCACCCGCCACCGCCACCTACCTGCCACCACCACCCACATCCGCCACCGCCACCACCACCACCACTCGCTACCACACCACCCACCGCTAACCCACCACCACCCGCCATCATCACCTACCCACCCACCACACACCGCCCACCCGCCACCCACCCCACCACTACCAGTTACCCCACCACTCACCACCCACCGTCACCACTTTCCACCACCGTCTTCCGTCGCCACTTGGCCACCATTTGCCATTCTCACTCTTTTTTATAATTTTTAAATTTTTTTAAACATTTTGTCAATTACCAACGCGTTGTAATTTATGTTTTTTAAAAATAAATAAAAAAATAACAAAAACTAGTTTATTAATTTTATAAATATAAATTGAAAACGTAAACGTTACCAAAACACACCCTTAATGTTTATGAAGTTTAATTTGTCAGAATGCTGGTTGGTTATGAAGTTTAGCATTCTGACAAATTACTTTAGAAGAGACCAAAGGCAACATGGCAAGTGACTATTTATTTTGCTTCAGTCTTTTGACTTAAGAGAAAACAAGGAAAACAATTTCAAAAAAAAAAAAAAAAGGAAAAGGGAAAAAAAAGGCTATAATGGCGTTTTTACAAACGTTACTACAGTGTCAACGGGTCATATTTTTAAAATAGGAAAAAATTTATCACGGCGTTTTAAAACGTCGCTAAATACTGGATATGCCATTTTATCTTATTTATCACATTATAGAGGCATTTTTAAAAACGCCGCCTATGCTAATTTACGTTTTTAAAGCGCCATAAAATTATAGTGACGGTCATATCTTCGACGTTGGTACTAAACGTCACAAAAAGAATTGGCGGCGCTTTTTACACCTATAGCAGCGTTTTTTAAACGCCACTAAATGTGAAAATTTTCAGCAGGGTTTGCCTTGTGTTTATGAGCTTTTGGGATCCCCTAAACAGTTGTAATGATTGTAATGTAGATGGTGGTGCTTGTGGAATTTTATGTTGGCTTAATTTTCCATGTACTTCTTGACTTTGTAAATGATGTGTTGGAAACTTTCATCAGTTTAGAGACCTCAAAATCAAGATTCTCCCTCTCTATGACACGGACAAGTTTTCAATGTTTTTATGACAAGATATGAATAAATTATGTTTTATGGTGAAATACATTCCGTGATTGCTACAATGCTATTCCTTGGAATATTAGTCCCTCGCTCTTTATGTTGTTTTATCATTAAATACTATTATTTATTGTTACTGTTTGATATATCAAAATGTTGTAGTTTGAGAGAGGAACTTTTGCTTGTGTTGTGGCAGAAGACGGTAGGAAAATGTGGCGGATGGTGGCTAGTGTTGGGTGATAAAAAAAAAACTGAAAACTCAAAATGGAAACACTTTTTTGTGTTTTCATTTTTTAGCCAAATTTATAAACTGAGATCAACTATTATAAATAAACCACCATTATATCAAAACAAGTTTATTTTGAGTTTTAAAATTTTTTGTAAATAAAACAGCAAAACTGAAAACGTAGTATTACCAAACGACACTAAGCTATTCTTTTTAGTTGAATTTGTCGAGAATGCTAAAAACAGATACACAAATGGGAACAATACCAACAGCGCTCCTGATAGAAACTCATACCATCAACAACCCCTCCTAACCACAAAATTAACTACACGCAAATTAACACCACAAAACAACCTCAATAGGTTAGTAAGTTCTAACTGTAAAAACAATCAATAAACTCTCGCAACCAACACAGATAATGAGTCTCATAATTCTAATTAGGCTGAATGAGAGGTAAAGATAGTAGAAGCTGAACCTTCCTCACACTAGTTGAGAAGAACATTAACCTCAAATAGGTGATTTTGCCATATTTTATGGATCAACATGAGGTCAAAGTTCATTTCTTGATCAAAGCATTTGAACGACCTCAACAACACCGCTAAAGTCTTTCTGATGAGATCATCGGCATATCAATAATGTTCCTTCACAGTGGAAAGAATCTTCCAGGAGGGCGAGTGTCTACCACATTGAGCTCATCAACCATTGACCTTTTTGCAGCCTGCCACCCATAAGATCAGCACCCTAACTAAAGTGCAATCAGCAAATTAGAGATCAGTTTGTTCCTATGATCGAATAGAAATGTAAACTTGAACTCGTAAAAAAAAAAAATTAAGAGTAGATTCAAGAATCATAAAAGAACATATACTACTTCCCATGCTAGGACACACAAAAAGATAGACTTCATCAGAAGAAAAAATGATTCACCATACATAGGACCTTTGAATTCATAAACACCTCAGCCACACAGACACTCTTCGTTGTCACACAAATTACTTACATCACCTCATGGCTTTATTGAACAAACTTAATTTACACCTATTCTGATTTTATACTCTACTAAAATAAACTAGGAACCCTATATAAATTCACAATTGAGAAATCATCAATGTTGTTAGCTAGCATCTATGACTAAGAGATGATACATAATATAGAAGATATACAAACATTAAGCTAGTTCTTTTTAGTTGAATTTGTTTTCATCAAAGCATCAGCAATCTTCATTAGCTACATCTCGCATAAAATAAAGTAACCAGCGAACCACAACATTTATTATAAGATTAAGCTATCTTTTTGCAGTTGAATTTGTCAGAGTGTTAAAAAAGGAAAATGCCAACAGCAGTTCCTATGCAGGAAAACTTATAACTATCAAGCATTCCTCTACTGGAAGTACGTTCCTAACCTACGGTTCGGGAATTTTCCAATCCCAAAAAGCAAAAAACATAATAAACTTTGTTATCCAATCATCCCAGTACATAATCTTGTGCATTTTTTTTTGTTCATTCAACATTAATGATAATAGAATATGCTAAATCCAACATAAAGATTACAGTTTCTATCACACAGTTAATGAGGGTTTATTTGTTAAGACAGCTTATGAGGTTTCAATCTGTGATTTCAATAAACACTGAAAGAAATTGTCGATGGATATTCTGTGTTTGCAAGGAATAACTACTGAGACCCATGATCCATGGAATGTCGATGACAGTTGTTCGCGCGATCCTTGAAGAATAGTCCCACGGTTTGGTGGAGTCGAATAAGATTTCCCTATAAAGTTAATATACATGATTACAGTCAATATAAATTTGTTTAATTCTAGGAAATACTATAAAAACAATGTAAGTTAAAAATTTCGTAAAAGCTAAATAGAGGGCAACCCAAAAAAACAAAACAAAATAATGTTCTCCCTCACAACGAAAAATCCAAACTAAATAGTTCTAGAATTTTCTTTATTCTTATTGAGAAAAGAAAAACCTAGTAAGATAATAGAAATGAAATGTGGAAAGTAGAAGCTAAGTTGAACATACCTTCACAAAAAATATTACAAGTGGCCTCTTCAAGATATTTCTTATGCCACCCCGAACAAGAATTACATCAGAAATCCCTCTCTCTTTTCTATATGCGTTTCCGGTTTTCTCCTTTTCTGTGTATGTATTCCGACTCGGTTCTGTAGAATTGGTTGTTGTATATACCTTGTGTCATCCTTTATTCCCTATATTTAATTTTAAATTGTTGGCGTGTTCAACAGGTAGTTGAGTTTTGTCTCAATGTTGTTGCCTATTTTTGGTGTTATGCTCGAGCGGTCATTGCGCTCAAGCGGAGTTCGTTTCTTTTGGTGGTACCTCGAGCGGGTCTCTTTGCACTCGAGCGGCGTTACAACCCCAGTATTTCGTGCCCTTTTGCAGAACTTCTGCAGTGTGTTTTTCATGCTCGAGCGATTTTTTACGCTCGAGCGGGTCCGCTCAGCGAGTACGATTGTGCTCGAGCGGGTGTTCATGTTGTAAAGAACTGGGAGAGGAATCTACGCTCCGAGCGGACTGGTTTTCGCGTCGACGGATGTGTTTTTGTTTTTGTGTCTTGGCGCTCGCGGCATTCTTGCCGCTCGAGCGGGTCTAAATTTTTTGTGTTTGACGCTCGAGCGTCCTGTTCTCCCGCTCAAGCGGAGATCGTATATCAATTGGCAACTGGCATTTTGAATCACTTTTTACATTTCCTTTCTCTCTTCTTACTTTCCGCAAAACGATTTTAGAGAGCTGCCTCTCTCTAGAACCTACTTTTCTCTAAGGTTTGATCTAGTTAGAGTACCTTCTCCTTAGTTCCTTTGCAAAAGTTGTAGAGCTTGGTTGGGCTTCCTACAATATGAAAAATTCTTGATTGGAGCATTTCGGATTTCTCATCATCTCCATTTGCGTTCATCTCTTGAGGTAGGGATAACTACTTCATTCTTATGGTCTTTACTTAAATTGTAGTCATTTTGATAAAGTGTGAGAGTTAGGAAATTTTGAACTTAGGGTTTCAAAATGCTATAAGGGATTTGTTATTTTAGTTCTTGACATGTATTTTGGGTCCAAAATGGTAGTATTGTGCTTGGTTGTCGATTTTGAACCTTTGGGTTTAATTTGAGAGATTGAAGAAAGCCTACATTTGTCATAAATTAATTGTATAATTAATTTGAGAAATTATGGGTTTATGAAATTGAGTTAAATATAATGAAAAATGGTTCATTATGAGATAGATTATGGAGTTGGATTTATTAATCGCTCATTTTTGAAAATTTTATTTATCTGTTGACGCATTTATCTGTTTAGAAATAATGCGTGGGCTATCTGGTGGAGTGGGTAGTCTGATTGTTGTAGCACATGCATTGATGATCTAGGCAAACTAAAATAATCAATGGAAAGTGTCCATCGAGATATGACGGTTGGAATACATCATTAACCTTATGTATTGAGATCATATTATGATCTGTGTTTATATACGTTGTGTTGTGTTGGGAGAAGATATGGGATTACTCCAGGTTAGGGGAAATAGGGGTGGACCTCTAAACCAGAAATTGTTGACAGTTTGATACAACACTAAAATGTGTATCAATTGTGAAGCATGGAAGTTTTTTGTTTGATTTGATATTGATACAGCACTAAAATGTGTATCATTATAAAGTATGGAAGTGCTTTTTTGTATGAGATTGATACAATACTAAAATGTGTATCTATGATGAAATATGAAATATTTAATTTGAGTCGTTAACTCAATTGAAATAAAAATGTTGCTGTTATGAGATGTAATCTCATTTAAAGTATGTGGCCAGGTTCTGAGCCAGGATTATGAATTCAATTATGTGAATAAAACATTTATCAAATACCGATGTTTTCGTTATTACTCATACTATGTTTAGCATATCTCCACTGGGCGTTGGCTCACCTTATATGGGACATCATTTTTAGGTACAAGTAGCATGCTACCTCTAAGGACGTAGCTTGGGAGGCTTAGTGGCTGGGACATCTTTTGTGATTACATTTTGTATTACATGTATATCAAGCCAATGGCTTATTTTGTATATTGAGTTAGTACTCTTTTTTTGTAACCCAAGTGTTGCCTTGGAAAGTTGTAAGCCTATAGGGCGTTTACTCTAGTTGTCAACATGTAATGCATTTTGTAATGAATACTCTGATGGAATGTAATTATGCTTCTTTCTCCTATGTCTAAGCATGTCAATATTGTTGATTTATGGGTTTTATGTATTATTTTGAGGGGCGTTACAACTCTAGTTAATGCTTTCAAAACCTACATGACAGAAGGATTATTTAACAGTAAACAAATCATAGTTATAAAATTACAGTGTTGCAAAGATCAAGCCAAGGTCATGAGCCAATACCTTCCTTGTGCACATGACTTTGAGGAAAATTGTGGGGCTGACTTTCCCCTTGAAAATCAGGACAAGCCTCCAAATCATCTCCACTTAAAAAAACCTCATGATGAGCATATCCAACTCTTTCTCTATCTATTTGTTTCAACTTGTGTGATAAAGGAGTTGATTTCAAAGCTTTACTCGAACCCAAGTTACTGGTATTAGAGCCAGAGCCCCCTAATGACACATTTTGATCCACAACTCATAAAACAGATTCTGTCATAATTTGATTGGAGCCTTTTTTTTGTTGCGGAGGGAGAAAGTGGCATGTTTGGCTCCCTTTGAAGGATAGTCACAGCATAAGAAAAATCTTTTGCTCGAATTCCAGATTCACCATTTGAATTGTAATTTCCCCAATTATGAATAGAATTGTAATTTCCCCAATTATGAATAGAATTGTAATTTCCCCAATTATGAATAGAATTGTAATTTCCCCAATTATGAATAGAATTGTAATTTCCCCAATTATGAATAGAATTGTAATTTCCCCAATTATGAATAGAATTGTAATTTCCCCAATTATGAATAGAATTGTAATTTCCCCAATTATGAATAGAATTGTAATTTCCCCAATTATGAATAGAATTGTAATTTCCCCAATTATGAATAGAATTGTAATTTCCCCAATTATGAATAGAATTGTAATTTCCCCAATTATGAATAGAATTGTAATTTCCCCAATTATGAATAGAATTGTAATTTCCCCAATTATGAATAGAATTGTAATTTCCCCAATTATGAATAGAATTGTAATTTCCCCAATTATGAATAGAATTGTAATTTCCCCAATTATGAATAGAATTGTAATTTCCCCAATTATGAATAGAATTGTAATTTCCCCAATTATGAATAGAATTGTAATTTCCCCAATTATGAATAGAATTGTAATTTCCCCAATTATGAATAGAATTGTAATTTCCCCAATTATGAATAGAATTGTAATTTCCCCAATTATGAATAGAATTGTAATTTCCCCAATTATGAATAGAATTGTAATTTCCCCAATTATGAATAGAATTGTAATTTCCCCAATTATGAATAGAATTGTAATTTCCCCAATTATGAATAGAATTGTAATTTCCCCAATTATGAATAGAATTGTAATTTCCCCAATTATGAATAGAATTGTAATTTCCCCAATTATGAATAGAATTGTAATTTCCCCAATTATGAATAGAATTGTAATTTCCCCAATTATGAATAGAGGTGTAGAATAAGAAGCCATCTTTCTATCATGTCAAGAATGGCAACAACTACCATTTGTTTCGACAAATAAACCCTAAAAACTATAAGCTCATAGAACATCACCACAGGACATTACGTCCTCCTATTGTAAGAATCTAGATAAACCACTTTATGAATGCATACTTCTCAAATTGATCCAAATGAAGACAAATTTTGAATTCCAAGGAACAAAAGTAAAAACCAGAAATCTTCCACTACAGAGAAAATATATGAGCTACCACCACGAATTACCACAAGAATAGCATACCAATATGTAACAAAATTCGAAACCAACTAAATAAAACTTACAGGCCAACAATCTCTAGATCAAGGAGAGATGGGCAAGCTGACAAAGTTGCACAAAGTGCTGCGTTATCCATTCTTTCAATATTGTAAAAGTGTAACCTCCTCAAAAGAACCCTTCAAATTCTAAGACAAAGAAACAAAGTCAATATAATATATATATGGCTAGAATTTCCCTGGACATGGGCACATGCACCAATAAGGAATTTTAGATAAGCCCAAAAAAGCCCCATCGTGCTTAGGTGCCAAATACCAAATGCATAGCCAAGGCAGCAAGGACATAATCTAGTAGCCACTTGTAACTCAAAACCCCCCAAGGTAGCAAGGACAAGGAAAATATATATATATGTTAGATCTATGGGAAAAAGTAGCATGCAGCAAGAGATGGTGGTACCAGATGCTCCTAAGACTACATTTTATGGTATGTAGTTTTAGTGCAAGGGACTGTTGCAATGACATGATATTTAATAAATCAACAAAATAAGAATAAGGTTCTTGTGCTTGCATCTTTAGAAACACTAATAAAGTTGAAGGAGAAGAAAATGATATAGGAAATGATTGAACTCTTACATTGGAAAGTCCAAGCTCTATCTCTTCCTGCAAATCATTCAATATAGAAATCAAAACTAGGGTTTTTTTACCCACCCATAATTTTTAGAATAGGGCATTAGTATAATTTTTATAGATGAGAAAGGGTCAATACATATAGGTTGATAAATGAGGGATATGACAGGATCATTTCAAATCAAATATCAAAACCATTCATAGAATATCATAGGATTGATTTCACCTTAAGAGGGAGAGAAAGTGTGGAGCTCACCGATCTGAATCGCTGAGATGAACTTCGATTTCAATTTCGAGAGAGAACTTCGAAATTGCTCTGATGAATCACCGATCTAAATCGCTGAGATCGATCTGAACCTCTGAATCACCAAGCTAAATCTCTGCGATAATTAGGGTTTAGATAGCACAGAGAGAGAGAGAGAGAGAATGGAGCTCACCGATCTGAATCACTAAGATGAACTTTGATTTCGATATCGAGATATGAATCACTGAGACCGATCTGAATCGCTGAGATCTGAATCACGATCTAAATCGAAATCGAAGTGATATGAACTCAGATTTGAATCGCATCGAAGTGATATGAACTCAGATATGAACTTAGAATTTCAAAATTTCGAGATATGAACTTCGATTTCGAGATCTGAATCGCTGAGAGGAACTTCGAATTGCTCTGATGAATCACTTCGATTTCGAGAGAGAACTTCGATTTATGAGGATTCCATTGATAAGCAACTGCATCTCTGCGATAATTAGGGTTTAGACAGCAGAGAGAGAGAGAGAGAGATATTATTTGCGAGTGTATCGGTACAATTTGCGAGTTGAAATTCTCATATTCAAAAAGGAAGCGCGTGAGACAACACGCATTTGAAGGCGTTTATTAACGCCTCCTGTTCATAAAACGGTGCAGTTTCAATTAAAGAAAAATATGACGTTTATAAAACGCTGTTAAATATTAGGAATAGTGGCATTTTAAAAAACGTCGTTAAAAAAGCCACCTAAACACATGTTTCTCGTAGCAAACACTGCCTTATTTGTTGTTTGGTATAATTTATTATAAATTAAAAGTATTTTTTTTTCAATTTTTACAAATTAACTTATTTAAACTCTTTTTACTTAATAAATTATAAGGAGAAACTATTTCAAACAGTTTGACACAAACTCTTAAAATAAAAAAAAAAAAAAATTATAAACAGTTCAAATAAATTATAGCAAATAAAAATAAAATACCCCTTAATTTGTCAAGGAAGAAACACTAGCGTACACACATACAACATCAATGACTAATATATAATTAATTTAAAAATCTCATATTCATTTAAAAATTAAAGTTTATAAATGAAGAGTCATCCAAATATAGCCTTAAAACCAATTCTAATTATTATTGTTTATATCCTAATAATGAAACTCTATTTTATATATATATATATATATTATCTCCAAGTATATATAGAATGATATGATTGCATTGGGAATAAACATTTGAATAAAATGTCCATTTAAACGAAATTTAATTTCAAAAATATTAATGCATGTAACATAATTTTGTTAATAAATTTTAGTATATAAAAAGATAATAATACTAAATAAGTTGCCAAACAAGATCAAGTTCTCCTAAGAAAATAAGGTTGCTACTTATTTAGCGTATTCTTTGTAGCACTCTCTTATGCTAAATACTTATATTTGCCATACTTATTGTCTAAAAATTTATTATTAGAAAATTTTGCATGTTCTCCTAAGACTAAAGGATTGACTTGGTGGATGAGTCACTCTCTTATTAGATGATCTTATTCCTGCATTATACAATTTTTCCTTCCCTTTCCTTCATCCCGATTGTAAAAAAAATAATAATAATAAAATAAAAAATTGCATGCCCCTAATGAAGTGGTTGACAAAAGAGAAGTGTGGGAGTCACTGGAGGTTTGCCCGGTCGTTAACTTCAGAGCCCTCAGGATTAGTCCTGACTTCCCTTAAAATCAGCGGGTTGGGAATACCTGAGTTATCAAAAAAAAAAATAAATAAATAAATAAATAGAGAAGTGTGGGAGGAGTTGAAAGACTAAAACTTGAAATGGCTAGTTACATGGTGTATGGGGGTGATTAAAGTGAAATTGGGAAATTAAGTGAAGTCAACATGAATCAGACAAAGAAAGAGCCCCCAAAATACATCATGTTCCATGTATGTGAACAAAACAATCAATATTCCACTAGTTCACTAATCTCCTGTTTGGTTGTGGAATTGATTATTTATGAATATTTCAATTAAAAAAAAAAAAAAAAAAGTCTTTCCAAGAGCTAAATAAATAAGAGCTTCTTCTTGGTTCAGGAGTTTTATTAACCTAAGCCTTTTTAATTGTTTTGTGACGAAAATCACAATATATATATATATATATATATGTACACACCACATACTTGTCAATTAAGATTTACTTATTTTTTGAGTGTATTTTTTTAATAAAAAAATATCTAATAATTGTGAAACAAGATCATCACAATGCGATACCCCAACATCTTTTATGTTTTGTTGCAAGGTCATAATATTGCCGCTACTTTTATTTGGAAATAAATTGTTTTTAGTTCAAGTGTCATTGCCACTAACATGCCACGTGCTTAGATGCATACAAGTTATTGAATCCTAAAGCAATAGATAATTTTAATTTTAAAAAGAAGAAACAATTTTTAATAGAAAAATAATTTATTTTTATTTTATTTAGTTCAATTCAATTTTCTCAAAAAAAAAAAAAAAATTTGAGGAGAAGAAAACAAGATATGATGCAGGAGCAAGATGACTAAAAGACAAACGATTATACTGTCACATGTTATTATTTTTATATATTTACTTTAAATTAATGGCATATAATAATTAGTTTAGTAAAAAAATGAAAAAATAAAAAAAGACTCGTTATTTTTATATAATTTTATTCTTTTAGAGTGAAAATATCTTTTTAATATTTATTTTCATTAAATTAATATCCATTTTTTTGTTATAACAAAAAAAAAAGATTTTGGAACCACACTAAGCAGAGGGGACAGGTCCATGGAAGTTAAGGTAACAAGAAAACTCCACAAGAAGGACCAATTTTCATTCCAACACCATTTGAAGCATTTACCTATGAGTAATGCTAGAGACCCCAAAAATTCTACCAAAAGTTTTACCAAATGTCTCACATGGGTCCCACACCCATGTGAGACATTTGGTAAAACTTTTGGGGTCTCTAGCATTTTTGTATTCAATTTAGGCGCTAAATCAAAAAAAATTTGGCGCGGTAATTTTGGGTGCATGTAAAGACATAGAAAAATATGAAAAAAAATAAAAAAAAAATCATAATTGGGTAGTAATGTGAAAGTATTCTCACTAAAAAATAAATTTAGGTATTTTATGAAATTTTTTAGTTACCAAATTTGCAATTTGTTGTAGTGAGAGAGAGAGATATAAAAGGAAAATTGATAAACACACACACACACAAAAAAAAGGAGGAAAAAATTAGTAGTCTATTTTTTTTCATTACAATCCAATTTGTCAAAATTTTCCATCCAAAATTAGTGACAAAATAATTTCCTCACTAAAAGGTCTCAAAATATTAAAAATTATTAGTAACGGAAATATATTTCTCACCAAATAATCTTAAAATATTTAAAATCAAGTTTTTTATTTTAAAATGTAAAATTAATGATGACGAAAATATATTCCTCACTAATAATTTTATGACTAATGACAAATTTTTTTCTCACCAAAAGTTTTAAAATTTTGACGCCACTCGGAGGTTAGAAAAGTGAGAAGAGGGAAGAGGGAGCTCAGAAAAGCGAGAAGAGGGCGGGGGAGAGAGAGTGAGGAGAAAACAGGCAGAGAGAGAGAGAGAGAGAGTGTCGGCTGGTGACGTGCGGGTTGACTGATGCGACAAAGATGAACAGACGGTGTGAAGGAGATATATGGGTGTGGGAGTGACAGAGAGAGATAACTATGGTTCAATTTTATTTTTTATTGATTTTAAGCATTTAGAGACGAAATTTGGTTTTCCTTTCTAAAAATAATACATTTAGAGACGAAATTATTTCCTCTCTAAAATTTTTTACAATGGTGACGAAAAATTTCGTCTCCAAAATGGCACCTAATCTTCCGCCAAAATTTCCAAGGGCAAAAAATTGGTTTGTGACGAAAAATAAAATTTAGAGACGAATAAAATTTTCGTCACCTATTGTTTTGTTTGATTTTAAGCATTTTGTGACGAAATTTGATTTTCGTCTCTAAAAATAGCACAATTGGAGACGAAATCTTATTTTCATCACTAAAACATGCATATTTGGAGACGAAATATTTTTTCGTCATGCATTTTCGTCACCATAGACCTTTTTTGTTGTAGTGATCTAAGGTTCTCAGACTCCGAAGAGTGGCTATTTGACTCTTCTGATTTCCTGGAATCTTTATTGGTTATGACCCAAAGGACTCTTTGGTAACGTCACCTTGGCTTCAACCCGTAAAGTAGAGCCAACCTTGTACATATAGTGAGCTATAGTACCTTTTCAAATTAGGACATGATGCTTTCTCATTTCTAGGATGTATGATACCACTTGTTTGAATAGTGAAACCCTAGACCCTCCTTAGGGGTGTTTGTTCTCTTTCCTGCTTTATGTGCAATGTATTGGGTCGATACAAGGGTTCTCACATTCGAATGAGTGGTTCAGGCTGTTCAGTTTAGCACCATTACTTAAAAAAATAAAATAAAAAAATATATATAACAAAAACATAAAATAAAAAAATTAAAAATTAAAAAAAAAAATTTTAAAAATCCGATATTCTACAAAGTCGACCATTGTAAATAAATAGAATTTGTAGGGTATTCGACCATCTCTGTGATTAGGGAGTGACCACCGGTTGATTGCATGGGCTTTATTTTGCATTTTATGGATGGCCCACACGTTGACCGATAATTTGAGAATGGTTTTATTCTGAGTTCTGAATTGAGTATTGAGTCTAAGTTTGATTCCACCAAGTTTGTAGAGTTGGGATCAGACTGTCATTCTAGTGAGTCAGAGTCTATTGATTTCGATAGTGCTAACCTAGACATTTATGTCCTGTCTCTTCTTTGTCATTTTCTTTTGAGTCTGTTGTTAAGAGTCTGTTGCCATTGTTGAGTCATAGTCTCTTTTCAATAAACAAAAAAAAAAAAAAAAAATAATGCACATAGAGTCTGCTACTTCTGCCGTGTGCCCCTTTTAAAATTATAGCATTGACCAATAAGTTTGTCAAAAGCTTTTTCCCAAAATCTCTGATAAAAACAAAGAGGAAGAATTTTCTCCGGGATTGAAATTTTGACAACTGAGAGTAAGAGAGCGCTGTGTGCTAAACCTTGATAAATTAAATATTCATTTTTGCTTTAATGGGATACTGAGAAGATCCTACTTCGGTCCAAATGAGTTATGGTCTTGTCTTCGAAGAGTATGAGTGCATTCTAGTTCACTTGCTGTAAAGATTTCAAAAACATCAGCTACCTTATTTTTATCGTGTAGGCCTTAGATAAACAGACATGCCGTGAATTTATACTCTACAACGATAGATTCCTCTTGACTCGAGGTTCCGGACCTCCTTAAACTTTCAAAAACAGTGATTTGAATCGTCCTACTTCCATCGATCAATCAAAGTGTAATGCTTCCAGCCGAAATTGGAAATAGGCCTTGAACAAGGGGCCATGAATGATTCAAATGAGGCAAGGCCTTTCAACCCAGGGCGGTAATAATTCGAATAGATTTTAAAGATTATTGGAAAACCTTAAACTAGGGCAACAATGTGATCCAGATTGGAAACAACCCTTGAACTCAGGCAGAAATGTGATTTCGATTTTGAAACAGCCCTTGAACTAGGGCAAAAAATGTGAGCTGCATAGCTGAAATGAAGCAGTCCTTGAACTAAGGGCAATAAGGTACCACCCTGAGAAGCTCGCCTAGCCTGAAAACCCGGAAGGGCACCCATGGCAAAATTTAGAGCATAAAAAAAAAAAAAAAGAGAAAAGAATAAATGAAAAGTCAAGCTCCAAGTTGAAACCCCGAAAAGGACGACTTTGGCAAAAGTTAGATCGCGAAAAAGAAACAGAGTGTCCCAATACCCGAGTGAACCTTAGCCAAAACTATGTTAAAGGCTAGTGTTATTCAGATTGGAAAAGCAACCCCTGAACTAGGCCAAGAAGCGTCGGTAATTGTGATACGATTTGAACAAAGCAGCCTCCTTGAAACTAGGGGCCCAAAAGATGAAATGCTGATAAAGAGTTATAAAACTGAGATCGTTTTTGCCCAAAGAAACCGCACAGAAAGGCAAAATCCAGAAAATTGCACTGAGAATGAATTTTTAAAGACAGTCGAGTTCCATACCACTACCACTAGAGGCCAAAAAATCCTAGACCCTAATTAGCCTAGTCCCTACATCATCATGTCTACTCGTCAAGTGTAGCATCATCTTATAGATGGCCCTAGCAGATTTCACACTCAATCAACACCATTGTGTCAAGTTAAAATAAAATAACCCTGAGACAGAGGCTCCTGGGCTAAAAAACCCGAAGGCACCCAGTCAAAAGTTAGAGCAGAAAAACAAAAAAAAAAAATAAAATATAGAAAAAAAATGAAATGACAAAATGAAAAAAATATATATATAAAAAAAAAAATGAAAAAGCTCGCAAGGTGAAACCCAAAGGGCGGCTTTGAAGAAAATTAGAGCACAAAAGGAGATGTCAATACCACGAGTGAACCAGCCTCTCCGAACTACGATGCCTGATCCATCTTGGATACGTAGTAGCTTTCATCTCGAAAGTTCCGCCTAATTAATTTTTTAACTCATTTCATTCTCGTCCATTTTGCTTGTGTCTTAGTCGACTTGGTTGTTCCTATCCGTGTTGATAGTGTAATCTTTGTTCTCCTGCTCAGTTCAATTGGTTCGATTTAAGTTGTTTATTCGCGTGAATTCGTTCTGTGGTTCGTTTGTTTGGTCCGCTTCCAGTTCTGCTCGGCTCATTCGCGTTCGAATTGGCTTGTTCCGTTAGCTTATTCGGATACACTTGATTACTATGGGCACCATCACCCAATGGTTGATTCCATTTTAGGAGTAGTGGCCATTTGCCAAAAATACGTTTGATTAATTTGAATAAGCTGGACTAATTTTCTCGAAAAATCTGTTTCATTTTTGCAAAAACGACCATTCTTGGATTTAAAAGGGAAAAATTTTCATGCTCATAGTTTAGCTTACATGATTGAAACAGAAAATGTAATAAGTATGCTAATCAGAACTGTCATTGTTGATAAAACATTTATGAATGAAAAAAAAATATCAACGTAATGAATTTGCGCATAGTTCGAGTTAGAGATTTTGTCTTCTCCACCACTTAGTCAACTCGTCGTGTATGAGAGTGTTGTATTTCATAACAGTCAATGTTTCATACCCAGTCAGGTATATAAGGTTCCTTTCATACCAGTCAGTATATTTATACCGTTTGATATTCATGCCATCAATGTATATAAGGTTCGGATCTTTTGCATCTGTTCTCTTTCGTAATCATTCTTATTCAGTCAGTATAGAATCAATGTTCAATCAAGTTCAACATTCAAATCACTCTCAAATCAATCAAACAAAAAATGTTCAAGTTTGTAATGAGATATGCAGTCACGCCATTGATGTGCAAAAAACTAAATATTTTATTGCATCAGGATGAGACATCCCCCATCACAGAGACACCAAATAAAACAAAAAAAAAAAAAAAAAAAAAAACAAAAAAAAAAAAAAAAAAAAAAAAAAAAAAAAAAAGAGTAGCATTTTCTCAGTTCTCCGGCAGCAGTCCGGCGGCGAAGATTACAATCGGCGTCATTTGCACACAGCTTCATTGCCTATCTTTACCATCAGCTGCTTCGCTTCATCTTTACTCCTTCGAAGCTTTTGAAGACTCTGCCTCGGCCTTGGCAGAGCTTCCAAAGGAGATTATTCTTCACCGACCATCAAGTTGGTTGTGCGAAGAAACTTCGAATCGAGTCACGGAGGTCATCAGTCGTTTCAACTCTTTGTTCTGCTTTTTCAATGCATTAATTTCTGCTCAAGCGTCTTTGTACATACGTTGAATCAGGGAGAGTTGTGCATGCAACTGATGTACTTCACACGTCCTGTTCTGCAGTCGACGGGACAAGTTGGAGACCACTGTCATGGTCTCTACACATGACCTCAACGTATACGAGTTTGCTTCGATGTCAGACTGTGCCGCCATGATTTGTTCAACTGACATCGCTGGAAAGTTGAAAACAGGGGAAGGAGGAGAACCCCGTGGTTGAGGTTCAGGGGAGTCAGAATTGGTTATCTCTATCGTGGACTCGTTCAAGTCTGGAAAAAGAGTGAGAGAATCTTGTGAAGAGGCCATGGCAGAGAAGAGTAATGCAAAAGAAAGCGGTTGCAAAGTGGTGGCAGAGAAAGTTTGCAGGCTTTTGCTCTGCCTCTCTCTTTTGCAGGCCTCAACTTAAGAAGAGGATGAAGCCAAAGAAGAAGACAAAGAGGGAGGAAGGCCGAGACGATCATTGACAATCAGGGCAGGATTGGATAGCCTGTCGGTCAGGCGCCGCGATTGTTGAAATCGTGCGACAGACATGACGCTCGAAGAAGATGAAAGAAGAGAGAGTAAGACAAAAATAGAGAGAGGGCGCGGGAGAGTTGTATATATATATATATGTGTGTGTGTATATGTATTGTACATCTATGTATTATATATATTTGTTTGAACATTTGGTCACAGAACTGGCTTGGGTTCAGTGGTTTGGCTCAGTGGTTAAGGACTAAAAGGTTGAGCCTGACCTCAGGGGTTCAAACCCTACATCGAGTGTTTCTTTGTTTTGTTTTTGTTTTGGTTTTATGTATATATGTATTGTATACCTATATATATATTTATTTGAATTGTTTCTATCGCGAGAGTGGCTTGGGTTTAGTGGTTTGGCCCAATGGTTGAAGAGTGAGAGGCTGAGCCTGAGGTCAGGGGTTCGAACCCCACATCGAGTGTTTCTTTGTTTTGTTTTGATTTTTTTTTTTGTATATGTCTCGTATAAGTCCATATAAATATTTATTTGCATATCTTATCACAAGAATGGCGTGGTTCAGTGGTCGAGGACTCGAAGACCAGGCCTGAGGTCAGGGGCTCGAAACCCCGTATCCCGTGTCCATCTATTTTGTGCTTTTTCTTTCTTTTTTGCGTGTTTTGCGTACGTGTGCCGACGTCAACAAACGGAATATGCCTTCTCAGTAACGGCATCTTCCCGCTAACGGTTGCAAACAGAATATTCCCCATGTGTGTATATCTTCATATATGTCGATATATATACCGTATATTTCTATGTATATATCCGTATCTGTCGGTGTATATATACCGTACATATCTGTGCATATACTGCATATATTTGTATACCGTATATATCTATGTATATATCTGTCCCTATCTGTGTAGCTATACCGTATATTTCTGCGTATATCTCCGTGTATATTTGTGTATATATCTGCCTCTGTCTGTGTATAGTTTGTATCTAACTATATGTATACTGTATGTACATATCTGTGCATCTATCGCACAATAATCTCACTTCATGCACCTACCACATAAATCTCAAATTCAATCGCCTTGTCTTGGGCATCGAACTATCTTGTGCATCATCAAATTCAATCGCCCTGCCTTGGTCATCACACTATCTTGTGCGCCTGCATTGCGCTATCCTGCGTATTCACCCATATCGCACTGTCATGTGCACTCATATAGCCCTATTTTGTGCGTTCATTCACCCACATTTGCACTGTTTTGTGCATTCACTTTGTATCGCATGATTTTGTGCATCCTACATCACACTGTTTTGTGCACCTCACTCACACTGTCTTGTGCACTCCCTGGTCTAGGAGACTTTAAATCCTCTGGTGTCTAGGAGACCTTAAATCCTATTTGGTGTCTAGGAGACCTTAAATCCTACGGTCTAGGAGACCTTAAATCCTATCTGGTGTCTAGGAGACCTTAAATCCTACGGTGGCTAGGAGACCTTAAATCCTATCTGGTGTCTAGGAGACCTTAAATCCTCTGGTGTCTAGGAGACCTTAAATCCTATCTGGTGTCTAGGAGACCTTAAATCCTATCTGGTGTCTAGGAGACCTTAAATCCTCTGGTGTCTAGGAGACCTTAAATCCTACGGTCTAAGAGACCTTAAATCCTATCTGGTGTCTAGGAGACCTTAAATCCTATTTGGTGTCTAGGAGACCTTAAATCCTCTGGTGTCTAGGAGACCTTAAATCCTATCTGGTGTCTAGGAGACCTTAAATCCTGTCTGGTGTCTAGGAGACCTTAAATCCTACGGTGTCTAGGAGACCTTAAATCCTATGGTCTAGGAGACCTTAAATCCTATAGAGGTGCAATTCCTTTGGTGTTTGTCGTGCCCGAACGACTTTAGGTGGTCCGGTATAGCCATCTGCCTGTGATTACAATGAGTTCCTAGGAGACCAACTGAGACGGTGGAAACTAGAGTTCCAATGGCGATGCCTAGAACGCAAAGGTTCGGGATTTCTGAGATTAAAGTCTGGTTTAAATACCTAGGGGTGTATCCCCGACTTGAAATCTGTATGGCAGCCCCATAGGTTGAGATAGCTTGTATGCACCTTAACTCTGGAAACAAAACCAACCTAGTCTGTCATCCTGTTAGAGAATAGGGAAAGTTGCAAACATAGCAGGTAGCAATGTGGCTTGCTTAGTGCGGAAGGGTTGGGGAGCTTCAATAATGTGGGTTTTGTGTTTGGTGTGAATAAGAGTAATTCGGATTCAAATTCACATTCAGAGCATAAAGAATCTAGTGGAGGTGTGGGAGAATGGGGTGCCAATGTGGAATTTGTGTTTGGTGCTAATAAGAGTAGTTCTTTAACGAATTCGGACTTGGAAAGGAGACCATCCAGTGGAAATGTGCAACAGTTGGGTGCTGATGAGTTTGGGGAACTCAATTATGGGGGTTTTGTGTTTGGTGTGAATAAGAGTAATTCAGATTCGAATTCACATTCAGAGCATAAAGAATCTAGTGGAGGTGTAGGAGAATTGGGTGCCAATGTGGGATTTGTGTTTGGTGCTAATAAGAGTAGTTCTTTAACGAATTCGGACTTGGAAAGGAGATCATCCAGTGGAAATGTGCAACAGTTGGGTGCTGATGAGTTTGGGGAACTCAATTATGAGGGTTTTGTGTTTGGTGCCAAAAAGAGTAATTCAGTTTCAAATAAAAATTCAGAACAAAGAGCATCTAATGGAAGTGAGGGGCAAATGCATGCCGATGAGTTTAGGAAATTTGACAGTGTGCAATTTGGCTCCAAACCTACCACTTCAGTATCCAGTTCAAATTTCGAAGCAAGAGAACCCAATGTAAATGTGGAAATTTTTGGCGAGAGAGGGGGGACAATGAAAGAAGAGAATAAGGCAGAGTTCAGGAAGCTAGATGATCAGTGTTTTGTCTTTAGTGGAGATTTAATGTCAAATTCAAATTTGAAAAAGAAAGAATCTCATGAAAGTGTTGAGAAATCGGCTTCTGATGTAAGCGGAAGATGAAATTAGATTTTGGGAAATTAGATAATATAAGTTTTGTGCTTAGTGGTAATTGGAGTGAACTGACATCAAACTTAGATTCGATGAAGAGTGAATCTAATGAAAATAGAGGAAAATCAGTACCAATTGGCAGCCAGAAGATGAAACCTGGAGCACAATTGGGGCTGTCTTACGGCTTTGTCAAAATGGGTCATCTCTAGGCTTTGACACTTACTCACGTCATTTTGTGACTCTGACTTCTGTCAAAGAAAGGCAACTGTAGACACCCCGTTTTTGACGAATCTTCAAGACTTGGATGTTCTTGTAGGTACATCCGATGACAAGTCTGTTTGCTCACCGAGCACTCAAAGTCCATTGCGAAACACCACAGGTTTGAGCCTTCCAAACCATGCATCCATTTTGTCTCCTTTTTGGACCATGTCTTGGTCTTTCTCCTTTGCAATTTTTGGAGGCCTGCCAGCGATCTATGAAGGCTGCCGACCAGAGCTTCTGGTCTGTCGGCCATTGAAGTGCCTTGCCAGCCATCAATGATGCCTTGCTGGCCATCACTGATGGCCGGCCGGCCACCAATGTTTTCTGTAGATATTTTGTGCTTGGTTGCACAGATACTTGCATCTGTCCACCCGTGGAGGGTTGGATCTCCTTGTATAGAATTCATTTTTTCTATATATAGGGAGGCCCTCTCTCATGTTTTAAGGTTGAAATATTTCAAACTCAAAATTTTCCTCTCTCTCTCTCTTGCATTTCTCTACACTTTTGCCTAGTTACACTATAGTTTTGCATATCAACCCTTAACCTAAAGTGATCATCTTTGAGCTGAGGGCCTTTGATGGCTTGATTGAACTCTTGGAAGTGGTTTTGGCTTGTATTTGTGCTTAAAGTGGTGTTTGGCTTCAAGAGGTATAACATTAATCTTTTGACTTGTTTTAGTACACTTGTTTTCCTTCATTTTTCCACTATTTTTGGGTTGTTCTTGAGCTATAAAAACTCTGTCAAAATGGGCTGAAATTTGTGGTTTGAAGCCATTTTAAAGTAGGAAGTGGTTCACCATTCTTTGTACATTGTTTGTGAGGCTTCTCTACTAGTGTTTCCCATTTTTAGACCATCTTTTTTCGAGCCTTTAACCACCGAATTTCAAAGTATTTTCAGTGGCAAAAAACTTGTTTTGAAGTCCAAAATTGGAGGGGTTAACCTCCCCTCCTTGTGTCTTGTTTGCTAGCCTAGTTAACTTCATATGTTAGCCATGTCCAACATGTTTTAGCCTCTGAAATAGCCTGCTTTAGCTCTATTTTGGGCTGGTTAGTTCATTTGAGTCTTGTTTTGCATGGTTGTAGTGTAATAGTCTTCACAAGTTGGTGTTTTATGGTCTTAGATACCTCTTGTTTGAGTTGATAGCATCTGTTGGTGTTGTTTTTCACTCAATTTCAGCACTATAAACTCTGCAACCTCCCTCTTTGCTTCACTTTTTCATTTTCTTTTGAGGATTGTTTTAAGCTTGGGATCCTTTAAGCTTGAGATTGAGGTCATGCTTAATGGTTAATCCTCTTTGAGGGTTCATTATCAACGACACGATCTCTCTCTTGCCATACGTTATCTCTTGGTTGACACTTCTTTCATCTTAGAAGACACTCACCAATGGACAAATGGATTAAAGAATGATTTGGTAACTAAAATGTGTAAACAAAATTGGCAAGTAAAAGTGTCAAGATAAGCATTTCTTTGTGTTGCATTGCATGTGTTCAAATCAGACGTTAATTTGAACACAAGGAAAATGGGACATTTCATACTCAAAAGTGATGAAATGTGTCACTTTCCTAGGTCTCTGTTGCCTTTGATCATGCATGATAGGGTGATGGTTCTTGAGTGTCTTGTTTTGCATTTATTGAGCTTGCACAACTTGAAGCACAAGCCATCATGCAATGAATTTGCTTAGATTGGTGGTTTGTGATTTAAGTTCACAATTCCTTGGATTTGTCCATAAAAAAGATGGGTGAATTGTGCATCTAATCCTTGGAAAAAAAACCTTCTTTTTGCTCTGTTTGTACTCTGTTACAGCATGGTGATCCAGTGCATCAGTGGCCGACAGGCCACTATCCATGGCCAACAGTGCACTATTGATGGTCGGCAGGCCACTGATGTAAACTTCAACAGATTTTGGTAAGGTGGAGCAGAAAGGTCCTAAAAATGTTCAACTCTGCAAACAGAGGCTTTCGAGAGCCAAATGGAGGTCTTTTCGGGCGAAAACCAAGTATGTGCATCCTCCACTTCCTGAGGCGGAGTAGTGGCAGCGTAGTTTTATTACTTAGTTTACTTACATTTGTGTTTAGCCCTAATTAGTTGCTAGTTAGTTAGCTTTTATTCATTTGGACTCTCCTTCGTGAGAGCGTATTGTAATAATGTGTATGCTTTCCAACCCCACGTCTTTTTTCATTTTATTTAATCCCTTTTGATGGTTAGATTAGGGATATATTTCAATTAGTATACCTTATGCTTGCATACATTCATCTTATATTGCATGCACCGAGGCTCGGCGCATCATTCAAATTGCATTGCCATTTCAATAATTATTTGAATACGTGTTTAACCGCATGTTATCAAATTAATTCATATGCCATATTCGTAATCAAGCCTATCAATTACATATCGCATGTATTGCATTAGTCATCTTGTATAGTTAAGAATCACACATATTTTTCCAACTCATGTTTTCTTAGCTTGGGGTACTAGGTGAATTTTATGTTTTAGCATACTTGCATGAATGTGGATGATGTCATGTCTAGCATGCTTGCCATGAGGCTAAATACTTAAGTGATTAACTGTTTGAATGCTTGTAGATGAAGGGTTGTTGTTTGAATTGAAACGATTCAACAAATGTATGTTTTAAGCCCACTTTGTTGAATGGCAATCCATTTTAAGCCCATCATGTTTGGTAGCAAATTTGCAAATCTTTATGCCCAATTGAGGTGACAAATTTGAACCATTTTCACAATCAGACATGAGTTGAATTGTTCTCAATTGAGCAAACTAGTCTATACTTGATTGTGCGCATCACATAGTAATGTTAATTTAATAACTTGAACAAGAGCACATAATGTTTATAAAAAATCATATCATGATTAGTAGAGGCCGATCTTTGATCGGGCAAGCGAAGATGCTCAATTCATAATCTTCCCCTTTTGCACCTAAGTTCCCGAGCCGAGGCAACTTTGGTGATAACGGACACGTGGCCTTTGGCACGAGTCATGGGTTTCCTAAATTCCCCCAAAATAAAATATTTAGGTGACGACTCTATATTTGGCAAAGCAGTCCAATTTTGGCACTTTTGATTCAAAATCAATTTTCCAAAATGATTTGTTGGATTTGGACTCTTTGGTTTTTATTTATTTCACATTGCACTTATGAGATTAGATTCAGAATCATGGGAGTCTGAACTGTAGAGCTTTCTTTTGAACCTTCCGAAAGGGAGTGCGAAAAAGGCGAGCTACAATTTTTCATTTTCCTGCTTCTCTCTCTTACTTTTTTCTTTTCTCACCCATCCTTTTACGATCTCATGATCCCACATTCCTCCCTCTTTTGTTTTTATTGTTTTATTTTCTCTAATTTTTATTTTTCTCTCTATTTGTTTATTTTTTTATTTTCTCTTTTTTATTCAATATATTTCACACATATTTTCATACAATGTATGTATGCCCCTAATACATTAAGACATTACAGATATACATACAATTTTCATATAATTATATAAACAAAAGTATTATTATATGTATGTCTGTGGAAATTATATGTATGACAGGTATATTTATCTATTTAGCTATGTATTACATAAGCAAAAATTAATGAGAACTCTAAAATTTTATAATAAATTTATGAATTTATTAATTTAAATAATATTAGAATTACAATAACATTTTAATCCTAACATTATTTATACCCAACTTTTAAATACGAACATACGCTAGTTAATTAATCGTGTCAGCTGTGTTCTAAAAAATAAAAGAGGAACAGTTCGATATGTTCTCATGTAATCTACATATGGATTGATATAACTTGCATGCAAATTGTTGAAAGAAACTTTTGAATGGGTGAAATGATAGTGTTATTGAAATATAACTAACTTGCAAAATAGTTTCCTGCAGTCAGTTGAAAAAAAAAAGAAAAAAAAAAGGGCAGGCTACAAAGTTCGAACCTTGGCTTCTCTTTGCCTTTTGTGCCGCGAATGAGTTCAGAGAAGTCGAATTCTTCTGCAGTTTCGGGGCGTTCGAAGCCGAGGCTTGTGAAGATTAGGAGACAGATGGGTTCTCAGCAAGGGAAGTCTTCAAATAATTCGGGTTTGAATCCTTTTCAGTCTGTTTTCGAGAATTCTAATCAAGTTGACAATGCTACTAGTAGTTCATCAAATGGGTTCAATTCTTTGGTTGGGGATGTGGGTTTTGTGTTTGGTTCACATAAGAACAGTTTGATGTCGAATTTGAATTCGGACAAGGAACAATGTACTGGAAGTGCAGAAGGGTTTGGGAGCTTCAATAATGTGGGTTTTGTGTTTGGTGCCAAAAAGAGTAATTCGGATTTGAATTCACATTCAGAGCATAAAGAATCTAGTGGAGGTGTGGGAGAATTGGGTGCCGATGTGGGATTTGTGTTTGGTGCTAATAAGAGTAGTTCTTTAACGAATTCGGACTTGGAAAGGAGACCATCCAGTCGAAATGTGCAACAGTTGGGTGCTGATGAGTTTGGGGAACTCAATTATGAGGGTTTTGTGTTTGGTGCCAAAAAGAGTAATTCAGTTTCAAATAAAAATTCAGAACAGAGAGCATCTAATGGAAGTGAGGGGCAAATGCATGCCGATGAGTTTAGGAAATTTGACAGTGTGCAATTTGGCTCCAAACCTACCACTTCAGTATCCAGTTCAAATTTCGAAGCAAGAGAACCCAGTGTAAATGTGGAAATTTTTGGCGAGGGAGGGGGGACGATGAAAGAAGAGAATAAGGCAGAGTTCAGGAAGCTAGATGATCAGTGTTTTGTCTTTAGTGGAGATTTAATGTCAAATTCAAATTTGAAAAAGAAAGAATCTCATGAAAGTGTTGAGAAATCGGCTTCTGATGTAAGCGGAAGATGAAATTAGATTTTGGGAAATTAGATAATATAAGTTTTGTGCTTGGTGGTAATT
>NW_021026585.1:261574-394656 GCF_004153795.1 Camellia sinensis | reverse complement strand
GCATTCTGTGTTTCGTTTTCCGTTCTGTTTCACTTGTAATCACTCTTAGGCATGTGTTAAATGGCGTAAATGAGTTAATGAGATAAGAATAAAGCCTAAAGAGGAATACGTGAATTAAAGAATGGATTGAACTGTTAGTGACCCTCTTGTGTTCATGAAATGTGTAGGGTCAAGCTCCAGGGCAAATCCACAAGCCGATCACTGTGAGTAATATCGATATCTGAATGCTTGTGAATGTCCAATTGTTTACTCCATTTATAAGCTTTATGAACTGCTAATTGGGATTGTGGACGTAAGTCCGATATGAATGCATAAATGGGCTGAAGGCCGTTTTGACATGAATGAATGGGCCAAAGGCCGTTTTGATGTAAATGAATGGGCCAAAGGCCGTTTTGACATGAATGAGTGGGCCCAAGGCCGTTTTGACGTAGATGCAAATCAGAATGGGCCAAAGGCCAATATGTTTAGAACTACAGTCACTTGATCTAGACTCTGTATAATGTACATATTGTTTATATGACTTCTGTGTTCGATATTATTCACTGGGCTATCGCTCACGCTCATTCATGTGTTTGTAGGTGAGCCAAGGGAAGTTCAAACCCAGCCCCAATGAAGTCTGCTAGGAAAAATCTGAGTTTTGAGGAAGTCAGCCTTGCGTCTCACTTTTGAGACCTGCCCTTGCCTTTTTGTTATGTAATTATATTTTGTCTTGCCGGCAAGGACTTTATGTATATCTGTAATTAGTCTGCCATAGGTTGACTCGTTTTGGATGATCCTGTCTGTAATGAATTTTGTGAAACTGTACTTTTGACGTGGATTATTAACGTGACTGAATATGGTCTGTTGATGTGCATATAAGCACGGCTCTATGGACAAAGTTTTTAAATTTTGCTTCCTTTTTGGCCCCCTATACTCTGATGTCTTAAGTCTATTTTGGTTGAGGCCGTAGGTAATCTTAGGATTACTGGCCGGTTACGTCCTTAACCCATGGGGCCGGGTTTGGGTCGTGACAGGTAGTTCAAGAGAACGCCTGCCGCAAATATTGCCGAGTCTCAGGGACCCCCTAGATCGTGCCAACTTGACCCGGGTATAGGCTAGTTTTACCGAAGAGTGATTTTATCTCCACTCACCGTCGTCGGGATCGAGTCCTTTGTTCGAACTCCATTACGCCCATGGTTCTGGTGTGTAGATCCCGGAAAGCTCCGAGCCCGCAAGTGTTTTGGGACTCATTAACAAAGCAACTTCTAGATTGCGTCTGAATCCGTTCGAAGCCAAGTGCGTCGGACTTCTAGGTTCATGGATCAGAACCATTTCGAGTCCAAGTGCCTCGGATCTCTAGGCTTGCTTAATACCCTTTCGAGTCCGGGCCCGAGTAAGTCTCTAAGTTTGTAGATCTGAACCCTTTCGAAGCTTAGGGCCATTCAGCTCGTTTGATGGCAATAAATTCGGACCCACCAATCTTGGATTTGCGATAAATTCAAGCCCACCAACCTTTGACTATTAGGCCTAATTAATTTAGTGGGCTCAAATTAGCTCCTCTTACATTTGCTCCTTGCGTGTATGAGAAATTGTAGTTTTCTCGGACATGCATAGTTTCACCTTATTAGCCATGCTTCGCATTACGTCTTCAAGAATATTTTGGTCTTTACAGAGTCCATTGATAAAGCTGAGGGCTCACCGTAATTTACAGATAAAATCGACAAGTAATATGAAATAAATAAATAAATAACCTTCTCTTTTCTTTTCTTTTTTCTTAAATTTTTTTTTTTGGGTAAGTCAAACTTGAGTCTACAATTCTTTTGAATAGCATGCATATTCCAAATTCTTCTAAAACATCTAAAATAACTAAAGATCCATTTTCTTATCCCAAGAAAATAAATAAATAAACAAATGAAATAAAGTACGCATAGCACCCATTTTTTAATATTATTAAAATGGTAAGGCTCAAACACTTTGTGCCTGTTTGGTGCAGCTTAAAAGCTGCTTATTTAAGCTTTCAGCTTAATTTAAGCTATTTTGATGTGTTTGGTTTAGCTTATAGCTTATAACTTATAGCTTTTTGGAAGTCAGAAATCAACTTATTCTTTGAGTGGGACAGGAGATGCTTAATTTATAAGTCAAAAATTAGTTTATGTTCATAGTTATAAGCTATAAGCTGTTTAGACATAAGTTATAAGCACTTTTCTACAGCTCTACCAAACAGGAACTTTATGGTTTTGGAAAATACGGCAGGTCTCTTTTATATATGAAAAATGGTAGAGGTCTCAAATTTTCTATTAAATAAATGATCAAATGTTTTACATGGGTATGAGGTTTACAAAATTACAGGCCCCACATCCATGTGAGATATTTGATTATTTATTTGGTAGAAAATTTGGTATCCCTAACATTACCCTTTATATATATATATATATATATATGAAATATATGAGGGTATATTCAAGGAAATCTGCTTATCCTTTTGCCTATTTAAAGAAAAAGACAAAGAACCCTAATCAATACATTTCCTTTCATTTTGCCTACAGCTGCCAACACCATCTAATCTTTTTGAAAAAAACCTTATTCTCAGCCGTCTCTCTCTCTAAAACAGAGACCAACCCAGGCTTCCCTGTTTCTTTTAGAAGGCTCTGTTTGTTCAACACCAGAAGCTACTGCCGTGCTCTCCTTCAATAAACTAGGGGCTGCTGCAATACCAGAGGCCAACGTCATATCAGAGCTTTCTTCATGTTTTTTGCAACTTGTTGAATACCACTGCAGCCGGCCTCCTCCTTTAGCATTCTTTAATCGGAGCAACAACTCAGTGTTCTTCTTTAACTTTTGCAGTCACCAAAGATCGCGCAGACCATCGTGATCCGCCGCAGCTCTGTCGCAACACCAGCCTGCCTATCGTCGTGCTGCACCCCGTCGACCTACGCGAGGGCTAACCATGGCTCTGCCCTGTACGCTTTGTTCCGGCACCTGTGACCTCACTGCTGCTTCTATCCGTGACTGACCAGCGCTGGCCACGCCGCCCACTCAGCGCGGTGTTAGCCTGCCCAGCATCCTTCTAGCCCACTGTTCACGCACGCTGCTCGCGCCGTCATCGATCTACTATGAAACCCATTTTTGGTGGGCCTTGGTCTTCCTCTCAACTATTTTTTATTCCTTTCACTGTATTAGATTTGTAAATACAAGCTTAAAACCCTTTTTATCAAACCCATTCTCAGCCCACTCTCTCTAACAGAGACAGATTCAGAGTTCGTCTTCTTCAAGGGGCTCTACTTCGCGGTTTGCTCACTACCGACTGCTGCAATTCTAGGCACCGACTGCTGCAACTCTGATTGCGTCGCCAACCTGTCACAGCCCCGACTACTGCAGATGTCGTGACCCAAGCTGCTATTGACCTCTCTTTGCTGCAACTCCGACCACTGTTGGCTTCAACGGTTCTAACGCAGACCACACACGTTCGCCCACTCAACGCAACGTGTGTGGTCTTGCCTAGCCTAGCTCAATCTTGTTGATCTTGATCGACGTCGACTCCACTACGTCTTCAACACTGCCTTCGCCCTCAACTGTCCAACGCCGACTACGCACGTTGCCCTTTCAACGCGACGTGCGTGTGGGCCTGCCTAGCACTGCTCTGCTTGTCATTGGCCTCGAGTGTGCATGTTTCATATCTACGGCCCATGCTTGTGCGTCTCACACTTGCGGCCTTGCCACTGCCTCTAGCCGCGGCTTGCTCCGACTCCAGTTTGCACCATTTCTCGGTTTCCTTGTTCATTGTTGCTTTGAATCTGCTCTTGCTTTCTCTGATCTGTGGGTAAAATTTTGTTCAAACCCACTTTCCTTTCTTGCTTTGATGGACCTTTGTGCTCATGCATTTAGCTCCATTGGGCCTTAGTGCTTGTGATTTTAAAATTGCACTGTAGAGCTTGAATTTGCTTGAAAATGTAAACTTGACTTGAGAAAGATGAATTCCTTTATTGTACAACCCATGAATCTTTGTTGTTGACCATTTTGTAAAACCAATTTGAATTGTTAATCTCATATAAACTGAGTCACTGATGCTTGAAAGTTGTTTGAACATTGACAACACTTGCACTTGATTTTTGAGAGAAGATGAGATACTCGTTGAGTTTTATTTTTAATTCTATTGAAGAAATCCAGGTTTCTTTGATCTTGTGGATGCTTGGGAAATAAATAGTTGATGCCAAAAATTTGTTTAATCATTGTAGCTTCGTGTTGACTTGAGAGGAACCGGTCCCGAGAGACAAAACCTTGATTGTTGTGTTTTCAAGAACTTGCTCATAGTAATAAAATTGTTGTAGCTTAAACAGATCATTATTATTTGTTGATGTTGCCCCATTCTGATAATGCCTAAATCATGATCTGAAATTGATATTGTTTGTCTCGTTTGTTGGCTTTACTATTTCAGGAAAATAAAATTTTGTGCGAAATCCACGACCCCGAGGCCTTCAGAATCTTTACTAATGAGAGCAAGGGCTATCCTTCGAAAGTCTGAACGAGAGCAAAACTGTCCCTCAGGAGTCCGAAAGTAGCATACACCCTACTTCGGCAAGAAAGATCCCTCTGGACGGCAACCGAGTCTACCAAGCTTGCACCAATAGAAGTAAAAATTGTCTCTCAGAAGTCCGAGCAGAAACAAGGCTGTCCCTCAGAAGTCCGAGCAGAAACAAGGCTATCCCTCAGAAGTTCAAGTGGAAACGAGGCTCTCCCTCAGAAGTCCGAGCAAAAACAAGGCTGTCCCTCGGAAGTCCGAGTGGATGTGCACTTCTACTTCGGCAGTTAATGGAAGCAAAGGCTATCCCTCGGGAGTTTGAGTAAGAGTCCACTCTACTTTGAAAAGAAAGATCATCGGAGCTCGTATTGATGAAATCAAGGGCTGTCCCTTGGAAGGCTCTCCCTCAGAAGTCTGAGCAGAAACAAGACTGTCTCTCGGAAGTCCAAGTGGATGCGCACTTCTACTTCGGCAGTTAATGGAAGCAAAGGCTATCCCTCGGGAGTTCGAGTAAGAGTCCACTCTACTTTAAAAAGAAAGATCCTAGGAGCTCGTGTTGATGAAATCAATGGCTGTTCTTCGGATCCTCACTAATGAGAGCGAGAGTTGTCCCTCGGAAGTCCAAACAGAAGCAAGGCTGTTCCTCAGGAGTTTGAATAGTAGCACACACCCTACTTTGGCAAGAAGATCCCTTCTGATAGGCCACCGAGTCTCGATGGTTGTTCTTCGAAAGTCTGAGAGGGAGAACACACTCTATTTCAGTAAGAAAGATCCTCAAAGCTCGCACTGATGAAAATGAGATTTGCTCTTCGAAAGTCAGAGTGAAAGCACACACTCTACTTCAACAAAGAGAGATCTTCGAAGCTCGCACTGATGGAAACGAGGTTTGTTCCTTGGAAGTCCAAATGAAAGCAAGGGTTGTCCCTCGAAAGTCTCGGTGGAAGCATACTCTTTTCCTTGGCAAGAAAGATCCCTTCTGGCGGGCAATCGAGTCTTGAGAGCTCTTCTTCAGAAGTCCAAGTGGGAGCACACATTCTGCTTCAACAAGAAAGAACCCCGAAGCTTGCATTGACAGAAGTAAGGGCTATTCTTCGGAAGTCCGAGTGGGAGTACACATTCTACTTCAGCAAGAAAGACTCTTGAAGCTTGCATTGATGGAAGCAATGGCTGCTCTTCGGAGGTTCGAGTGGAAGTACACTTCTACTGTGTCAAGAAAACTCCCTTCAGGTTGGTAACTAAGTCTACTATTCCTCTTTCTTCTTTAAGGGGCAACAAAAATTGAAAACTGTTTCAAGTAACATAACACAATGAAGATATACATTGTAGAGAAAATAACTTCTAATGGAGATATATAATATGGAGGAAATAAATTTCTTCATAACATAAGAAAGATAGAACTTCTTGGATAATACAGTAAATGTAAATTGTAAATGTCATAGATAGACTTCTTCTGCAGAATGTTGACATTTGCCCCTAGAGTTGCAAGGTCATTTGGAAAGCTTTCACGAACTGCTCGGGTTGTGGCCGTCATACACCATCATAGCCACATCTTCTAAGATATCCTGGGGACCCTGTTCTTTGAACTCTAGCTCATCTGCTTCGACTTTCTTTCTAAATATCTTCTTAAGTGTCCGGCACTTTTCTGTAGGATGTCCTAGTGATCGGTGGAAAACACAATAATTAGGACCCTCGCGATCCTTCTTCGACAAAAGCTCTTCGATACGAGGCAACTTCAGTTCTCCGTCTGCCACCCATTCTTTAACTAAGGCCTTTACCTCCTTAACACTACATGGAAAAGGAGTGTCATCTTCACAGTTTTTCCTCTTCTGACCTCTGAATTCCTCTCCCTGCGACTTTCGTGTAGAAGACGCGGAAGCCGCAGTGACAGAAAGTCCTCGGGATGACTTGAAGTTGGTTTTATAACTAGTCTCGAACTCGATCTCCTGAGATTGAGATACGTTGATGTTCCGAGATGCTTTAATTAGTGCCGAGAAGATGGGTAGCTTGTGATTAACAAGAAGTATTTTGTACCCGTTCAATGCCCCTTTAACACAGATTTGGATCAAGTAGCTTTCCTCAACAGCCTCATGACAGTCCACGGCTTTGTCTTGGAACCTCTTCACATATTCGAGAATGTCTTCACCCTCCTGCTGCTTTTCCTTACCCAGGGTAAGTGTGGTCATTTTCTCGGCCACTTGAAAGAATTTGGTGTGGAATTTGTTGATCATCTCCTCCCAACTTCGAACAGAGTTTGGGGCCAAGTTAACGTACCAACTATATGCTCGGTCGGTGAGGGACTTGGAGAATTCTCTTAGTTGGAGGACATGATTTTAACCATGAATCCCCAAAGTCTCGATGAACCGAACAACATGTTCTCGAGCATTTCCTTGCTTGCCATTGAATTTGATGAACTTCGGCACCGTGTATCCCTCTGGGTATGGATAACTCAACATCTCGATAGGGTATGGTGGCTTGACATCCGGATCAGGCAAAGAGGGTAAAGTCCTCTTGCCCCGTTTGAGATCGAACATGGCTTGCACATCGACGAGAGTAAGAAATTGTTGAGGGAGAGAACTTGATGGTGGTATTCTCGGAACCTGACTTATAGAGCCGAAGACTGAGCTTGGAGCAACTTGGCCATTTGGGTGTTGAGAATTCACCATCGGTGAAGACACATGATGATATTGGCCATCGGCACCTATGGACATGCCGTTTGGCGATGGGACGTTGCATTGGGTCCCATAAAGTCCATTGTATGCCACGACTATATCAGATTGGGCTTGCAAACTTGGCATCGGAGCCAAAGGAGACCCACTCGGTACATGAGTAGAATTTACAATTGGTGGAACAAAATTAGGCATGGATGGAGCACCACTTTGTAGAGAAATTTCTGTAGACCTTCCTTGAACTTCCACTCATCCTACCACTGATGGACCATGGCTCGATCTTCTAGCTGCGTGATTTTGCACTCCATAGGCTACAGGTTGGCCATAACTTGTTCCTCCTAGCAGTTGATTTTGCACACCATTTTGAGCAACTTCAGGGAGAATTTGGGGTGGATCTTGATGATTTTGACCATTCCCAACATCACCATGAAGTTGTTGATGATTGCCGGTGTTGACTTGACCTCCATTTGTTGCCGGTGGTGCGAAATGTGAATCTATCACCAACATGGTGTGGGTGAGATTTTGAAGGGTTGCGAGAATCTCTTATTGGGTGTGTTGGAGTCCTTGAATGGCTTCAAGGATGAGAGGTGGGTCTTGAACTTGAGTCCTTTCATTACCACCATTGGAAGAGCTTTGTTGATGAACTTCTTCTTCTCTTGCCATCTTCACTGGAGTTGTGTAGATTCCATATCTTGTTGAGACCATTAACCAATCCACTTCCCCAGTGAAGTCGCCAAATGTATGAGAGGGTTCAAGAACGTCGTTGGAAAATTCGAAGATCTTCGAAGATCCTTGAAGAACAACTTCGAATTCTCTAGAAGATGATGAGAGGCTTAGATTCTTCAATAGTCTCAACTTAGGAACACAAGAGTAAAGGAGATGATGGAGATAAGAGATTGGGTGAAGAAGAAGGCAAAGTAGCTAGAGAGAGAATAATGGCAAGGCTCTCCCATGGATCTCCCACTTTCACTCTCAAGGTTGATAATGGAAGAGGGAAATTAGTTTTTTCCCAAGAGTTAACTCTCCAAAATCCATCCCTTGTAAAGCTATGGGTGGGTGCTATTTATAGGCACCTCATGATGTAGGATGGAACCCATGTGCAAGGCACATGGGGAATATTCTCTCTAACCACCTTGTTCGAGGAGGTGACCTCTCCGAGGATGAGGAAAACCCCGAAGAGGAGATCAACCTCTCAACGAACCCTTCTTCTTAGCCACACCTAACCAATGATCCCCAATAATCCCAAAGAGTCAGGGGTAGTCCCAGAGGACGTCCTGCCGCATAAGGGTCAGGGGTAGTTCAAGAGAACGCCCTGTCGCAAATATTGCCGAGTCTCAAGGATCCCCTAGATCGTGCCACCTCGACCCGGGTATAGGCTAGTTTGACCGAAGAGTGAATTTATCTCCACTTACCGTCCTCGGGATCGAGTCCTTTGTTCGAACTCCATTATGCCCATGGTTCTGGTGCGTAGATCCCGGAAAGCTCCGAACCCGCAAGTGTTCTGGGACTCATTAACGAAGCGACTTCTAGATTGCGTCTGAATCCGTTCGAAGTCAAGTGCGTCGGACCTCTAGGTTCGTGGATCCGAACCATTCAGAGTCCGAGTGCCTCGAATCTCTAGGATTGCTTAATACCCTTTCGAGTCCAGGCCTGAGTAAGTCTCTAAGTTCGTAGATCCGAACCCTTTCGAAGCTTAGGGCCATTCGGCCCGTTTGATGGCAATAAATTCGGACCCACCAATCTTGGACTTGCGATAAATTCGGGCCTACCAACCTTGAACTATTAGGCCTAATTAATTTAGTGGGCTCAAATTAGCTCCTCTTACAATGAGAAAAATGACTCAAAAGTGACCCCCTTCGGATTGATATATGCGTAGATCGCTCGAGCGCAGGAATGGTCGCTCGAGCAACCAGACATAACGAAGACACTGCTCGAACACAAGAATGGTCGCTTGAGCGCACAATGCAGCCCTCTTAATAGTTCAAACCAGCAAAAGTTCGCTCGAGCATAGATATCAAACTCTCAGTAGTTTGTAGAGTATAAAAGACCGTTCGAGTACAAGAACTGTCACTTGAGCAAACAAACAAAATTCTTGGCAATCAACTCTTTGAAAACAGACTCCCAACCTATTTCAAACTCAACCAAAACTTCCAATAACAAAACCCCACAAACAATAAGATGGAAAGGGGTTGAACAACCAATAAGACAAGGGAAATCCGGATCTAAAAAAATAAACTGGTCGGGTCTAAACTAGAGTCGTTATAATCTCTCCCCTTAAGGAATTTCGTCCCTGAAATTATAAATCAAGTAACAACACCGTGTTTAAAACAATTACAACTATAATAACAAGTTGAATCTCACCACCATGACCCATCCACTGGTCATTCATTCTCAAAACAATGATAACAAGTTTTCAATATTGAACATACAATTCATTTTTCCTAAAACATATACAATTTGCATATATCATCATCATAACAAGATTTTCATTACACGTTTTAAACGTTAACAAAAGGATCCGAATACTTCTCACGGACTTTTGCCTCACCTTCCCAAGTTGCCTCCTCAACCCCGTGGTGTCTCCCCAACACCTTTACTAATGGAATTGTCTTGCCTCGCAAGACATGGTCCCATGTATCTAGGACGCTAACGGGTCTTTCCTCACATAAGGTATCCTCATCTACTTCCAACTCGGTCCAATCCAACACATGTGACAAATCTGACTCATATTTTCGAAGCATACAGATATGAAACACGTCATGAACGTCGAAAAGTTGTGGCAACAATACCAAGCAATAAGCTACCTCCCCAATACGTTCTAAAATCTCAAAAGGCCCAATAAATCTAGGAGACAACTTCCCGCTCTTTCCAAATCCCATCAAACCTCACCCGGGTGATATTTTTAAGAAGACATGATCTCCTACCTCAAATGATAATGATCTCCTCCTACAGTGGGCATAGCTCTTCTAATGACTCTGAGTCGAAACCAACCTCTTACAAATAAGTGCAACCTTCTTCGTCATTTCCCAGACTAACTCTGGGCTTAACATTGCTGCGTCACCCACCTTGGCCGAACACACAGGAGATCTATACAGTTGGCCATACAAGGCCTCAAATGGTGCTATGCCAATACTCACCTGAAAGCTATTATTGTAGGCGAACTCCACTAAAGGCAAGTGCCTCTTCCATGACACCTTAAAGTCAAGAACATAACCCCGAAGCATATCCTCTAGGATCTGAATGGTACGCTCTAACTGCCCATCAGTTTGAGGATGATAAGTGGTACTAAATGTCAATCTAGTGCCCAAAGCATTATGTAGGCTTTGCCAAAACCGAGCCGTGAAACACAGATCTTTGTCTGAAACAATAGTAACAAAGACCCCGTGAAGTCGAACTATGTCTCTAATATTCAGGTCGGCAAGATAATCTACCAAGTCACTTGTGCAAATAGGTACAAAGTGTGCTGACTTGGTTAATCGATCAACTATAACCCACACTACATCATTGCCCCATTGAGTTCTAGGAAGACCCACAACAAAATCCATTGTGACATGTTCTTACTTTCACTCGGCTATAGGTAAGGGTTGCAACAAACCCGCTGGCCTCTAATGCTTGGCCTTCACTTCTTGACAAGTAAGGCACCTCAATACAGACAGGGCTATGTCTCTCTTCATTCCGCTCCACCCGAACTAGTGACTAAGGTCGTGATACATCTTTGTGCCTTCTGGGTGTACGCAAGGCATGATTGGTGAAACTCTTAGAGTACCTCAACTCGACAAGACTCTAGCATGAAAAGATGATCAAGATATCTAACACTCGAGTTGGAATAAACATTCAAGCCCTTCTCTACCTTCCAACTAGATATCTTCTCTCGGACAGACTCTATCTTGTAAACACCCCGTTGTGCTTCTATAACTCGACTCACAAGGATAGGTTGTGCAACTATGGTAAACAAAGTTGTTGGAACCGCCCAGATGCAACTCAAACTCATCAATTGCGCCCAACATCTCCCATTCCCGGATGACAATACTAGCTACACTGTTAATGGATTTTCTACTTAAGGCATCAGCCACTACATTAGCCTTCCCCAAATGGTAGTGTAACTCTAAGTCATAATCCTCTATAAATTTCATCCACCTTCTCTGCCTCAGATTCAAATCCTTCTTTGAAAACAAATACTTCAGACTCTTGTGATCAGAGAATACCTCAAACCTCTCACTATACAGATAATGTCTCTAGACTTTCAAAGCAAAGATCACTGTTGCTAGCTCTAGGTCATGAATAGGGTAATTTCTCTTGTGTGTTTTCAACTGTTGTGAGCCATAAGCTACTATCTTCCCCTCTTGCTTCAAGACATAACCTAAACCTTCCCAAGATGCATCACAATACACAGAATAGCCCAAACCCCTCTCCGGAATAATCAACACTGGAGCAGTGTTAAGTCTAACCTTAAGCTCTTGAAATGACTTCTCACAAGTCTTATTCTACACAAACTTAACTTCCTTCCTCGTAAGTCTAGTCAACAATGAAGCTAATCTAGAGAATTCCTTCACAAAATAACGGTAATACCTAGCTAATTTCAAGAAACTCTGGATCTCAAAGGCATTCTTAGGCTGTTCCCAATCTTGCACTACCTCAATCTTGGAAGAATTTACAGCCATCCCTTCTCCGGATACCACATAGTCTAAGAATTTCACCTCCTTCAACCAAAACTCATACTTCCCGAACTTAACATACAATTTGTGGGCTCTAAGTAACTCGAGTACAATTCGCAAATGTTCCTCGTGTTCCTCCTCAGAGGTGAATAAATCAAAATATCATCAACGAAGACAACTACAACACGGACTAGGAACTCACGAAAGATTCGATTCATCAAATCCATAAACAAGGCCAATGCATTAATTAACCGAAAAGGAATCACTAGGAACTCATAATGGCCATACTGTGTGCAGAATGTCACCTTCTGGATATCCTCTTCCTTCACTCTCAATTGATGATAACCTGATCTCAAGTCTATCTTAGAGAAACAACAAAACCCCTTCAACTAATCAAACAAGTCATCTATATGAGGCAATGGGTACTTGTTATTAACAGTTACCCAATTCAACTTCCAGTAATCAATACAAAGTCACAAGGTACCATCCTTTTTCTTGGCGAAGAGAGTCGGTGCTCTCCAAGGCGAAGTACTAGGGTGGATAAAGCCCTTGTCCAACAATTCCTGGAGTTGAATCTTCAACTCACCTAACTCAACAGGTGCAAATCTATACAATGCCATAGAGATCAGTGTCGTGCCAGGCACTAAGTCAATAAAGAACTCAATCTCACGGTAAGGTTGTAAACTAGTGAAATCCTTGAGGAAGACGTCCGGGTATTCGCAAACTACCATTGGCAACTTTACTCGGGCCACATCACTCTCAACACCCAAGAATGTAGCAAGAATGAGACTAAGCTCGCCCTGACCATGCAGATTACACACTGGAAACAAGGCCCTATTAACCTGACCTCCCAAGAAATAAAAATAGCCACAACTCGAGGTGCACACCATAACTCTCTAACGGTAATAGTCTATAATGGCTTGATAGGATGACAACCAATCCATGCCCAAGATAATATCGAAACTCGACATATCAATCCACACAAAAACAAAAGGAAGTCGGCGACCGGCAACCTCTATCTCACAACCCTGACACCCTTGGTCCAACACAACCTCATCACTAGTAGGTGACTCTACCCTGAGTGAAGATGCTAATTGAGCCACTTCTAACCCCAATGCCAATGCAAATGTAGATGAAATAAAAGAATGCGATGCACCAGTATCAATCAATACGTAGGCAATAGAGTTACACAGCAAGAAGTTACCTCTCACTACCAAAGGTGCTGGCAACAAATCTAGCTTGGTAACAACATACACACACCTTGATGGCCTTTGCTTCACCTGCTCACCTCTCGGACCATGATTCAGATACACTAACTAAGCCTAAGAGGCTCCCTAATTGGCCTTCGAGGCCTAAGCTAAAGGTGTAGGCTGATGGCTCTATGTCTACCTGAAACCAGACGGACCAGATGTGTCACCTGCCTAAGGAAAAAACCCCCTCAAGTGCCCTGACTGCCCACATTGATAGTAAACGGTTGCCCTCTCCCCTAACTCTGGTTCTGAGAACGAGCCAAAGACGGTACAGACTGTTGCCCTCTTCCCTTCTGCGGGCAAACTACAAACTTGTGACCCAGCTGACCACACTTGAAACAAGTGATACCACTATGACCTCCCTCCCAGAACTCGGACTCGGTATTGGAAAAGGGGACCTAAGCTGTTCTCCCTGGGACTACTGTGGGTTGGAACCCCTTTGCCTCTTACTATCCCGCGTCTCTCCCTAAACCTTTTAACTTCTTTACTTGGAGCCCTTCATCCTCTCCTCTTCTATTTGAATCATGGTCTCTGAGTGAGTCACTGCCTCCACAAGACGACTGTAATCCCGAATCATGGACACGACCACCTTCAAAAGGAGCCTGGTCCCCAGGCTCTTCTCAAATTCCAAACAACGACATTCCTCTATTTCTACCAACTCAGGTGCAAACCTCAACAGACTAGTGAAGGCAGCCTCAAACTCGGCCACTAGTGTGTTGAGCTGCTTGAGCTTCAAGAAATGCTCTCTCAACTTCTCTCTGACAGTGGAAGGCAAAAACTTATCCTGGAAGGTGTTGACAAAAGCCTCCCAAGTCCTCCCAATGCGTCCCCGTGAACATTTATCTCAGGACTTGTTATTTTTTAAAAAGCAATTGATAGGTGGAAAATATGTAAGAACATAAAAAATTTTACGCGGTTTCCTCAATATGAAGTACGTCCATAGGTCTAATTCTACTATTAACCAAAAGTTTACAAATGAGATACAAATGTCTCATAATCACCCTTAGGTAAATTCTAAATAATCACAAAATAATTGAGAAGAAATATCTCACTAAATAGATGGACAAATGTCTTCAAACATACTGTAAAAGACCCAAACCAACCTGAACTGTAGCTGTCAAAATGCCCTAAAGTAGTCCTTCAAAATTGAACTGAAACAGAGTTTCCAAGTAGAAGCAGAGCCAGAAGCAACAACAACAAAACACAAAGACTTTGACTTGTCCTTAATATCCCAGCCAAATACACGCAACACTATTTGAATGAGGCCACTGAGAATATATCAGCAGCAAGCATAAACAAATACAAAGGAGTATTTCAAGTCTTTTGGACTTTCAATGAGACAAACTATGATTTTTAACACCAAATGACCAATGGAAAAACAAGCATGCCAGCTGCCAACAAACATGATTTTAATACTCCAGTAGATCTCTAAAAGTCAGATATAAGAGCATCACCAGTGGAGGTGTTAACATTCCACTGGTGTCAGATGCTAAGTATTTGGTAGCCAAATTCAATTTTGCTCATACAATGGAATAGCTAAGCTGTCTGGATCTCAAAGGCATTTTTAGGCTACTCTCAATCTTGTACTTTGCATATCTTAGATGAATCCATAGTTACTTATTCTCTAGAGACAACATGGCCTAGGAACTTAGCTTTCTTGAGCCAAAACTCACATTTGCTGAACTTAGCATACAATTGGTGAGCCCTAAGCACATCTAATTCAACTCGTAAGTGCCTATCGTATTCTTCCTCGGAGGGTGAAGAAATCAAAATGTCATTGACGAAGACAACCATAAACCGATCTAAGAACTCACGGAAGATTGATTCATCAAGTCCAGAAAATGAAGTTAGTGCGTTGGTGAGCCTAAAAGGCATCACTAAGAACTCATAATGACCATAATGTATATGGAAGGTCGTTTTCAGATTATCCTCCTCATTACCCTCAACTGGTGATAACCTAACCCTAAGTCTATCTTCGAGAAGCAACAAGACTACTTAAGTTGATCAAACAAGGCATTTGTTTTTGGTAGTTACCCAATTCAATTTGAGGTAGTCAATACACAGTCGCAATGTACCTTCTTTATTCTTCGCAAAGAATGATAGCGCTCCTCAAGATGAGGTACTAGGGTGTATAAAATCCTTATCTAACAAATCTTGAAACTGTGCCTTCAGCACATACAACTCCCCCAGGTGAAAATCTATATGGTGTCCTGGAAATAGGATTCGTGCCCGGCACCAAATCAATAGAGAACTTAATCTCTCTATGTGGTTGTAAACTAGTGAAATCCTTTGGAAACATTCGGTAAGTCATCCCAAACAATACTATCCTCATCCGTTAAAGTGATGGCAAAGAGGAAACCCAACTCTCCTCAACCCTTAAGGTCATATAGTGGAGGGATACAACCTTCACCCTGATCACATAAGATGTAAAAACAATCACTGGATGGTGTACACATTGGCACTCTTCTACGGTGAGAGTCTATCGAAGTCCAGAAATAGGTCGACCAGTCCATGCCCAATATCACATTAAAAGCATGCATATCCAAAACAATAAAATCAACGGAGAGTCGACGATCCACAAGTCAATCTCACAAGAGTGGCATACTCGACCAAATACTACCTTACCCCCAACTAGTGTCTCAACAAGTAAGGGAGACTCCAACAGATCAAAATTCAAACCCAAAGAAAATGCAAAGAAAAATGATATAAATGAATGAGACGTACCTGTATCTATCAATACATTGGTCACAAAATGAAACAACAAAAAGTTACCTCTCACAACAGGAGGTTCTGGCAACTGATCAGGCATGACAACAACATACACACACACTGGAGGTCTCTAATCTACTTGCTCATCCTTTGGAGTATAAGTCTGATACACGGACTGAGCCGAAGTGGCTTCCCGATTTGCCCTCAAGGCCTGAACTGACTAAGCCGACAAATAACTCTATGTCTGTCTCAAACCAGACACACTAAATATGCCACCTAATTGAGGGCAAAACTTTCTCAATTGATTAGTCTGCTTACACTAATGACAAGTAGGTGGCTACCCTCTCCTTTGGCTCTAATTTTGAGAACGAGTCAAAGACTGTGTTGACTGCTGCCCTCATCTCTTCTGTGGGCAAACTGGAGATTTGTGACCTAACTGACCACACTTGTAGCACATGAAACCACCTTGATTGCCTCTTCGCAAACTAGAACTCAGTATTGGAAAAGTGGATCTAAACTACTACCCCTAAGACTGTTCTGGAGTAGAACCCGTCTGCCTCTTGTTATCCCTTACGTTCTCATAAGACTTCTGTCATCTTTGCCTATAACTCCTCACCCGTTCTGTCTCCGTCTGTATCGTAATCTGTAAATGTGCCGCTGATTCCACTAAGCACCCATAATATCGAATCATGGACTTGACAACCTTAAAAATGAGCCCGGTCTTCAACCTCTTCTCAAACTCGACATAACGACGTTCTTTCGTCACCACGAGTTCTGGTGCGAACCTTAAAAGGCTAGTAAAAGTTCAAACTCAATTACTGGTTTGCTCAACTACTTGAGCTTCAGAAATTGCTCTCTTAACTTCCTTCGAGCAGTGGGTGGTAAAAACTTATCCTGGAAGGCATTGACATAAGCCTCCCAAGTCACCCCAATATGACCCTTCACGTACTTCCACCACTGACCTGCGTTAGCTTTGGGTTAAAAGGCCGCCAAGTCACCCTCAAACCATCGTCATTGATGCCAAGTATTTTAAATGTTTTCACCATATGTTCTAACCACTCATCTGTCTTTTGTGGCTCTTTCAGATTGCCCACAAACTCATTCGGATTTGACCAGAAGAACTCCTTTTTTAGAAAGGATGACCCTGTCTTAGCAACATGGGCCTAGACTTGATTCTCAATCCTGAAAACGTCCATGGATTCCTACAATGCTCCAGTCATTTCTCAAGCCAAAGCTCTCATGGCTTGTTGGCCCACAGGCTCGACCACATTTGCCTAGCCAACGCCCTTCTTCTGTGCCCAGATTTCATCCTAAATTGGCACTTCTTAACGTCTAGGCCTATCGCTCCTACCACAAGCATGTCTACATCTTGACATCCTAATAAAGGTAACACAACGATTTAGCACATTTACAATGTGCCTAAATGAATTCACACACGTCCTAAAATAATGAACAACACGATAATTCACTCCACGTAAGCACCAAATCACGTATTCACAATCGTATTTCCTTTCTAAATAATAATCATTCCGTAATATCTCCAGAGTTCTTGTTAGAATTAGCAGTGATCAAGCGTTGTTCTAATGGGACTTCTAGAAATTTGTAAACATAATCAATATCTTAGAAACTAAATCCCACACTCACGTAATCACATAAACATGTTATCACATAGCATACCAGGAATACACCTAATATTGTCTAGCGAGACAAGCCCATTATGGTAATAATCACGTCCCACGATCGTAAAGTATTCAAACCTAGTATCTAATGTCCCAGGTTCTAGACTTGACCAGTATTGCGTAGTCAAAAAGTTTGTTTTAATTTTTGTGTTTTGATTATCGTATTAGGTCGTTGAGATTTCATTTCAACTTTTGCTTAACCTCTCTTAACGTTTATGGGTTAAAATTTTGAGTTTTAGACGTTGGGACTTGTATTTGGGTGTGAAATTTGAATTTTGGCTTTGGTTGGTAAAACTGCTCATGCAGATTTGGCAACCGCTCGAACGGAATCACACAGGGTTTTTTGGACGATTCTGGGCAGAAACCACTCGTGCAGATATGAAATTCTGCTCATCCCGATTTTGTTGAAAATCTGGGTTTTTCTGTGATCCAAACCGCCTGTGAGAGGCATTAGAATTCGCTCGTGAGGATTTGGAATTCCACTTGTGTGGACTTTGAACCACTCATGCAAATTTTTGTGCGTCTATCTTGAATTTTGAGCCCTTTTCCTCAAAACTGATGCAAAAAATGTGTTTTATACACTTTTCACTTCTCTGTCTCTCTCTCTCTCTCTCTCTCTATATATATATATATATATTCATCTTTTCTCCTCCAACTCTCTACAAACCCACCCAAACCCAAACGTCTCTCTAAGATTTAGCAAAAACCTTCAAGAACTTTACAGGGCTTTTTATGTCATGACCCGAACCCGCCCCCGTGGGTTAAGGACATAACCGGCCAGTAATCAAGCGATTACCTACGGCCTTGAACCAAACCAAACATATTTTAACAGAGTTAATGGGGGCCAGACGGAAGTAATTTAAAACTTTGTCCATAGAACTGTGCTTGCATGGCACATCATAACAAACCATACATATGCGTATTAATAACTCAAAACAAAATATGTACTACACAGGGTTCTGTACATACAGGATCATATAAGTCTAAGTCAACCCAAGGAAACTATATACAGCATATTCAAAGACTTCGCCCACACGACAAAATAAAACATGATGACAAAAAGGCGAAGATGGGTCTCGTGCGTGAGATGTAAGGGCTGGCTCTTCAAAACCTTTGTTGTCCCACACAGGTTTTATCAGACTAGCCTTTGGCCCATTCAAACTTTCATGTCAAACTGGCCTCTGGCCCATTCGTTCATGTCAAACTGGCCTCTAGCCCATTCATTCATGTAAAGCTGGCGCTTGGCCTATTCATTTATGTCAAACTGGCCTCTGGCCCATTTATTTATGTCAAAACGGCCTTTGGCCCATTTATTTATGTCAAAATGGCCTTTAACCCATTTATTCATGTGAAAATGGCCTCTGGCCCATTCATTTATTCATAACAAACATTCTTCCATAATTCAAACTAGCACTTATAAGGCTTATAAAGAAATAAGCAATTGGACAAATGACAAGTTTCAAAATATCGATATTACTCACAGTGATCAGTTGGTTGGTTGGTTTGCCCTGGAGTTCGACCCTACACATTCCATGAACACAAAAGGGTCACAAACAATTCGATCCGTTCTAAATTCACATTTTCCTCTTTAGGCTTCATACTTATCTTTTTAACTCAATTACAATGCTCAATGCATGCCTAAGAGTACTTGGAAGTGAAAGAGAACAGAAAATGAAACACAAAATGTCTTTTCAAAATTTCAGCAAACAAGGTCTCCACTCGAGCGTGGACTTCCCCGCTCGAGCAGACCTTTGAGGCCTGCAAAAGTACTGGATATGCCAAATTTATGCTCAATCGTGAACTCTGGCACTCGAGCGGAAGGCCTCTCTACATGGCTCCCCACTCGAGCGTGAACTTCCTCGCTCGAGCAGACACCATGTCTGCAGAAAATACTTGGAACACGAATTTCACGCTCGAGCGGGAATCAAAATTCTGGAAAATCCAGAACATGTTCTTGAGATTTAATTCGACATTCAAAGGTTCTAGATGCATGCTTTTGGCTCAAATATCACATATACATGTACTAACATGGTATAAACACCAAATCACAACATTATGAAGCTAAATTTCACAAATTAATCACATGCATGTCCCAATTTACACCAAATTCATTACCAACAGAATAATTTCATGCATTCAACACTTACACCCTTGTGGATTGTACATGCATGTGGCAAATTACTCTCATTCTCAACTTAGATGATGAAGAAAAGGTCAAAATAAGAGCTTTAATCAAAATCTCCCATGGATTATACATTTTGTGCTGAAACATGCAATTTCAAAACAATTCTTTACATGCATGTGCATATACACTACCAAATCAACAAAACCAATTCAAATCATGTTAACTCTTACTCTTGATCACCCAACTAGCTTGAAGACACAAAATCACAAGTTCAAACTTATGAACCAAGGGGTGACTACTCACCTAGGAGCGTAATCCTTACAATTTATGGTAAATTCTTGAGTGTGCCTTCAAGATCACCAAGCTTTGAGGCCAAAACTCCAATTTCCTTCACCCTCTCTCTCTCTAGCCGACCCTCTCCTTTTCCTTAGAGTTTATAATCAGCCAAGTCAAGCTAAAGAAGAGAAATTGAGTGTGTAGTGCTCATATAAAAGCCCCTCTTGTTATATTATTTTAATATATAATAGAGCACTAATTTACTAATTAAATCTGATCCGAATCAATTTTCAATTAAATTTCACCGTAGGCTCTAAAAATTACGCTAATCACAATGGCATGATCAATTTTGGTTTCGGTTTTTTCAATTTCATTCCCAAAGCAGATAATCAAACAGATATTCCTACGGTGAACAGATAGAAATTCAAAACCACATATTTTCGCATAACGACACACAAAATCATGTTAAACACATAACCATACTCATATTAAGGACCAATTAACATATTGCAGAACAGTGATATCACAGTCTTCCCCCCTTTAGGAAGTTTGGTCCCTCAAACTTATTTTACCTTCGTCTGGAAACAAATGTGGATATCGCAGGTGCATTTCATCCTTTTTCTCACGTGGCATCCATACCATAGTGTTCTTTCCATTCCACTTTCACCATTGGGATGGACTTGCTTCTCAATTGTTTCACTTGCCGGTCAACGATTCGTTCTGGCCATTTAGCGTACTCCATATTTTCATCAATAGCTACCTGGTGATAATCAATCACATGGAACGGGTCTCGGAGGTAACCCCTCAACATCGACACATGAAACACATTATGGATTTGTTTGAATCCCGGTGGCAAAGCAACTCTATAGGCAACTGGGCCAAGCCTTTCCAGAATCTGAAACGGCCCAATGTAACAGGGCGACAACTTGCCCTTCTTTCCAAACTGACTTGGCCCTTCATCGGAGATACACGGATGAACACATGGCCACCAACATCATACTCAAGAGGTCTTCTGTGAACATCTGCATAATTCTTTTGTTGGTCCTGAGCTGTTTTGAGCCTTTGCCGAATAATCTTGATTTTCTCAGAAGTGTCTTGCACAATTTTAGGCCCAAGTAAAGCTCTATCCCCGACTTCTGTCCAACAAATAGGTGATCTACACCTTCTACCATACAAAGCCTCGTATGGTGCCATACCGATGCTGGAGTGGAAGCTGTTATTGTATGCAAACTCTGTAAGTGGCAAATAGTCTTCCCAACTCTCCTGAAAGTCCAAAGCACACATCCGAAGCATATTTTCCAAAGTCTGTATTGTTCGTTCTGATTGCCCATCGGTCTGTGGGTGGAATGTAGTACTGAATCTTAGTTCTATCCCCATACCTTCCTGCAATCTCTTCCACAATCTAGATTCAAAGTTTGGATCTCTATTCGACACAATGGATACCGGAACTCCGTGTAAACGGACAATCTCATCAACATAAATGGTAGCCAGTCTATAAGCATTAAACGTGGTTCTAACTAGTAGAAAATGTGCAGATTTAGTCATTCTATCAACTATAACCCAAATAGAATCCATACCTCGAGAAGTCCGAGGTAGGCCAACAATGAAATCCATAGTCACATGCTCCCACTTCCATTCAGGAATAGGGAGATGTTGAAGTAGACCGCCTGGTTTCTGATTTTCAGCTTTGACTTGCTGACATTGAAGACACTTGGACACATATTCTGCAACCTCTTTCTTCATTTTAGGCCACCAATAGGTTTGTTTCAAATCCTGATACATTTTATTATTACCCGGATGCATAGCAAATACGGATCTGTGGGTTTCATCTAAAACCCTCTTCTTTAGTTCCGGAATATCTGGGACACACATTCTGTTCCGAAATATCAACACTTCATTCTCAATGCCAAACTCTGCTTTCGGACTTGTCTCAAATTCATCAATCACTTTCTTGAGGAATTCATCCTCTTTCTGCTTCTGCTTGATTTCGTCAACGATTGTCGGCTCGGCTGTAATAGCGGCTATCAATCCACCCCGTTCACACATTACCACTTCAATTTCAGATTTTTCAAAATCTTGCAAGATCTCTTTCTGTTCAGTAAGCAAACAAGCCATACTCCCCGTTGATTTTCTACTCAAGGCGTCAGCAACTGTATTAGCTTTCCCGGGGTGATACTGAATCTCCATATCATAATCCTTTATCAATTCCAGCCATCTCCTCTACCGCATATTCAACTCTTTCTGTGTGAAAAAGTATTTAAAACTTTTGTGATCCGTGTAGACTTCACACTTTGCTCCATACAGATAATGCCGCCAGATTTTCAAAGCAAAAACAACTGCGGCCAATTCTAGGTCATGAGTTGGATAATTCTTCTCGTGTGGCCTCAATTGTCGGGAGGCGTAAGAAAAAAACTTTTCCGTTCTATATTAACACACAACCCAAACCTTTATAAGACGCATCACCGAAAATTACAAAATTTTCCGTACCTGAAGGCAGTGTCAAAATTGGTGCAGTGGTCAATCTTGTTTTCAGTTCATAGAAGACAGATTCTCTTTCGTCATTCCATTCAAACGGTTGCCCTTTATGTGTCAATTGGGTAAGACGCACAGCTAATTTCGAAAAGTCCTTCACAAATCTCCTGTAGTACCCAGCTAAGCCAATGAAACTACAGATTTCTGTCACATTGGTTGGTGTAAGCCAACTCACATTCGCCTCTATTTTCTGCGGGTCCACTGAAATTCCTTCCTTGTTGATTACATGCCCTAAGAAAACAACTTCATCCAACCAAAACTCACATTTCTTTAGTTTAGCAAATAATTTCCTTTCCCGAAGTGTTTGTAGGACAGTTCTCAAATGATGTTCATGTTCAAGTCTATCTTTAGAATATATCAAAATGTCATCGATAAAAACCACAACGAATTCGTCAAAGTAGGTTTTAAAAATTTAGTTTATTAAGTCCATAAATGCTGCTGGAGCATTAGTCACTCCAAATGGCATAATAAGAAACTCAAAATGTCCATACCTTATTCTGAGTGCGGTTTTCTCAACATCCTCTGCCTTAAATTTCAACTGATGATACCCGAATCTCAAATCAATCTTAGAAAACACCTGTGATCCCTGCAACTGGTCAAATAAGTCATCAATACGAGGTAGGGGATATTTGTTCTTTATTGTTACCTTGTTCAATTCTCGATAATCGATGCACAAACGCAAAGTTCTATCTTTCTTTTTCACAAACAATACTGGTGCACCTCAAGGCGAAGTGCTAGATCGAATAAGCCCCTTGCCAAGTAGGTCTTGCAACTGTTCTTTCAATTCTTTCATTTCAGCAGTAGCCATTTTGTAGAGAGTTTTAGAAATAGGCTGGGTGCCTGGCACAGTTTCAATAGTAAACTCTATTTCCCTATCTATTAATTCCCCTGGTAATTCATTTAGGAACACATCTGGAAATTCTCTCACAATAGGGATATCATTCAATTCAACATTCACAGATTGTTCAGACAACAAATAGCACAAATAACCCTAGCACCCTTTCCTGATCAGTTTACATGCTTTCATTGCAGATATCAAATAAGGTGGAGGCACTACCCCATTACCCACAAACACAATCTCTTTATGTTCTGGTGGTTTAAACACAACCCGTTTTGTGACACAATCAATGGTGGCTCAATATTTGGTCAACTAATCCATGCCCAAAATTACATCAAAATGTCTAAAATTCAAGGGCAACAAATCCACATATAAGATAGCATCCTCAACACGCATGTCACAAAACCGGTATATAGATTCACACAATACAGATTCTCTAGATGGAGCAGACACACATAGCAGATATGACAGTAATGCTAAGGGTCTATTTAGTCTAGATGCAAATGCATATGTCACAAAAGAGTGTGTGGATCCGGAGTCAATTAACACAAAAGCATCCTGATTACATATAGAAATAGTACCTGAGACAACTGTGTTGGCATTTCGTGTATCACCCAGAACAAGCGCAAAAACTCTCCCCTGTCTCACGGTATCCCCAGTGGTAGCAGATCTCAAAGTATTTCCTGGCTTTGGGATCGATGTAGTGAAACTAGCAGCTATCTTTCCACCATTCTGATTACAATCTCGGGCCATATGCCTTTGTTTTCCACATTTGAAACAGGTCCCTGACACACGGTAACAAACCCCACGGTGTGTTTTGCTACAAATATTGCACATGGGAGCTGTGTCTCGGGAAGAATTCGAAGTATTTGAGGAGCCCGTGTTTTGCTTTTTCAAAAATTTCTTCTTTGAGAAGAAGCTTTGCCTTTTGTTGCCTTTCTAGTCAATCATAGACTTAGTCTGTCTAGCTATGTTAGCTTCTGATATGATAGCCCTGTCTAGCACCCCAATGTTGGTTTCCAACTTCAAGACATTCACCCTCTCTAAAATGTCACTTCGAAGCCCACCTTCAAAATGCCTCGCTTTCTTGTAATCGTATCAATCGCATGAGGTGCAAACCTGGCCAATTCAGTGAATTTGGCCTCATACTCGGCTATAGTCATGCTGTCTTGCCTTAGTTCTATGAACTTTGACACTTTCCTATCCCGAACACACTGCGGGAAGTACTTGTCATAGAAAATATCCAAAAATTTCACCTAATCAACATCCTTGTGATTTTCTCGCATTAACATCCACCATCTTCTTGCCTCGTCTTCTAGCATAAAAGTGGCTAGAAGCACTTTCTGTGTCTTTGAACAAGGGAACACTTCAAACAATTTCTCAATGCTGAGAACTCATGCCTCGACTTTCAACGGATCTAATCCACCATGGAACTGTGGTGGTTTTATCTTCTTGAATTCTTTGGTGAGAGCTATTATCCGATCATCATTCTGATTATCTGGCACGGGTGGTGCCGGAGGTGGAGGTGGCGGATGTGGTTGCTGCCACTGCTGTTGCCGATCCTGTTGCTGCCTCAAAACTTCTGTCATTTCCTGTATCAGTCTTTCCATTCGGTCTATTCTGGCAGTAGAGGACTCCTCTATCTCATCACCTCTTGTTCTCACCATCTGATTAAACTTCCATTATACTTATACAAAAATTCCACAAATATGCATATACTAGAGAGCATATGTAGTTAAATAATTTGCAATGCAAGTAAATCACAACTTATAGCACATAATTGTTCAAATCAAAACACTTAAGCATATTCTTGATGCTTTCAAATTCAGACTTATCACATGAATGCATCCTAGATCTTTTCTAGACGCTTATTGCCCATTTGGACAAGTGTGTGAGTTATTAACTCGTGCTCTGATACCACTCTGTCATGACCGGAACCCATCCCCGTGGGTTAAAGACATAACCGGCCAGTAATCAAGCGATTACCTACGGTCTTGAACCAAACCAAACGTATTTTAACGGAGTTAATGCCGGCCAAACGGAAGCAATTTAAAACTTTGTCCATAAAGGTGTGCTTACATGGCACATCATAACAAACCATACATATACATATTAATAACTCACAACAAAATATGTACTACACAGGGTTCTGTTCATACAGGATCATATAAGTCTAAGTCAACCCAAGGAAACTATATACAGCATATTCAAAGACTTCACCCACATGACAAAATAAAACAGAATGACAAAAAGGCGAAGACGGGTCTCGTACGTGAGACGCAAGGGCTGACTCTTCAAAACCTTTGTTGTCCCACACAGACTTCACTAGGGCTGGGTTTGGACTTCTCTGGGCTCACCTACAAACACATGAATGAGCGTGAGCGATAGCCCAGTGAATAATATCAAATACAAAAGTTATACAAACGATATGTAAAACAACATGCTTCAAATGGCCTCGGGCCCAATTCATATTTCTATTTAGCATATACATACATAATTTAGGTCAAGTGACTGTGGTTCCAAACATACTGGCCTTTGGCCCATTCCAACTTTCATGTCAAACTAGCCTCCAGCCCATTCGTTCATGTCAAACTGGCCTCTGGCCTATTCATTCATGTCAAACTGGCCTTTGGCCCATTCATTCATGTCAAAATGGCCTTTGGCCCATTCATTTATGTCAAAATGGCCTCTGGCCCATTCATTCATGTCAAAATGGCCTCTGTCCCATTCATTTATTCATAACAAACATTCGTCCATAATTCAAACTAGCACTTAGAAGGCTTATAAATAAATAAGCAATTGGGCAAACGACAAGTTTCAAAATATCGATATTACTCACAGTGATCGGTTGGTTGGTTTGCCCTAGAGCTCGACCCTACACATTCCATGAACACAAAAGGGTCACAAACAATTCGTTCTGTTCTAAATTCACATTTTCCTCTTTAGGATTCATTCTTATCTCTTTAACTCAATTACAATGCTCAATGCATGGCTAAGAGTACTTGGAAGTGAAAGAGAACAGAAAATGAAACACAGAATGTCTTTTCAAAATTTCAGAAAACAGGGTCCCCGCTCGTGCGTGGACTTCCCCGCTTGAGCGGACCCTTAAGGCCTACAAAAGTACTGGATATGCCAAATTTACGCTCGATTGCCAACTCTGGTGCTCGAGCGGAAGGCCTCTCTACATGGCTCCCCGCTCGAGCGTGAACTTCCCCGCTCGAACGAACACCATATCTGCAGAAAATACTGGGAACACGAATTTCACGCTCGAGCGGCGGTTTCCCCGGTCGAGCGGGAATCAAAATTCTGGAAAATCCAGAACACGTTCTTGAGCTTCAATTCGACATTTAAAGGTTCTACATGCATGCTTTTGGCTCAAACATCACATATACATGTACTAACATGGTATAAACACCAAATCACAACATTATGAAGCTCAATTTCACAAATTAATCACATGCATGTCCCAATTTACACCAAATTCATTACCAACATAATAATTTCATGAATTCAACACTTACACCCTTGTGGATTGTACATGCATGTGGCAAATTACTCTCATTCTCAACTTAGATGATGAAGAAAAGGTCAAAATAAGAGCTTTAATCAAAATCTCCCATGGATTATACATTTTGTGCTCAAACATGCAATTTCAAAACAATTCTTCACATGCATGTGCATATAGGCTACCAAATCAACAAAACCAACTCAAATCATGTTAACTCTTACTCTTGATCACCCAATTAGCTTGAATACACAAAATCACAAGTTCAAACTTATGAACCAAGGGGTGATTACTCACCTAGGAGCTTAATCCTTACAATTTATGATAAATTCTTGAGTGTGCCTTCAAGATCACTAAGCTTTGATGCCAAAACTCCAATTTCCTTCACCCTCTCTCTCTCTAGTCCACCCTCTCCTTTTCCTTAGAGTTTATAATCAGCCAAGTCAAGCTAAAGAAGAGAAATTGAGTGTGTAGTGCTCATATAAAAGCCCCTCTTGTTATATTATTTTAATATATAATAATAGAGTACTAATTCACTAATTAAATCAATTTAATCTGATCCGAATCAATTTCCAATTAAATTTCACCGTAGGCTCTAAAAATTACGCTAATCACAATGGCGTAATCAATTTTGGTTTCGGTGGCCGATAGGGCCTTCAATTTCATTCCCAAAGCAGATAATCAAACAGATATTCCTACGGTGAACAGATAGAAACTCAAAACCACATATTTTCACATAATGGCACACAAAATCATGTTAAACACATAACTATACTCATATTAAGGACCAATTAACATATTGCGAAACAGGGATATCATATTTTACACCAAATCAAAGAGGGCCGAGGGCTACGTTTGCACTGATCAAATCAAGTTTTCGTCAACATTGAATTTTAGGGTTTTCATCTTCTTCCTCTCCCAAGTTTGATGTAGGGACATTATTAGAGTGTTATATATATATATATATATATTTTTCCAAGTCTATACTTGTTTAGAGTATTTCTTTCATGATTGAACTATGGTTTGGGGTTCATGAACTCTAGATAATTTTAAAAGTGGATTTTCTCTATATTTCCCTAAACTTTTGAGAGTATGAGCAATGTTTGAAAATGTGAGTGTTGTTTTGGAAAAATCCTTCAAAAATGGGATGAAACCCTAATTTTGGTGAAAACCCTAGAAATTTGAGGATTTTGAGAAAATATGTTGAGATATTGTGAAATTCATGCTTAATAAATTGTTATGTGAATAACTGATGGAGGAATTTCTATAGTTGTATCAAATGAGGGATTTCATGGAGAAATGAGAAATGTTGATTTTGAAACTTGATGAATACCTTGTTGTTGGGTTGTCTTGGAGAGACCAAGTTTAAAAATGATGATTAATATGTGGAGAATGCATGTATGATGAAGTTGTTGTATTATCTCTTGGAAGATATATTATGATGTTACATTGATAAGAGATGTGGAAATTTGATCACAATGGAAGACTGTGTGGTGGAATTGAAAATAGAACTATATAAATGCATTGTGTTGCATTGCCATTCCATTTAATCTTTGTTATCATTGATTTTGAAATTTACATTTGAAAATTATTTCTTTGAGAAAGGAATTCTTTTGTGAAACAAGATCATCATGAATTGTTTTGGGATAAATATCTTGGTAAGTTCGGATAGGTGTAGTTTGGTATTAGTTAAGTTGGTCTAAGTGTTCATGGTAAAAGACTGAAAACACGTGCAGATGAGCTACCACATGCCTTTCGGTTAGCAACCAGTAAAGTGACGATTGGTAGAGCTTGATATGCCTACTTACAGACACCAACCTAGGGATTACCTGAGTCATATTTATCACCCCTTGAACTATATTGAAGTTATTGAATTGTTGTGTTTTCAAATTTGCATTATGCACAAGATTTTCAAAAGATAGGGATATATATGTTTTGAGCATGACATGGCATATGCATTCATCTTAGGAGACTGTATAAAATGTATATGCTTTGTTAAGATCTTCTTGGTGGGCTTTGTGTTCACCCTAATGGATTTTGTGCAGGAAAATATGTGGTGATTTCGTTGAGTTAAAGGCGTGGAGTGTATTTTGAGGGCACAAGACTATTTTCTTTTGTTGTTATTATTTTTGACAACCTAAGGGCTTTACATGTATGGTTTGATAACCATTTTGTGTAACCAGGCATAAGCCTTGGAACTTATAACCCTTGAGGGCATTAAATTATATTTGACTTGTTGTGCCACATGCTATAGATTCATATTCTTAGAATGTTGAATGTATAATTACATGTGGAATACTTTTGTAAATCTCTAGAGTATAATGAATACAAATGTTAGATATTTGATGACGATATTTAATGATGAGGCATTACATTCCATATATTTATGCAATTGAAGCTATCAATTTGGAAGCAAGATCGTATTGTTGGAATATGTTGAGTTTTCTTATGTTAATTTCTTTGGGGCATTACACGATAAGCTCTAATACCAAGTTGTCACGCCCCAAAATACATATAACAATAGATACACGAAAGGTAAGAAAATTAAATCATTGAAAAAAAGATCAGTCATTTGAATTACTGACAATTCATTGATTCCATTAATGTATTACAAAAGGTGTAACGCCCCAAAAATATAACAATAAAACCATCTCACAATATTTACCAATTAGCAATACATTTCAGAATAAGATCTCTTTACATTCATATGATCCAATTGTACAAAAGATGGCACATGCAATTATATATTCATAACCCCCAACCCTGAATCTATAGCATGTATCAGACACAAAAGATATGAAATAAAAGTAAAACAGATAAATGAATGCCTTAATGGCTACAACTTTCCAAGTCTATGCTTGGTTACAACAAAAGTGGGTTTGAAACTCAATACAAATAAAGTCCTTGGCTTGTACAAAAATAATTTCAACAATAACAAAAGAAGCTCTTTGCTTCAAGTCCTCCTAAGGTACGGCATTGGCGGAGGCATATCATTAGCACCAGAAAACGGTTTTCCACATAGAGTGAGCCAATGCCCAGTAAAGAAACTCTATCGCAATGTATGATTCTTAACAAAGCTATAAGGTGAATGCATATGTGATGCTTGTGCCAGAACATTTTATGTCTTTTTCAAAAAATCATGCAATGCCGGGTTTATATCACAATTCATGAAATCATTTCCTTTACAATAGAAAACAGGGCAGTGGATATAACATTGGGAATCTCTAGGACGCGTCTGCAAGTAGGCTACAAGCATTACCAATTGCCATTTTTACCGGTATTAACTGGAAGGCTCGACATCTATCCGCGAGGGTTTCTGGACTTTCACCAAGGATACACAGGCCAATATAGTACCATAACTACACTCTTATTCAGATTCACCAAGGTATTTACCCACTTTTCTCAAAAACAGTATACATTTTCAAAGTGTTAAATATGTAGCAATCCTCAATACACACGGATGATAAATTAGTTTCAATTCTTTTGATTCTCATGCAATTTCTACAACAATCATAACTACCATCCACTAATAACCCAAGGTAGATATCTCCAAATAGATAAATAATTTCCAATAAAGATATACTTTACAAATCTTAAGATAGGAGCGATAATACATATCCAACTCTGCCACCACAATCATCATCATTCCAATTTCATAAAACCCAACGTCATTTTCATTTTCTCTTTACAAGATCAAATATTCACATTTTAGGAGAAAATCCCCTTTTCTTTATAAACCAATTCCAAGGTTAAAAATCCACCATTTTATCTTAACTTAACAACATTTACAAATCCATAATCATTTTCAAGGATCCATATGAAAACACATCTCTTGATTTCGAAACCAAAACACTAGATTTTTATCAAAATCCTCAAATCCCATGATTTCTTTGGAAGACAAATAAGTAAGTTAAAACCATACTAAAGTGGGAAAAAATCCCTACCTCAAAGCTTGAAGACAAGGAAGACAAAGAGAGTTTGAAGACAAGGGGGAGAGAGAGAGAGAGAGAGAGGGGAAGAAACTTCAATGGAGTCGAAAATGGATTTTGCTTCGATTTAATGGAAGCTCTAGGTGAGCTCTACCCTTTTTCCCGAAGGACAATGGTTTAGAATTCAACGGATCAAAGTTTATTTGAGGCTTTAGAGATGGTTTCTAGAGAGAGAGAAAGAAGATCTAGGTTTTGGAATGTTTAGAGAGAAAGAGGTGAGAAATTGAGGCTCTAGAGATGGTTTCTAGAGAGGGAGAAAGAAGATCTAGGTTTTGGAATGTTTAGAGAGAAAGAGGTGAGAAAATGACCCAAAAAGTGTGTTTCTCGGACTGATATATGCACAGACCGCTTGAGCGTAGGAATGGTCGCTCGAGCTCATAATGCACCCCTCCTAATAATTAAAACTGGTAAAAGTTTGCTCAAGCACAAGAAGCATCGCTCAAGCACAAATATCGCACTCTCAGTAGTTTTGCAGACTGTAAAAGACCACTCGAGCGCAAGAAGCTTTCCTCAAGCGAACAAGCAAAATTCTGGGCAACGACTCCTTTGAAAAACGAACTCCTAACCTATTTCAAACACAACCACAACACTCACGCAACCCAATTCAACAAGGAATAAGATGAACAAGGACATGAACAACCATCAAGACAAATAATCTCAGATCCAAAACAATGAATGGTCCGGGTTTAAACTAGGAGAGCTATAAAAGGTGATGTCACATGCATTGATACATTCATTAACCCTAAGTTATGAATCTATAGTTGTAGACGTCCCCGAACGCCACGGGAGGGACGAGCTCCCGTTCCGTTCAATATTGGGCTCACTACAGCTCAGGACTCTAAAATTGTCACGGTTCTAAGTCTGAACCAAAGAGTCCAAATCTGGCAAATCGTTTTGAGAAAACAAATTTTTGAAAGAAGTGCCAAACATAGACTGCTTTGCCAGATACAGAGTCGCCACCTAAATATTTTATTTTGGGGAAATTTAGGAAACCTTGACTCGTTTGCCTAAGGCCACGTGTCCGTCATCACCAAAGTTGCCTCGGCTCGGGAACTTGGGTACGATTGGGGAAGGTCACTTTGTGAGCACCCCCGCTCGCCCGATCAAAGATCGGCCTCTACTAACCATGATATCTAGTTTTGAAAACTTTATGTGTTCTTATTCCGGTTATTAGCCTAGATTTACTATGTGATGCGCACAGCATACAAGTATAGACTGGATCGCCTGAATTGGAACAAAACATTTCATGTTTGTTTGTTTGAAAATGGTTTGATGGTGCTACTCGCAAGTAGGCTAAGACGTGGATTTGCCACCCTCGGGTGGGCTTAGAAAAACATGATTTTGCCACTATCTAGTGGGCTTAAAACACACATTTGATGAATTGTTCCAATCCAAATAACCCAACCTTCACCCACAGGCATTCAGGCAGTTATGTCACATAAGCATATAGCCTTATGGTAAGCATGCTATTTATGGCAGTCACTCACACGCATGCAAGGATGCTAAAGCATAAAACTTACCGAGTACTCCAACCCAAAACAAAAGCTAATTAGAAATCCATGCATGATCCTAATTATACAGAAATGCCTAATGCAACACATGCAAAAGTGCAACTATAGCAGGCTCGGCTATTCTAAACATGGCATATGAAATGCTACAGCTAACATGTACTCAACTTGGAATTGAAAATACAATGCAGTTAGCATGATGCGCCAAGCCCGGTGTATGCAAAACAGATGAATGAATGCAAACATGCTATCATACTGTATGCTAATTGAAACATGCCCTAATCTAACCATCATAAGCTGGTAAATAAAAGGGAGAAAGACGTGGGGTTGGAAGACATACATCACACGCACGCACACTTATTACAGTTTTGCCCTCGCGGAGAGGGTCCGAATAAAATAATATACAGTCCCAAATAAATAGTACAGTCCAAATAAATAATACAGTCCAAATATGTACAGAATCCAAATTAAATAACAAATTTAACTAGGAAAGCGGTAAACTAGCATGCAAGCTAGGGACTGCCTTGACTTTGTTCCGAATGATGGATGATGCATGCTCGGGTTGCTTGGCACGGAAATCCAATATGATGCCCCAATTAGCCTCTGCTTGCGATTGATGCCGGAATGCTGTGCAAGGCCTTTGAAAGGCTACTGATTCTTGATTTGCTGCAACAGAGACCAGGAAAAGGGCATGGCAATGTATTTTCACAAATGTATGCATGCCTCGATCCTCGTGCCACCAATCACGCATCTCGATGCATGATGGCCGAGGAGTCGAATTGCACGACTCAATATGAAATGAATGCACATATAAACACAACAAAACCTAAACTCCATCATGGATAATCCGGAGTGTCGGTGACTGAGAATTGAGACACGTTCCGTCACTCGAAGTACGAAATGTCCCTCGTTTCCCGTTCTCGGGCTAACTCCTATCCCAAGCACGATGCAATATGCATGATATGCATGAAATGCAACTAAGATACAACCTAACATACACAATGCTATGAAATGGCATACACGATGCATGAGATAACATGGCATACACAATGCGCTAACATACAACCTAGCATACACAATGCTATGAAATGAAATGGCATACACAATGCAATATGGGCTTACACCAACATAAGTGGACCTCAGCCACAGTCACATAAGAGGCCACAAGATGAAAATGAGACACTCGAGATGCGTGCACACATGCACGCAAATCGAGGACCGAACCTAAGGCACAAATGCCACTCTAACAAGGCATGGCAAGGCACGGAACATGATATGCAAACAAGCAAATTTCAGTACCAAAATATAATGCAAAACAGTCCCGAATCATGGCAATATGGCACCCGATGCATGAGACGAACCCCGAAACTCAAAACTAGGCATATGCAATGGCCTATAGCTATACAAAACATGCGTTATTTGAACATGAAGTATGAAGACAGATTCAAGGCAGTCCCAAAACAAGCATATTTACAGTTTTAAGCAAGGCCAAACAATGAACACAAATAGGACTAAGCTAGCATGCAAAAATGGCCCCGTAAGAGAGGTAATGAAGCAAGTAGAAGCTGCTGGCCCTAAATGGCCAAGAGCCCTTCAACAAAGTTGAAGAGGGGGTCAAAATGAAGCACTTCACAGTTTTCAACACGCCACGGATCTAAACACAAACAGGCCTAAAACAATGTGCAAGAAATGGGCCAAAAGGGAGATAAAGAAGCAAGTGATGGTTGCTGACCCCAAACAGAGGAGGGCCCTTCAACAAAGTTTAAAAGGGGCCCAAAATATTGTATTTTACAGTTAGTGACCAAACCCAAAACAGTGCACATGCAAGCTTAAAATACTATGCAAAATAAGGCCTAAAAAGAGGTTTAAACACAAAGTGTAAAAAGGGAGCCTCAAACAGAAAAATACCCTTGATAAAACATGAAGAGGGGGTCAAAATAAGGCTATTTACAGTTTTGACCAGAGTCCAAAAACACAAGCACAAGGGGCTAACAAAACATGCAAAAATAAGGCCAAAAGAGGGATAAAGAGGAAAGTGACAAAAGGAAGCCTCAAACAGTGAAGATTCCTTCAAAAATGTTGAATAAGGGCTCAAAATAAGCCACTTTTCAGTTTATAACCAAGCTCAAAACAGTTTAAAAATAGGCCTAAAATACTATGCAAGAAAGAGGCATACAAGAGAGGTAAAGAAGCAAGTGTAAAAAGGAAGCCTCAAACAGGGAGAGGCCCTTAAACAAACATGAAAAGGAGCTCAAAAATATGCTATTTTCAGTTAGGGTCAGAGCCCAAATATGCAAGCAAGAGGAGCTAATATATTGAGCAAAATAAAGCACAAAAGAGGGAGAATGGAGGCTTACTCTTGTAGACCAAGCTTTGACAACTCTTGGACCAAGTTTGGTGGCTCCTTAGCTCTGGAAAACAACCCCAAGTGGCTGGAATGGATGGTGGTGGTATGGTGCTAGGTGGTGGTGTAGAAATGGTGTGGGATTTGAGAGATTTTGGTGCTTGGAAGAGAAGGAGAGGAAGGATCAATGTAAGAGCCTCAAAGCAATTTTTTGTAACCCCAGAAGCTGCTGGAATGGCCTGGATATATAGGCAAAAGAGGGGCAAAAGAGGGAAAAAAAGGGGGGGGAAATGAATTCAAGTTTTCCCCCAAAAGTGCAGCCCCCCGGGTACACAATCTGGGGGGAAATAGAATACACATTTATGATGTACCAGGAGAGAGGAGCAAGGCCGGCTGGTTATTGAAGTTGCAGGTGGCCAGCCGGCTCTCCCCATGGCTGGTCGGCCAAGGGTCAAAAGGCTCAATGAAGATTAATGGCCGGCCATGCCAAAAAGAGGGCCTCCCATGTGTGCACAACACAACCATGTGGTCAAAAACTGGAGAAAGTGAACCAGGAGAGAGAAAAGGCCACTTTTAGGAGGGGTTCAAAAGGGTCACATAGAATTATTGGCCGGCCATATGATATTGGTGGCCTCCCAGGTGTGTACAACACAAATATGTGGTTTAGGGCTAGAAAAGGTGGCCTTAGGGTGGTCAACATTGGCTTTCAAGTGAGAAAAACGGGCGACGGAGGGCGATGGAGGAATAAAACTGGTTGTCAGAACAATTGCTGGCCTCCCACCCTTCTACGACCTTCTTAACAATGAAACAAAGGTCCCTGCCAAAAATGAACCCAAACCGATGCAAAATGAAGGTTCGGGGGCCGAAACGCGCAGCCCGAGGCCCCGAAAATTGACTGTTAGGCACCAGAAGTGGTGTTCGACCACGAAGTTGGTCTCTCGAGCCACAGTGTCCCTCAAAAGGGAGCAAATAAGATGCATACCAAAAACCGGAGCAAACGGAGGTGGTTAAGCGATCCCGAACCGTGGCACACGGCCAACGGCTCCGAAAAATCGGAAACCGGACTCCAAACGGGCAAAATGGCCTACGACCACGAAACGTAGCCTACGGCCACTGAGAGATGATCTACGAGACCTCTCCCTCCCTTCGGGAAGAGAAAACAGAGAAAACAAAGCCTGGTTCGCAAACCGAAGCAAAGCATGAAAGAGTCCGGAAGTCCATAGGCAAGGCTCGCAGCTGAGACTCTGAAACCTCTGAACGAGCACGATATGTAACATCACCACGCGCTCAATCGGTGACGTCTGAGTCTTAAGGTCGGTCAAAAATGGGGTGTCTACAGTTGCCCCTCTTTGACAGAACTCGAAAGTCATAAGTGACGGGAGTGAATGTCAAAGCCCAGAGACGACCCATTTTTGACAAGGCCGACGACTTAGACAAACATACAAAATAGCGAAGAAATGTGCCCGCAGGCAGGGGTAAAATGCAAAATGATATGCAAGAAGATTTTGAAGATTGGACTTATACGCTACGTGAGGCCGGTTTTGAAAGTTGGACTTATACGCTACGCGAAGCCGGTTTGAAAATTGAGGATTCATGCAATGCACTGTAATGTAGTGGCTAAAATGCAATGTAACAGCTAAGAGGTAAAGGTACCTTACAGGGGCAATTGGCAATGACTTACCTCATGCTGCTGGGGATCTTTCGCTTCTCCTTGGTTGAGCCGCAGGTACTACTTTTCTCCTCGACTATGGTCGCAGCTTTCCCTATTCTCCAACAGGGTGACAGACTAGGTTGGTTCAGTATCTAGAATTGAGGCGCATACACATGCTATCTCAATCTATGGGGCTGCCATACAGATTTCAAGCCGAGGATATACCTCTGGGTATTTAAACCAGACTTTAGTCTCGAAAATCCTGAACCTTTGCGTTCTAGGCATAAGCCATTCGAACTCTAGTTTCCACCGTCTCAGTTGGTCTCCTAGGAACTCACCGCAAACACAGGCATGTGGGTATACCAGACCACTAGAAGTCATTCAGGCACGACAAACACCAAAGAAATTGCACCTTTAGAGGATTTAAGGTCTCCTAGACTGGAAAGTGCACAAGATAATGTGATGAAATGCAAGTAAAATACAAGTATGATGCGCAAAACAGTGCGAATGATGATGCAGGATTTAAGGTCTCCTTAGACCGGACGATAAAACAGATATGGTGCAATGGATGTAATAGATGTGATGCGATAGATAATAGATTCGATGCAACAGAGAGTACAATAGATGCAAAATGGTGACATACTCCAACCATGTTGGACTCGTGAGTGGAGGAAGAATAAAGAAAATTAATCAAGAGCGCGCTCCATGCATCCTGAGATAAATTCCAGACACGCTGAAATCGTGTGAGGAAGGGGACAAAGAGAGAAACATAGGGACTTATCCCAGTGTTTTGGAATGGTATAAGCATTGGAACGTATTCCGAACGCTTTTAACCGAAGGGGGAGAAACATAGGGACGTATCCCGGTGTTTCAGAATGGTGTAAGCATTGAAACGTATTCCGAACGCTTTTAACCGAATGGGGAGAAACATAGGGACGTATCCCGGTGTTTCAGAATGGTGTAAGCATTGGAACGTATTCCGAACGCTTTTAACCGAAGAGGGAGAAGCATAGGGACGTATCCCAGTGTTTTAGAATGGTGTAAGTATTGGAACGTATTCCGAACACTTTTAACCGAAGGGGGAGAAACATAGGGACGTATCCCGGTGTTTCAAAATGGTGTGAGCATTGGAACGTATTCCGAACACTTTTAACCGAAGAAGGAGAAACATAGGGACGTATCCCGGTGTTTCATAATGGTATAAGTATTGGAACGTATTCCGAACACTTTTAACCGAAGAGGGAGAAACATAGGGACGTATCCCGGTGTTTCAGAATGGTGTAAGCATTGGAACGTATTCCGAACGCTTTTAACCGAAGGGGCAGAAACATAGGGACGTATCCCGGTGTTTCGGAATGGTGTAAGTATTGGAACGTATTCCGAACACTTTTAACGAAGAGGGAGAAACATAGGGACGTGTCCCGGTGTTTCAGAATGGTGTGAGTATTGGAACGTATTTCGAACACTTTTAACCGAAGAGGGAGAAACATAAGGACGTATCCCGGTGTTCCGGAATAAAAGATACGGGCATTGGAACGTGTTCCAAATGCTCTAAACCAAAGGAGGTCTAAGCTGTCGCACGCGCGAGGAGAAAGAATGATAATTGCAAGTGAATTGGTGTATAACAATGCAATGAATGGGCATAACAATGCGAGATAGATGTGCATAATCAATGCAAAGAATAGGTATAACAATACTAGTGAAGTGGGTGCATAACAATGCAACTGGAACGTGCATCATGATGCAAGTGAAGTGGGTGCATAACAATGCAATTGGGACATGCATCACATTGCAAATGGAACATGCGTGACAACGCATGTTTAAAACAAAATGCCGAATAAGGGAATACAAGCCTTAACGAGACCAAATTCAAACGCGACCTCTGATTTACCTTTCAAACGGGCACACCCTGTTCATACCAGAGAGAGATAACATCTGCTGCTGCTTTAATTGCCATTCAGACTTGGAATAGGCTTAAGCTTGGGGCCGAGATACATTCATGCTTCAGAGTAGTGACCAGGCCTGAGGAGGTACATCCAGAATACAATCACGGAATTCGCTGAAGGTGAAACACACTCAGATGCTTCGTTTTTCCCTCTTTTCTTTTGCTTTGCAGTCTGGAACCCATATAGCTTCAGATAGGTCCTGGTTTTACTGTTCTCACATGACCTGGGTTGAACCGTGTGGTTTTATGAAAAAACGAATCTTGTTTTGCACAAACGTGAAGAATGGCACAGCACTTTGAGCACAAAACTATTTTATTTTTGAAATTGAGAGATGAGTTTTCGACCAGGTATTGAGTCTACGACTGAACATAGCAAGACAACTCAACACGGAAATAAAAAGGCACACAACCTAAACACCACTCAACAAAGGAAAAACAAGGTAAAACAACCTAAACACATCGAGACACGCTCGGAACAACTCAAAGCAAGAATCGAGACAAACAAAACAAGAGACATGACACACAGACATGTTACAAAGACGAGAGACCTCTCCGTACGCGAGGACCAGTTTTTCCAGGTATTATTTCCCACCCTTTCTCATTTGTGATTCTCACATCACTCGGTCCTCAAGCTCTGTTTTTCTGAAAAAGCCATTTTCTCACTTTTTCTCTCAGCGCACACCTCTCTATTCTTCAATCTCTCATTTTAAATCCCTTCCCTGGGCGGTTGATGGATAAACAGAAAGTTGTGGGCTCTTGCCCCTAGCATTCCGCTAGATTCTTCTTCTTCTGCACGTGACTAGTGAGTTTCTCCCACAGAGGGGCTATGCTACAACTGGGTGTGTAGCAAATCTGCAGCTGACATCGGTTGACGATGCTCTGCTAGGGAGTTCGGACGTGATCAGATCTGTCCAGATGAGGGAGTAGAATATCTTGATCCATTCCAGTTCGTACTTCGCACTTGGCTTGACACCTCGTTTCTTGGAGGATGCGAGAGCTTTCTGCCCTTTTGCAGATAGCTTCAGTGGTGCCCTTTTCTGGCAGGTATGGTGCCCTTCTTGGCAAGTATGGTGCCCTTTCTGGCAAGTATGTTGACAATGGGGAAAAGACAGAACACCTGACTCAACTATGCCCCTAGTTCATCATTTCGACCATTTTTTGTCTTTGGCTTTCTACTAAAACAATTTTGACCAAAATGAAAGTTAGATTGACATGCTTGTTCAATTTTCTGATTTAAAATCATGCAAGTCAGGCTATGAGCATTGAAAATTTTCCTTTTTTGGGTCCAAGAAATGGTCCAGTTTTTGAAAAGATGGAATAATTTTCGAGGGATCAGTCAACCTTAGTAAAAATTCTCAAAAACTGTTTTTTCAAACGACCACTGCTTAACAAGCATAGAACCCACTCTCGAGATGTACAACCTCAGATTCGAAGGAAAATTGCTCCTTGCTTGAGGGGAACTGCATGGCAACGGACAGTCGCCCCTTGTTTGAACGGCACTGCAGCACATTAAATGGCAACGGAAAGTTGCCCCTTGTCTGAATGGCACCACAGCGCACTGAATGGCAACGGAAAGTTGTCCCTTGTTTGAATGGCCCCGCAGCCTATTGAATGGCAACGAAAAGTTGCCCCTTGTGTTAATGGCACCGCAGTGCATTATAATCAATCCTCGAAGCGATGATTGCAACCGAACTCTCAGATACAGAGAAGGCAAAGATTATCAGAACCATTACATGGACATGGTCAATTTGAAGTGTTTTACGGCTGGACTTCAGAATGAAGTTGCCTACGTATCCCAAACATGGGAATCAAGCCTTATGTAGTTCGGGTTTAAGGTACACTCGGGTATTAACCTCTCCCTTTTAGGCTCTAACTTTTGCCAAGGCGCCCGTTGCGGGATTTCGACCTTGCGAGCTTTGTTCTTCTTTTCTTTTCAATTTTTTTTTTTTATTTTGCTTCTTTTTCTTCTTTCATTTTCTTCATTTTTCTTCTTTCTTTTTTTTTTTTTCATTCTTTGCATTTTTCTTTTTTTTTTTTTTGTTCTTTTTGTTCTTTTTCTTGCTCTTTGCTCTAACTTTTGCCTGGGTCGCCTTTCCGGGTTTTCGGCCCAGCGAGCCTCTCAAGGGGTAAAAGTATAACAAGTCCATGCCAAATGGTTTTGGGATCCTGAATTATCTGAATCCAGGAGAATGGCTGCTGTTCTAGCTTCGCAAGCTTCTTCTGATGAGATCTAATATTCTTGACCTGACTTTTGGTGCCTCTTGTTCGAGGGCTGCTTCAAAATAGCCACACAAGCCTCACGTTGTGGTTGACCGTTGAACGCTCTGAATCCAAGGTCAAGCTTTGAAAGCAAGGGCTCAAGTCTCGAGGTTGAGAGCGATCCTAAGCTGCACAATCTCAAGAGCGATTCCACAAAAGTCTTCGCAGGACCACGCAAAACATTTTGTTTTTTGAAAATTTTTAAGAAAGCGACAAATCGCTCGCGCTGAAGATAGTGTGAAACCAGTCTGGATCAAGCCAGGGTCCTTCTCAGTACTCACGCTAACAAGCATGATTTTCATTCATTAAGGGACTTAACACGCCTCTCTTTCTCTCAATTGATCAAAATTTTGCAAAACTCGAGGAATTCCTTCCTTTTCGTTTTCACCGCAGTGTTCAAAAAGTTTTGGAAAACTTAGGTCGATGTAATGAATTCAAGGCACAGAAAAGACACAGCTTCTAGTCAGATACTGCCATCTCATTTGGAATTTCTGGTACAACTGGCACACGGCAGAAGCAAACATAAAAGCATGAAAAACCACTGCTGTTCATTCGAATTTGCTGGCGTTACTGGCTCCAAGGTAGAAATAGACTCAAAACAAAACGAAAAGACAAACACAAAAAAAAATGGCGACGCCCGAGGTAACACCCCCCCGAATCACCCGACTCCTATACAATAGGACTGACTCGATATAACCAGACAAACTTAAAACAAAAGAGACTGACTCAAAACAAAAAGACAGACTCAAAACAAAACAACAAGACTGACCCAATGCCTAAGTCAGAATGTACAAAAACCAGCATTCACAAATGCTCAAAACAGTGCGTGCCATACACCATATCTGAAATAAACTGAACGCCGCCCACAGGTGGTTCATCCCTCGATCACATCACATTATCCCCTACAAGTTCACTGATCAAGTGCCGATAGATTTTGCAGGACCTGGTGCGGGGATGACCCTGTTGTCAAACAGATCTTGTACATCATGGCGCAGGCGAAAGCAGTCGTCGGTAGTATGGCCGGTTTGCTGATGGTACGCGCAGTACTGGGTGGCATCATGTGTAGCCGGAAGAGGGTTCGGGAGAGGCCGAGGCTCAAGGGGTTTAAGATGGCCTTGTCCAATAAGGATTTGGAGAGCTTTGGACAAAGGCATATAGAGGGCATGGAAGACCCTCCGACCTCGGGGTTGGTACTTCAAGGTTTATGGATTTTTGCTGGGCGCACCAGCAGAGGGATTAGCAGGTGCTGGCCTGGTTTGCTGATCTCTTCCGAGTGCAGGATTATAGCTAAAAGGAACGTTTCTGATGCAACGACCCTTCTCTCGGCTTGCCCCTTGATTCAAACTGCCCCCAACTTGAGTGGCGAAAATGTCGTCCACAGTTTTTGCAGCAACTGCGAGCACTTGCTCTTTGTTCAGTCCCTCGGCTTTCAAAGCCTCAACAGCCAACAGAAGATGTTCATAGGGATCCATGTCCGCCCCCATCTTGTTCCTTCCACTCGCCTCCACTTTGCCAAGGAATTGGCATTCCTCATATACAGCCCGTTCCAAGATTGGGGAGCCTTTTGACATGAACTCCCTGGTATGTGATGTGGTTGATGACGGAGCCGATGTCCCGGAGGCCAAATCTGTCACAGTTCTCTGAAGATCTTCGATCATTCTCTTCAGCTCAGAAGTAGTGGGCTCACGGGTTTGAGATGATTGGGGTTCAAGTGCATCCATCGTTCTTAAGCCCATGCTTTCTGGGATAAACATCTCGGGTGTGAGTATATGGGTTGGGGTGTATACACTGGGGTTGTAGGTGGGTGGCAGTGTATGGCTGAGGTTGAGATGTGGATGAGGTACTTGGTCCTTGGGGTTTTGAGGTGGAACTATTGTCCGGGTGTCAATGAGATTCTGGATCTCATGACAAAGGCGGTAGCAACCATCGGTGCCATGGCCACGCTGTTGATGATATACACAGTATTTGCTAGGTTTATGTCTGGCAGGGAGTGGATTTGGCAAAGGTTGAGGATTAAGGGGTTTGAGATGCCCTCTTTCCATCAGAACTTTGAATGCGCTGGTTAGGCTCATATGGAGGGGGGTGAAAAATCTACCCTAAGCTCGGGCTGGGCTTGCTATTTGTAGGTTGGCCTTGGCAAAAGGGTCGGCTATGGCGACTGTGTTGACTTTAGCAGGTTTGGAAATAGTGCTACCGCCAGCATTGGTACTCTCAACCGGGAGCCTTACGGCAACCTCAGTGGACCAATCCTCAATGTCGTGAATGTAGTTAAGGCCCTGTGCCCTTTTGAATTGCTTCTCAAGGTCCACAATTTTCACTGCAGTTGGATTGAATTCATTAATATCGGAGAGACGAAGCCTTTCAGTAGGCTGCACCAGGGTTGTGGAAACTCGAGCTTGAGTCAACCTTTTCTCGGGGATCTGGACCCTGCAAATCTTCAGCTGGTAGAAGTGGGTGAAAGTTTGGCTGGGGTCCCGAAGCTGGATACGAAACAGATGCCCCAGATGGGTGTTGCGTTTCAGCACTGGTCTTATCCTGCATTGTAGTTCCCTGATTTAACGCTGCTATCATGGCCACAAATTCTTCCGAACCCTGTGCCATCATGGGTCTGCTGATGATGTGACTGGCGACTGTCGGATCAAATGAACAAAATGAACCCTATCTGGCCCTCCTTTGCCTTACCTCAGCGACGGAACACTGATTTGTCCTTGAACTGAATTTTCGACCTGACAAAGTCTATCAACACGGATCCAGTGTACCCAGGGGATATCGGAGCCTTCTGAAGCTATGGTTCCAAGACTACCTAGCAAAAGGGAAAACATGCAGCATCTCAGCCTGATTTCACCTGAACAGATATAAGCCTAGTTGAATGAGTGTGCTCTCTACTGAATTCTGCCCCCAAAATTCTGCCTCAAATCTTATACCCTCAGGTAAACTGAATCCCAAAATACTGAACTGGTGCCCGCAGGCCAGATGCCCAAACTTGCAAACTGATACATGCATTCCTGTAGAGACGCACTCTAAAAGCACATAACAGATAAGTGAGAGCCAAAACACCCCTATGTTGGGGTAGGGTTTCCCTGTCCTATTTTGTCAGGAGCTAGGGTTTCACTAAGCACACAGCGGCTTCAAACAACCTATAAACGGGTAAGCAACCTGTCCTAATTTGGAATGGTCACTATGGATCCGAATATGCACTAGGTCGAAAGGTCAAAGAGGGTGCCCCGGTAAAACCGGGGTTTGTGTTCCCATACTGGCAGAGCCCACAACCGGTCAGCCTTATGGTCATGCCTTGACAAGACAAGCCTCCGGCAAACCGTTCAGGAATAACAGATGGCAAACACGGTGTCCTAGGCACACCAATGCAAATGCAATGCAAAGAAACACACAAGCGTAGTCAAAAACAGATATCAAGAGTTCGAGTCAAGTTCTCTAAATCCCCAGCAGAGTCGCCAGAAACTGTAACAAGCCCGCGGGGGACCTCGCTACAGCTCGGACTCGACTTTCGCAGTCACGGTTCTAAATCTGAACCAAAGAGTCCAAATCCAGCAAATCGTTTTGAGAAAAAACAGATTTTTGAAAGAAGTGCCAAAACATGGACTGCCTTTGCCAGATACTAGAGTCGCCACCTAATATTTCTATTTTGGGACAATTTAGGAAACCCTGACTGATGCTAAAAGCCAACGTGTCCGTCACTCACCAATAGTTCCTCGGCTCGGGGAATTGGGTTACATGGGAAGGTCACTTCGTGAGCACCCCCGCTACGCCCGATCAAGATCCCGGCCTCTACTAACCATGATATCTAAGTTTTGAAAAGTTTATTGTGTTCTTATTCCAGTTATATAGCCTAGATTTACTATGTGATGCGCAGCAGCACATACAAGTATAGACGGAATCGCCTGAATTGGAACAAAACATTTCATGTTTTGTTTGCTTGAAATGGTTGGTGTTGTGCTACTCACAAGTAGGCTAAGACGTGGATTGCCACCCTCGGGTGGGCTTAGAAAACATGATTTGCCACTATCTAGTGGGCTTAAACACCATTTTGATGATTGTTCCAATCCAAATAACCCAACCTTCACCCACAGGCATTCAGGCAGTTATATCACATAAGCATATAGCCTCATGGTAAGCATGCTATTTCATTGGCAGTCACTCACACGCATGCAAGGATGCTAAAGCATAAAAGCTTACCGAGTACTTCAAGCCAAAACAAAAGCCTAATTAAAAATCCATCAATGATCCTAATAATACAGAAAGTGCCTAATGCAACACATGCAAAAGTGCAACTTATAGCAGGCTCGGCTATTCTAACATGGCATATGAAATGCTACAGCTAACATGTATTTCAACTTGAATTGAAAATACAATGCAGTTAGTATGATGCGGCACGCCCGTCATGCAATAAGATAAATGAATGCAAACATGCTGATCATACTTATTGCTAATTTGAAACCATGCTACATCTAACCATCAAAAGTGGGTAAATAAAAGGGAGAAAGACGTGGGGTTGGAAGACATACATCACACGCACGCACACTTATTACAGTTGTGCCCTCGCGGAGAGGGTCCGAATAAAATAATATACAGTCCCAAATAAATAGTACAGTCTAAATAAATAATACAGTCCAAATATGTACAAAATCCAAATTAAATAAGAAATTTAACTAGGAAAGCGGTAAACTAGCATGCAAGCTAGGGACTGCCTTGACTCTGTTCCGAATGATGGATGATGCATGCTCGGGTTACTTGGCACGGAAATCCACTGCGATGCCCCAATTAGCCTCTGCTTGCGATTGATGCCGGAATGCTGTGCAAGGCCTTTGAAAGGCTACTGATTCTTGATTTGCTGCAACAGAGACCAGGAAAAAGACATGGCAATGTATTTTCACAAATATATGCATGCCTCGATCCTCGTGCCACCAATCACGCATCTCGATGCATGATGGCCGAGGAGTCAAATTGCACGACTCAATATGAAATGAATGCACATATAAACACAACGAAATCTAAACTTCATCATGTATAATCCGGAGTGTCGGTGACTGGGAATTGAGACACGTTCCATCACTCGAAGTACGAAACGTCCCTCGTTTCCCGTGCTCGAGCTAACTCCTATCCCAAGCACGATGCAATATGCATGATATGCATGAAATGCAACTAACATACAACCTAACATACACAATGCTATGAAATGGCATACACGATGCACGAGATAACATGGCATACACAATGCGCTAACATACAACCTAACATACACAATGCTATGAAATGAAATGGCATACACAATGCAATATGGGCTTACACCAACATGAGTGGACCTCAGTCACAGTCACATAAGAGGCCATAAGATGAAAATAAGACACTCGAGATGCGTGCACACATGCACGCAAACCGAGGACCGAACCTAAGGCACAAATGCCACTCTAACAAGGCATGGAAAGGCACGAAACATGATATGCAAACAAGAAAATTTCAGTGCCAAAATATAATACAAAACAGCCCCGAATCATGGCAATATGGCACCCGATGCATGAGACGAACCCCGAAACTCAAAACTAGGCATATGCAATGGCCTATAGCTATACAAAACATGCGTTATTTGAACATGAAGTATGAAGACAGATTCAAGACAGTCCCAAAACAAGCATATTTACAGTTTTAAGCAAGGCCAAACAATGAACACAAATAGGACTAAGCTAGCATGCAAAAATGGCCCCGTAAGAGAGGTAATGAAGCAAGTAGCAGCTGCTGGCCCTAAATGGCCAAGATCCCTTCAACAAAGTTTAAGAGGGGATCAAAATGAAGCACTTCACAGTTTTCAACAAGCCACAGATCTAAACACAAACAGGCGTAAAACAATGTGCAAGAAATGGGCCAAAAGGGAGATAAAGAAGCAAGTGATGGTTTCTGACCCCAAACAGATGAGGGCCCTTCAACAAAGTTGAAGAGGGGCCCAAAATATTGTATTTTACAGTTAGTGACCAAACCAAAAACAGTGCACATGCAAGCTTAAAATACTATGCAAAATAAGGCCTAAAAAGAGGTTTAAACACAAAGTGTAAAAAGGGAGCCTCAAACAGAAAAATACCCTTGATCAAACATGAAGAGGGAGTCAAAATAAGGCTATTTACAGTTCGGATCAGAGTCCAAAAACACAAGCACAAGGGGCTAACAAAACATGCAAAAATAAGGCCAAAAGAGGGATAAAGAGGAAAGTGACAAAAGGAAGCCTCAAACAGTGAAGATCCCTTCAACAATGTTGAATAAGGGCATAAAATAAGCCACTTTTCAGTTCATATCCAAGCTCAAAACAGTTTACAAATAGGCCTAAAATACTATGCAAGAAATAGGCATACAAGAGAGGTAAAGAAGCAAGTGTAAAAAGGAAGCCTCAAACAGGGAGAGGCCCTTAAACAAACATGAAAAGGAGCTCAAAAAAATGCTATTTTCAGTTAGGGTCGGAGCCCAAATATGCAAGCAAGAAGAGCTAATATATTGAGCAAAATAAAGCACAAAAGAGGGAGAATGGAGGCTTACCCTTATAGACCAAGCTTTGACAACTCTTGGACCAAGTTTGGTGGCTCCTTAGCTCTGGAAAACAACTCCAAGTGGCTGGAATGGATGGTGGTGGTATGGTGCTAGGTGGTGGTGTAGAAATGGTGTGGGATTTGAGAGGTTTTAGTGCTTGGAAGAGAATGAGAGGGAGGATCAATGTAAGAGCCTCAAAGAAATTTTTTGTAACCCCAGAAGCTGCTGGAATGGCCTGGATATATAGGCAAAAGAGGGGGAAAAGAGGGGGATAAAAAGGGGGGAAATGAATTCAAGTTTCCCCCCAAAAGTGCAGCCCCTCGGATACACAATCTGGGGGGAAACAGAATACACATTTGTGATGTACCAGGAGAGAGGAGCAAGGCCGGCTGGTTATTGAAGTTGCAGGTGGCCGGCCGGCTCTCCCCATGGCCGGTCGGCCAAGGGTCAAAAGGCTCAATGAAGATTAATGGCCGGCCATGCCAAAAAGAGGGCCTCACATGTGTGCACAACACAACCATGTGAACCAGGAGAGAGAAAAGGCCACTTTTAGGAGGGGTTCAAAAGGGTCACACAGAATTACTGGCCGGCTATATGATATTGGTGGCCTCCCAGGTGTGTACAACACAAATATGTGGTTTAGGGCTAGAAAAAGTGGCCTTAGGGTGGTCAACATTGGCTTTCAAGTGAGAAAAACGGGCGACAGAGGGCGATGGAGGAATAAAACTGGTTGTCAGAATAATTGCTGGCCTCCCATCGTTCTACGACCTTCTTAACAATGAAACAGAGGTCCCTGCCAAAAATGAACCCAAACCGTTGCAAAATGAAGGTTCGGGGGCCGAAACGCGCAGCCCGAGGCCTCGAAAACTGACTGTTAGGCACCGGAAGTGGTGTTCGACCACAAAGTTGGTCTCTCGAGCCACAGTGTCCCTCAAAAGGGAGCAACTAAGATGCATGCCAAAAACCGGAGCAAACGGAGGTGGTTAAGCGGTCCCGAACCAAGGCACACGGCCAACGGCTCCGAAAAATCGGAAACCGGACTCCAAACGGGCAAAATGGCCTACGACCACGAAACGTAGCCTACGGCCACTGAGAGATGATCTACGAGACCTCTCCCTCCCTTCGGGAAGAGAAAATAGAGAAAACAGAGCCTGGTTCGCAAACCGAGGCAAAACATGAAAGAGTCCGGAAGTCCGGACGCAAGGCTCGCAGCCGAGACTCTGAAACCTCTGAACGAGCACAATATGCAACATCACCAAGCGCTCAATCGGTGACGTCTGAGTCTTAAGGTCGGTCAAAATTGGGGTGTCTACAATAGCATGTGACAGATACAGGTCCTGTCAAACTAAGTCTTGGCGAAGGCATATCATCTGTACCTGAAAGTTGCTTTCCACATAAGGTGAGCTAAAGTCCAGTAGAGATAAATTTCATATTCTGTATGATGTTCAACCAAACCATATGGTGAAATGTATGAAGATGCGACTTGCCAAAATAATGTGTTTTCTCTTTTAAACAATGCAATGCCAAATTCAATTTTCAATAGATCATCTATTACTTTAACTTAGAAAATAGGACAGTGGATACACACACTAAGAATCGGTTGCTATTTGTCTACAATAGACTATAAAAGTACTATCAAAGCCGCTTCACTTCACCGGTAACTAACCAGAAGGAAGGCATCCTAATTGCGCGAATTTCTGGACTTTTACCGTGGACACAAATGCCAACTTAAACACAACCATAACTACACCCCCTAATCAAATTCACCACGGTATTACCCCTTTTTCTTTAAAGTGATGCTTTTCAATGTACAATTATAAAACAAATATTCCAATGTAATGCATAAGCAAATGATTTCAGTTAATTTAGTTCTCATGCAACTTCTACAATAATTAATGCTATCCTCTATCGATAGCCAAAACAGATATCTTTATTTAGAAAGTTAAATTGAAGAGATAGGTACAATTTATACATTTCAAATTTGGAGTAACAATACATGTTTCATCCCCAATTTCCAATTTAACAAGGGTTCAAGCATACCCCAACATTCTCATCCTTACTTAAAGGCCAATAATCACCAAAACATATCCAAGGTTTTCAAAACATTATCTACTTCTTTCAAAAACCCATTTAAAAGAAAGATTTCTAAGCCTTCAATCACTTCTATCAACCTAATCATTTCAAAAGCTCCCTTTCATAACTTCATTCGAACTCAAATTAAACCTAAAATTTTATTTTAAAACATTTAGATGCTAAACTATTTAAGAAGCATATAATAAGGCTAAATATCATACAAGCTATTAAAGATGAACGAAGCCTGAAATCTGACAATGCCAAAAACTCAAAAAGTTTAGATTAAAACGTGGCCCCCAACTTGCTTTACAATAAGGCCTTAAGCACTAGGGGTAGAAAATATGAAAAAATAGATGAAAATTAAGTTTTTAAAGCTTGGAGGTCAAGAATGGCGGTCTGGAGAGAGAAGACAAGAAGATGAGCTTAAAAGTAGATATTTCCATTTTTGGTGGTATATATAGACAAAACAGACCAGGGGCGCAAAGGACACAGTTGCGGGAGCGAACAACCATACCGCGTGCGTGATCCTCAAATCGCGGCCTACTTTTCATAGCCCGCCCAATTTTTTCAATACAAAGACCTGAAAAGGCATATTTGGTCTCACCCATAGCGGATATGACCTTCATAAATTGCGGGTGCAACTAAACAATTGTGGACGTGAAAAAGAACCAAGTTGCAGACACGACTTGTCCTTCACGAGCACAGACGCAACTCACAAGCAAAAGTATTGAAAGGTGTTTTCCCTCGCAGCCTGGTTGCAGGCACGACCTAATATATCGCAGGCGCAAACTACCTGTTCGCGGGCGTAATCTGGCAAACAGAACATAATTATGCTAACATGACAAGTTTAAAACAAGGTTCCTGAAGATAACAAGGCCTAAGGAAGATACAATACAACTCCAAAATAGATACCATTCCATAAACAAAAGTCTAAAAGGGTCGGGTCTTAACTCAGGCCGTTATAGTTTGAAACTTGACTGCCAAATAATTTTTAAAAATTTTAGATTTTATAAGAAATTAGGAATAGAGATTTAGAGGCCTAAGAGCACACCCACTACATTTTCTTATATATAGTATATATATATATATAGATTATAAATGTACTTTGAGATTTGTTTAAAATAGAAATTGCCTCATATAAGTTGGAAAATTATTAATATCTCATTATTATAATTTTTTATTTAACAGAATTAATTGAAATAGTAAAATTCTTAACTGCTCTCCTATAAAATATTAAAATTGTCTAAATTTTTACTTGAAATAAATTTTTAACGTCGTTAAAAACTATTAATTAACTTGATAACTTACTAATAAAAGGGACCATTTGTTATGAAACTAAAACCTCAAGGGACAAGATATAATTTCTACAACCACAAGGAACAATTTTTATTTTAAGCAAATCTCATGGGGTCTGTTTGTAATTTATCATTTTTTTAAAATAATATTTTATATAAAATGTATGTGTTATAAAAAGAATAATCTTAATCTTAATTTAAAATTTAAGTGTGAATCTAATTATTTATTTTGATAATCTTAATTCAATCATTCTATAAAAGTGTTATTTAAATACTTATATATATAATAATTTTAGTTAAATTATTTGTGTATTTTAATAATTGTCGTCCCATCGTGCTCTAAAAGTGTAATTATTATATAATGATTTTATATGATATATATCAAACTATAAGATAGTAAAATGAACATTCATTTTGATATTAAAAATAATAGTTAAATTGGAAAGAGAACTAGTAACATAAAATTAAAAGTTGTTCTAAATATGTTGCATTTGGATTAAGATGAAAATATATAGATTAATTATGTAGAGTATTGATTTTTTCTTTAACAGTCTTTTTGAATTATTCATAAGTGTTGTATATAGATATATAAAATTTAAATTATATATAAATATTTCCTAATAAAAAAATTTCATGTTAAATAGAAAAATTAATATAAATTAATTATAACATATTAATAAGGTAAATAAAACTATAAAAAAAATATTTAATATTTAATAGAAGAAAATTAAATTGTAAAGTATTAATTCTATATGAGTTCAACTTAAGTAGAATTATTTTACATATTAGATTTGTGGCATTTTTAAAATGTACGTGAGAAGATGGTATGAGTTGACTCTTCCTAGTTAGAATTGGTGAGATACAAAATAACAAAAAAGAAAGATAAAATGAATCAAACAAATCACAAACAAGAACGCAAGGATTAATGCGGTTCATCCCAGAATAAGGTTACATCCACGACTGCTGCAATGTTTGCTATGAAAAAAAAAATACAACTCTCTTATACAAAAGAGGCACCCCCTTAATATATTTATAAGTATAGAGTTAGGGCAACATCGAAGCAATAGGAAAATTACCAAAGTATCCAAAAAAATTGGCGGAGATCCCCAAACTTTCGATTAGACTCAGGGTTCAATAAACAGCACTTATCAGGGTCTACAAGACCCAACAAAAGAGTGATGTAACATAAGAGAGAGAGAGGGAGAGAAAGAGAGAGAGGGAGAGAGATGGGGAGAGAAAAGAGAAGAGAGCTATGTCACATAGAAAAAGAAAAGAAATCGAGAATAAACATTACTTTTAATATATATATATATATATACTGTTGAGTTCCTTTGTGTTGTTAATTCCGAGAACAAACATTGTTTCAGATGTAATTTGTGCCTGAGTTTTTTACCTGACCGCTCGAGCTAAGCTTTTACCGCTCGAGCAAAGAAGTTGATCTCTCAGAAGTTCCAGGTGCCTGTAAAAATACTAGAAGTTTTGATTTTACACTTGAGTGAAGCTTTTACCGCTCAAGCGAAGGCACTTTTGGATTTTACGCACCCAAGTCACACTGCTCGAGTGACCATTCCATGGCTTGAGCGGTCTTCGCAAACTTGTTCTCTATAAAGCTGCGTGCAAGTCAGATTTTAGGGTTATAACTTCCAAATCATATTCTTGAGGGTTAGGGTTTTCCTCTGGAGGTACGTTACTTGTTTTTTTTGAACCGGCTCGTTGTTGTGGATTCGATGTGGGTGTCGTGGATTCAACATCAGACTAATCAATTCCGAGATGAAGGCGTTGGTGAAAAAGGCACAAGTTATTGAAGACAATTTTATATGGACTTAGGTAAATTGTTGTGTATCTTATGTATTTTCATTATTCATAGTGGATTGATTAGTGGCATTTCACTCATGATTTTTTTATCACAATTAGAGATACTCCAATTGTGATTTTTTTTCACGTAAAAATCGTTTGTGTCAATTTATTAATTGTGAAACAACAATGTAAATCACTTTCGTATGTGTTAGATAATTTCAATTGTTAGTTTTGATTGTTTGGGAAATTTTGTAATTAAATCTATTTCAAATCATGAATCACGTAGGTTTCTCAATTGGTATCAGAGTGGGTCACTCGTTTTCCTTATATATATATATATATATATAAACTATAGGAGTGTAATTTTGTGAGATTTGTGTTAATGGGTTCGATTTGCGAAGGTAACTCGACCCATAGACCTTCTTTACTTGATGGACAAACTATTCTTATTGGAAAGCTCGTATGAGGGCATTTTTAAAATCAATTGATGAGAAAGTTTGGCACTCTAGTATCTATGGGTGGAGTGAACCTATGGTTACCATTGATGGTGTTGGTATTCCCAAACCAATTGATAAATGGGATATAATTGATTATCAAAATTCGAGTTGGAACAGTAAAGGGCTCAATTCTCTCTTTTGCTCCGTCACACAGAAAGAGTTTCGTTGTATTTGTACGTGTAAGGTAGCAAAAGAGGCTTGGGACATTCTTAAAACTATTCACGAGAGTACTACTACTGTTAAAAGGTCAAAACTTCAATGTCTCACCTCCTCTTTTGAAACCCTTTTTATGCGCGAGGATGAGACATTTGATGATTTTTGTGCTAAACTTAGTGACATCATGAATTCTTGTTTCACACTCAGTGAAAAAATCCCATCCAATCAAAAGTGACAGCTAAAGAGGAGGCTCAGGATGTTGAGAACCACAAGCTTGATCAATTGATTGGAAACTTATAGACTTGTGAAGCCCATCTAATTTCAAAGAAAAAACAAAAAGACAGTGTCGCCTTTACTAGTGCTCATTGCTAAAAAACTCGAGGTATAAATTAATCTAGGATCCGGAATGATGGCTATGTTTACTAAACAATTTTTTGAAAAATTTAAAGAAAAAGAAACCCAATTTCAAGAACTTTAGTTATAAAGATAAGGGTAATGATAAACCCAAAGCTGTTCAACCCAAAGTTGCTTCAAAGAATGAAAAGAAGACTATGACAGAACAATGAGTCAATTGAATGCCAAGGATTTGGGCATATTGCTCTCAAATGTCGTTTCAAAAAGAATCGAAAGAAAGTATACACAATGACTTGGGATGATGAAAGCGGGCCAGAACAGGAAATTGAGGAAACCGAATATGGTGAAAACGGAGATAGTACCTACATGGCATTCTACTCTAGCTTCACTCAATTAACTCCCAAGTCGGTTGAGTTTGCTTGTGGGCCTAGTCTGCATTGTGCTCCTACCTTTGATGGGAGTAATTATCTGTACTAGAAGAATAGAATGAGAGTTTATCTCATAACTTACTGTAGACACCCCATTTTTGACCGTCCTCAAGACTTGGACGTCATCGTTTGAACACTCGATGATCATCCATGTTTGTGTTCGTTTTGCGTTCTCGGAGGTCTCGGTTGCACGCCTTGCCTCAAGACCTCTCGACTTGTTTATTTTGTGCTTGGTTGTGGACCAAACACTTGTGTTTTTGCTTCTAAGGCAAGAGAATGGCTTGTTGGCCATCCCCATACCTCACCGGCCATGGCTTCAGGCCACCGGCCCTGTTTTCTTGCTACCGACCAAGAGTGCTGGCCGGTCGGCACTGTATTTGGTCAGCCGGCACTTGTGTTGATCGATCGGCCATTTTTGGTGGCCGAACCCTGTTCATCTGCTTTATGCAGATATTTTATGCCAGCTGGTGCAGCTGGCATCCACAATTAACCCCCTCCATACACGTGTACGGAGGATTTGAACCCTTGTTCTAGCTTCTTGAGGAAGCTTGAACCTTTGTTTTAGCTTCTTGAGGAAGTTTGAACCTTTTGAACCTTTGTTCTAGCTTCTTGAGGAAGCTTGAACCTTTGTTTTAGTTTCTTGAGGAAGCTTGAACCTTTTGAACCCTTGTTTTAGCTTCTTGAGGAAGCTTGAACCTTTTGTTGTTCTAGCTTCTCCAAGAAGCTTGAATCCTCTTGTTTCTCTATAAGAGAGGGTCTCCCTCTTCCTTAGAGGGGTTGAAAAAATTGTCTAAGGCGCAAGGGTTGTATCTCTCTCTATATCTCTATATTTAGGCTTAGAAAGTGTTGGTTCTTGACCCCTTTGCACCACAACTCTCAAGCACACACCTCCACCATTGTTCTAAGGTTCTTGGGAGGTCTTGAGAAGTCTCAAAGGGCTAGTTTTTGGTCCAAGAAGCTGCTGTCCTTGCTGAGCTACAAGGGTAACTCATTTCCTCTATTTTAAGCATTATCTTGATCCTTCTCTTAGCCTTATTTTCATACATATTTGAGCTTTGTTGTCAACTGAAAAAAGCTTCATATTTAAGTTTTTTTCATGTTTGTTTAAGATTATTTTGGTGTTGGGGGTCATCTACCCTCTTGCATGCTTGTTTTGGCCTTGTTTTGTGCCATGCCATAAGGCATTCAAGATAGTCTTTGCTTGGCCTTCCTACCACTGAAATCCAGTGGATTTTCACTGGTGTTTTTATGGTTTTGAGGGCCAAAATTAGAGAGGGGTGACCCTCTCTCTTTTGGCCTTGTTCGTTTGCATATTTAGCCTTTCAAAGGAGCCCATATTTTCATACTTCCAGGCCTTAGTTTAAGCACTTTTTGGTGATTTTTGAGGCCTGCCTAGGCTTTGTCCATAGTTGTTTTGGCCACCTTTTGTTTGCTTCTTGCATGTGTAGAGCAATCCCATTCATAGCTTATCAAAGGAGCATGTCATTCTGGCATGTATTGACCATGTTTCAGTGGGTTTTTGGTCACATTTTGGCATTCCATGATTCTGTTTTTGGCTGGTTTGGTGGCCCCTCGCATGCTTCATAGGCTTGTAGTGTAAATCATGCTTACTAGCTCACATTGCATGTTGTTTTGGCCCCCTATTCTTGCACCTTTTGGCTACACTCCAAACATGTTTTGTTCATATTTTGGGCAGCCTTAACTCTGTTTTTAGGCCTCTTGGTTGATTGGTGCTTGCCATGTATGGTTGTAGTGTAATAGCTTTGCTTACCTTTGAGTTTTGGGCTCCCTTGCATGTGTTGCTTGAGGCATTTTAGTGTTTTGGCTTCATTGAATATGATATTTAAGAGTTTATAGGTGTGCCATATTCTCATGTTTATCAGGCCTTCAATGTGTTTGAGAGTTATGCTTTTATACCCCATTTGTGAGCCATTGCATGAGCTTCATTTTTGTGCACTTCAAGGCATCATCTTAGTCCATTTTGCCATTGTTTTAGGACTGCATAGGGACTATTTGGGGTTAGTTTGGTCATTCGAGCATTGCTTTGCATACCTCTAGTGTAATGTGCTGCACTAGTTTCGGTATTTAAGCCTTCCTACATGCATTGTGTGAGTCGTTTGCATGATTCGGAACCATTTTGTATATCATTTCAGAGCTGGAATATATGCCATTATATGCCATACTTCATCTTTTCAATGCACTAGGAGAGTTGCATCTTGTGCTATAAGTTAGAGCCCTTGCACCTTGCATGTTTGCATGTGTTTTGTTGCCTCATTTCCATCATGTTTGGCCACTAATTTTGGCATGCTTGAGAGCTACCCATGTTAGTGTAAGTCCATCTCACCATGTTGTTGCATGCTTGTTTCATTTTGCATGTTGTTGCATGCCATACAAGTCCACATGTTTAGGTTGTATGCCTCTTGCATATTGCATGTTAACATGCTCATGTTGCATTAGATTTGTTGCATACTTGAGTTATTTGCATGCTTGCTTGCTTGCCTAGGTTGCATTGCATTGTGTGTGCATCCTTTGCCTCTTGATCAATCATGATAAATGTTGGAAGACATACATCACACACACGCACACTTATTACAACATTGCCCTCGCGCAGAGGGTCTGAATAAATAATATACAGTCCCAAATGAATAATTACAGTCCAAATATGTACAAAACCCTAATTAATTAACAAATTAAATTAGGAAAGCAATAAATTGGCATGCAAGCCAGGGACTGCCTCAAATCTGCTCCGGATGATGAATGATGCATGCTCAGGTTGCCTTGTGAGGAGAATCCCTCGCGATGCCCCGGTTTGCCTCTGTTTGCAATTGTTCTTGGAATGCGTGCCAAGCTCCGGAAGGCTGTCGATTTCTGATTTGCTGCAACAGAGAGCAACAAAGGGGCATGGCAAAGTATTTTCACATATGTATGCATGACTACTCTTCAGGGAGTGTAGTCCTTGGTCCTCGTGCCACTAATCACGCATATCGATGCATGATGGCTGAGGAGTCGAATTGCACGACTCAATATGAAATGAATGCACATATAAACACAACAAAACCTAAACTCCATCATGGATAATCCGGAGTGTCGGTGACTGGGAATTAAGACACGTTCCGTCACTCGAAGTACGAAACGTCCCTCGTTTCCTGTGCTCGGGCTAACTCTTATGCCAAGCACAATGCAATATGCATGACATGCATGAATGCAACTAATATACAACCTAGCATGCACAATGCTATGAGATGGCATACACAATGCACGATGTAACAAGGCATACGCAATGCTCTAACATACAACCTAGCATACGCAATGCTATAAAATGAAATGGCATACTCAATGCACAATGGACTTACACCAACATGAGTGGACCTCAGCCACACTCACATTAGTAGCCATGAGATGAAAAATGAGACACTCGAAATGCGTGCACACATGCACGCAAACCGAGGACCGAACCCAAGTCATAGAATGCAAAACTAACAAGGCATGGCAAGGCATGAAACATGGTATGCAAATTTCAATGCTGAAATATGATGCAAAATAGCCCCGAAACATGGAAACATGGCACCCGATGCATGGAATGAACCCGAAACACAAAACTAGGCATATGCATTGGCCTATAGCTATACAAAACATGCATTATTTGATCATGAAGTATGAAGACAGAAGCAAGACAGTCCCAAAACATGCATATTTCCAGTTTATAACAAGTTCCAAAAACGAATGCAAATAGGGCTAATCTATCATGCAAGAAAAGGCCTAAAATAGAGATTAAACACAAAGGGACAGCAGCTGGCCCCAAACAAAGAAGAGCTCTTCAACAAAGTTGAAGAGGGACTCAAAATAATGCACTTTATAGTTTATGACCAAGTCCAAAACAGTGCACAAGTAAGCTTAAAACATTATGAAAAATAGGCCTAAAAGAAGGTTTAAACACAAAGAGCAAAAAGGGAGCCTCAAACAGCAAAGGACCCTTGATCAAACATGAATAGGGGGTCAAAATATGACTCTTTACAGTTCGGGTCGGGGCCCAAAAATAAAAGCACAAGGAGCTAAAAAAACATGCAAACAAAGGGGCCAAAAGAGGGATAAAGAGGCAAGTGATAGAGGGAAGTCCCAAACAGTGAAAAGCCCTTCAACAAAGTTGAAGAGGGGCTCAAAATAAGATAACTCACAGTTTATAGCAAAGCTCGAAACAGTTTACAAATAGGCCTAAAATACTATGCAAGAAAGAGGCCTAAAAGAGGCTTTTAAGACAAAGTGTAAAAAACAAGCCTCAAACAGGGAGAAACCCTTAATCAAACATGAAATAGAGCTTAAAATAAGACTATTTTCAGTTAGGGTCGGAGCCCAAATATGCGAGCACAAGAGGCTAGAATATAGATCAAAATAAAGCAAGAAAAGAGGAAAAGAAGACTTACCCTTAAAGAACCAATCTTTGACAGCCTTTGAACCAAGTTTGGGGACTCTTAAGGTCTAGAAATGGCCTTCAAGCTGCTGGAATGGAGTGAGGAGGAGGGGTGCTATGGGTTGTAGAGTAAAGGGTATAGGAATGGTCCAAGAACAAAAGGGTTTTGATGTTTGGAATAGAAGGGAAGAGGGATTGAATGCAAGAGGCTTAGAACCAATTTTTGTAACCCTCAAAACACAGCTGGGGGTGCTGGTTATATAGGCAAAGGAGTGGAGGAAAAAGGGGGGGAAATGAAATTCAAATTTCCCCTAAAAAATAGGCCTAAAAGAGAGATAAAGAGGCAAGTGGTAGCTGCTGGCCTCAAACTGAAGAGAGCCCTTGAACAAAGTTGAAGAGAGATTAAAAAAAGACATTTTACAGTTTACATCAAGCCACGAAACAGCTCACAAGTAAGCCTAAAATACCATGCAAAAAAAGGCCTAAAAGAGAGTTAAAGAGGCAAGTGGTAGATGCTGGCCTCAAACCGAAGAGAGCTCTTCAACAAAGTTGAAGAGGAGCTTAAAACAAGACATTTTACAGTTTACATCAAGCCACAAAACAGCTCACAAATAAGCCTAAAATACCATGCAAAAATAGGCCTAAAAGAGAGTTAAAGAGGCAAGTGATAGTAGGAGACCCCAAATAGAAAAAGATCCTTAATCAAACATGAAAAAGAGCTCAAAATATTACTATTTATAGTTTGGATCGGAGCCCAAAAATTCTTTCAAGCAAGGCTTAGATATCGAGCAAGATAGGAACAAAAAAGAGGGAAAAGAAGCTTACCCTTGAAGACCAATGGACCAGCAGCTCTTGGTCTGAGAAATCGTGCTCCTAAGCTCTGAAAAACAGCTCCAAGTTGTTGGAATGGATGGTGGTGGGGTGTATACCAAAAACCGGGGCAAACGGAGGTGGTTAAGCGGTCCCGAACCGAGGCACACGGCCGTCGGCTCCGAAAAATCGGAAACCGGGCTCCAAATGGGAAAAATGGCCTACGACCATGAAACATAGCCTACGGCCACTGAGAGATGATCTACGAGACCTCTCCCTCCCTTCGGGAAGAGAAAACAGAGAAAACGGAGCTTGGTTCGCAAACCGAGGTAAGACACAAAAGAGCCCGAAAGTCCAGAGGCAAGGCTCGCAGCTGAGACTCTGAAACTTCTGAATGAGCGCAATATACAATATCACTGAGCATTCAATCAGTGACGTCTGAGTCTTAAGGTCGGTCAAAAATGGGGTGTCTACAATAGTGTGGCCTTTACTAGTGCTCATTGCTAAGAACCTCGAGGTATAAATTAATCTAGGGCCCGAAATGATGGCTATGTTTACTAAACAATTTTTTGAAAAATAACTTTAGTTCTAAAGATAAGGGTAATGATAAACCCAAAGTTGTTCAACCCAAAGTTGCTTCGAAGAATGAAAAGAAGACTATGATAGAACAATGAGTCAATTGAATGCCAAGGATTTGGGCATATTGCTCTCGAATGTCCTTTGAAAAAGAATCAAAAGAAAGTATACACAATGACTTGGGATGATGAAAGCGGGCCAAAGCAGGAAGCTAAGGAAACCGAATATGGTGAAGACGGAGATAGTACCTACATGGCATTCTACTCTAGCTTCACTCAATCAACTCCCAAGTCGGTTGAGTTTGCTTGTGGGCCTAGTCTGCATTGTGCTCCTACCTTTGATGGGAGTAATTATCTATACTGGAAGTGTAGAATGAGAGTTTATCTCATAACTTACTGTAGACTCCTCATTTTTGACCGTCCTCAAGACTTGGACGTCATTCTTTGAACACTCGATGATCATCCATGTTTGTGTTCGTTTTGAGTTCTTGGAGGTCTCGGTTGCACGCCTTGCCTCAAGACCTCTCGACTTGTTTGTTTTGTGCTTGGTTGCGGACCAAACACTTGTGTTTTTGCTTCTAAGGCAAGGGAATGGCTTGTTGGCCATCCCCACACCTCACAAGCCATGGCTTGAGGCCACCGGCTCTGTTTTCTTGCTACCGGCCAAGAGTGTTGGCCAGTCGGGACTGTATTTGGTCGGCCGGCACTTGTGTTGATCGATCGGCCATTTTTGGTGGCCAAACCCTGTTCATCTGCTTTATGTGGATATTTTATGCCAGCTGGTGCAGCTGGCATCCACAATTAACCCCCTCCATACACGTGTACGGAGGATTTGAACCCTTGTTGTAGCTTCTTGAGGAAGTTTGAACCTTTTGAATCTTTGTTTTAGCTTCTTAAGGAAGTTTGAACCTTTTGAACCTTTGTTCTAGCTTCTTGAGGAAGCTTGAACCTTTTGAACGTTTGTTTTAGCTTCTTGAGGAAGCTTGAACCTTTTGAACCCTTGTTTTAGCTTCTTGAGAAAGCTTGAACCTTTACTCTAGCTTCTCCAAGAAGCTTGAACCTTTTGTTGTTCTAGCTTCTCCAAGAAGCTTGAACCCTCTTGTTTCTCTATAAGAGAGGGTCTCCCTCTCCTTTAGAGGGGTTGAAAAAATTGTCTAAGGAGCAAGGGTTGTATCTCTCTCTATATCTCTATATTTAGGCTTAGAAAGTGTTGGTTCTTGACCCCTTTGTACCACAACCCTCAAGCACACACCTCCACCATTGTTCTATGGTTCTTGGAGGGTCTTGAGAGGTCTCAAAGGGCTGGTTTTTGGTCCAAGAAGCTGCTGTCTTTGCTCAGCTACAAGGGTAACTCATTTTCCCTCTTTTAAGCATTATCTTGATCCTTCTATTAGCCTTATTTTCATATATATTTGAGCTTTGTTGTCAACTGAAAAAAGCTTCATATTTAAGTGTTTTTCATGTTTGTTTAAGATCATTTTGGTATTGGAGGTCATCTACCCTCTGGCATGCTTGTTTTGGCCTTGTTTTGTGCATGCCATAAGGCATTTGAGATAGTCTTTGCTTGGCCTTCCTACCACTGAAATCCAGTGGATTTTCAGTGGTGTTTTTGTGGTTTTGAGGGCCAAAATCAGAGAGGGTGACCCTCTCTCTTTTGGCCTTGTTTGTTTGCATATTTGGCCTTTCAAAGGAGCCCATATTTTCATACTTCTAGGCCTTGGTTTAAGCACTTTTTGGTGATTTTTGAGGCCTGCCTAGGCTTTGTCCATAGTTGTTTTGGCCACCTTTTGTTTGCTTCTTGCATGTGTAGAGCAATCCCATTCATAGCTTATCAAAGGAGCGTGTCATTCTTGCATGTATTAACCATGTTTCAGTGGGTTTTTGGTCATATTTGGCATTCCATGATTCTGTTTTTGGCTGGTTTGGTGGCCCCTCACATGCTTCATAGGCTTGTAGTGTAAATCATGCTTACTAGTTCACATTGCATGTTGTTTTGGCCTTCTATTCTAGCACCTTTTGGCCACACTCCAAACATGTTTTGTTCATATTTTGGGCTGCCTTAGCTCTGTTTTTAGGCCTCTTGGTCGATTGGTGCTTGCCATGCATGGTTGTAGTGTAATAGCCTTGTTTACCTTTGAGCTTTGGGGTCCCTTGCATGTGTTGCTTGAGGCATTTTAGTGTTTTGGCATCATTGAATATGATATTTTAGAGCTTATATGTATGCCACATTTCCATGTTTTCCACTCTTTAAATGTGTTTGAGAGTTATGCATGAATACCTCATTTTTGGACCATTGCATGAGCTTCATTTCCATGCTTTGCGAGCCATCATTTTAGTCCATATTTGCTACTTTTTTGGCCTGCATAGGGGCTGTTTAGGACTGGTTTGGCTATTTGAGTATTGCTTTGCATGCCTATAGTGTAATCCACTTCATTAGTTTCAGTATTTGGGCCATCTAGCATGCATTGTGTGAGGTGTTTGCATGATTCAGGACCATCTTGCATGTCATTTCAGAGCTGGAAAATATGTGATTGTATGCCATATTTCATGCTTTCCATGCTTTGGTGGAGTTGCACTTTGTGCCTTAGGTTTGGTCCCTTGCATTTGTGTAAGCTTGCCTTGTATGTTGTTGCACACTTGGCTCATTGCATATTGTTGTATGCTTAAGTTGCATTTTGCATGCTTGTTAGCTTGCATTTTGTCATGAGTTTAATATGTTGTTACATGTTTGCATGCTTTTTCACATGCTCATGTTACATAAGCTTGCTTGCATGTTTAGGTTGCATAGCATTGTGCATGTTTGCATCCCTTGCCTCTTGATAAATCATGATAGAGGTTGGGGCCCTTCTATGTGTTTGTGTGCATTTCATTTGATATTAAATGCACACTTGGCTCCTTTGGCCATCATGCATTGAAATGCGTTATTGGTGGCCTGAGGGTCGAGAACCATGCTCCCTTGAGTTCATAACATGATATGGAGGGTGGTTGTGCAAACATTGTCTTGTAAATGCATTGCCATGCTTTGTTTGTCCTCTGTTGCTCTGCAGGAATAAATGGCCGGTCGGCCATCTGAAGTTCTGGTCAGCTACAAATTGTCGGCCGAGAGCCTCATATATGGTCAATGACCAGTTCTCCTTGGCCGATGGCCTTGTCTCTTGGTCGGTGGACTCTCAGAATGTCCCCAAGGTGGTTCAGAAGTATCCTTGAGACTTTCAAAGTTTTCAGAGGTGCAGAGTAGTGTAAACAGAGGCAACATGACATGTCGATGGATTTCCGAGCGAAGTCGAGCATGCATGCATTCGTCCCTCTTCCCGAGGCTGCTTTACTGCTTTCAGTAGCTTAATTAATCTGTTTAATTAGTTAAGTGTTGTGTAATAATTATTTAGCTCGTTAGTTAGATAATTATTTGATTTGTATTATTTATTCGGACCCTCCGTAGAGAGGGCACAATTGTTGTAAATAAGTGTGCGTGTGTGTGATGCATGTCTTCCAACCCCACGTCTTTCTCCCTTTTATTTACTAGCTTATGATGGTTAGTTTTAGGGCATGTTTCAATTAGCATCCTTATGCTTGCATGTTTGCATTCATTCATCTGTCTTACATGCACCGGGTTCAGTGCATCATACTAACTGCATTGTATTTCAATTCATGTTTGAATACATGTATCAAATTGCATTTCACATGACATTTTAGAATAGCCGAGCCTATCTTAGTTGCATTCTGCATGTGTTGCATTAGCCATCTTAACATGAACTAGGATCATGCATTGATTACTAACTAGTTTTTATTTTGGCTCGGAGTACTCGGTAAGTGTTTATGCTGTAGCATCCTTGTATGTGTGTGAGTGATTACCATGATAGCATGCTTGCCATGAGATTAACTGCTTATGTGATATACCTGCCTGAATGCCTGTGGGTGAAGGTTGGATCATTTAAATTGGAACAACTCATCGATTGCGAGTTTTAAGCCCACTCGAGAGTGGCAAATCACCATGTTTTCTAAGCCCACTTGAGGGTGGAAAAATCTGCATTTTAGCCTACTTACGAGTAGCAAACCACTTTTCAAAAACAAACATGAAATGTTTTGTTCCAACTCGGACGATCCAGTCTACACTTGTATGCTGTGCGCATTACATAGTAATTCTAGGCTAATAAACTGGAATAAGAGCACATATGTTTTCAAAAACAAGATATCATGTTTAGTAGTGGCTGATCTTTGATCGGGCGAGCGGGGGTGCTCATTGCATGACCTTCCCCAATCGTACCCAAGTTCCTGAGCCGAGGTAACTTTGGTGATGACGGACACGTGGCCTTAGGTGCAAGTCAGGGTTTCCTAAATTTCCCAAAATAAAATATTTAGGTGGCGACTCTGTATCTGGCAAAGTAGTCCATGTTTGGCACTTCTTTCTAAAAATCTATTTTTCAAAACGATTTGCCGGATTTGGACTCTTTGGTGACTTATCGGTCTCGCATTGCACTTTGTGGGATTAGATTCAAAACCGTGACATTGAGTCCGAACTGTAGTGAGCCCAATGGACAAAATGGGATTTTTCTGGGACGTTCGGGGACGTCTACACTTAAGATCCTGAAGGTTGGCACACAATTGAGAAGAATGTTGAAGCATGGTTTATGATCTATCCGGACACCAATCAAAAGATTGCCAAGCCGATTGAGGAATGGAGTGATGTTGAGATAGCTGACATAGAGAGCAGTGAAAGAGTTCTGAACACCATTCGAGAAGCACTCTCTAAAGGAGAAAAAGATTGGATCTCTCATTGCAAGAATGACAAAGATGCATGGATTGTTCTTATGCAATTCCATGAAAGAACAGAGTCATCTTCACAACCATCCAACAATACCCACATCAGTGCTTTAGCTGCTCAACTAGATGCTCTTGAGGATAAAGAAGAACAAAAAGAAGATGATGAAACCTCAGAAGATAATGATGAAATAGATGGTCAAGAACTTCAACAAGTTTATGAAATGATATACATCAAATCTCTAAACTTATCCAAGTTGAATGACAAACTCACTATCAAACTTAAAAGCATGTGAAAGTGAGAATGTCAAGTTAAAGGAGAAGATTTCTGCAGCTGAAAAGGACGTTATCAAGATTTCAAGTGATAGACAAGCTCTATGTGCAAAGGTTCTGACCTGTGAGATAAAGAGGAATGAACTTCTGAAAATCTATGCCACATATGAAGAAAATATTGAATCCCTTGAGATGTCTCAAGTGGCTTAGAAGAGTTGTCCAGCCAGAAAGAGGAAGACCTCAAAAATGGTAGAGCCATAATTGATATATAGAATAAAGGATGAAAGACACTTGAAGACATTAATGGGTCTCAACAAATAGGCTGTGACAAAAGTCGGATAGGCAATGGTGATGCAACACAGTAAAAAAGAATAGCTCCTACTACTCATGACAAAAGAACTCAAGTCAAGGGAAAGCTGAAGATCCAACTGGATGACAAGCCTCTCCATCAACCTACAGGTGTTATGGACAAAGAAAAGGAGGCAAAATCTGCTTTTATTTGTCATTATTGTGGTACATATGGCCACATTCGTGCCTTATTATTTTGAGTTATTTGGTAGAGTCTCCCAAAAAGTTAGAAATTCTAATACTTCATAGGTTAGGAGACAACCTTACCAGTCAAGGCGGAATACTAGCATTCATAATGGTGTTCACAACACTAAGACATTTACCAAAAATGCCAGTCCCTTTTCTGTGAAGACCAAAAAGATATGGGTAAGAAAGAGTAACCTGACTTGTTTTGTTGTTCACACTGTACTGAAAGCACGTGACTCGCACACATGTTGTATCTTGACAATGGGTGCTCTTGTCACATGTCAGGTGACAGATCCTACTTCACATCCCTTAAAAGATATGAAGGGGGAATTGTTACCTTTGGAGATGGTGGCACCTCTAGAGTCATTGGTAGGGGCTCTATAAGTGTCCTTTGTCTTCCTAATCTAGAAAATGTTTTGCTTGTTGACGACCTTAAAGATAATCTTTTGAGCATTAGTTAGATGTATGATTCATATCATGAGGTATTATTTTCAAAAAATAAATATGAAATTTTGGATAAAAAAGGAAATATTGTCATGCATCTGATAACTGTTGTGGGATTGTTACTACTAATGATCTCATTTGTTACTCGGCCATCATAAGTAATCTTGACCTATGGAATCAACAATTAGGTCACATGAATTTCAAAGACCTAACTAACATAGCCAACAAAGAGATTGTGAAAGGAGTGCCCAAAATGGGTATGTATGTGAGCCAAGTGTGCGGGCCGTGTCAATTAAGGAAGCAAACTCAAACCCCTTACAAGAAGGTGAACAACTTAACAACCAAGCATCCTCTTAAGCTTGTTCATATGGACCTTATGGGCCCCATTCATATTGAAAGCATTGGAGGTAAAATATATATTTTTTAAACTATTGATGATTATACTCGATTTACATGGGTAAATTTTTTAAGAGAAAAATCTGATACATTTGATGCTTTCAAATCTTTAGTCCTTAAAATTCAAAATGAACATGGTGTTTCTATTGGGCGTATCATACGAATCCGAACTGATCATGGTCGTGAATTTGAAAATAACTCATTTTCGGATTTTTGTCATATACATGGCATTAAGCATGAATTCTCTATACCCCTTACCCCACAGCAAAATGGAGTTATTGAGAGGAAAAACAAGGTTGTTCAAGATGTGGCTAAGGTCATGCTCCTTAGTAAGAAAGTTCCTCCCATGTTTTGGGTTGAAGCCTTAAATACCGCTATTTATGTGGTGAATCGTGCGTATCTAAGACCTGACACATTACAAACTCCATGTGAACCATGGAAAGGGTTGAAAACTAATGTAAAATACTTCAAAACTTTTGGGAGTAATTGTTATATTTTCAAAGATAGAGAGCCCTTGGGCAAATTTGACTCCCGTAGTGATGAAGGTATTTTTCTAGGGTATTCAACCACCAATAGAGCCTTCCGTTTCTATCATTTTTGTACTTTATCTATAATGGAATCTATCAATGTGGTTGTAGATGATACAGGTTCTCCAATTGCAGAGGAAGAAAATGGTGACCCTCAAATTCTAGATATGGCACCACAATGTCAAGGAGAAGCACAAGGCAAAGATTAAGAAGGCGAACAAGCACCAACTCCTATGGGAAGCCCACCATCACTGCTACTCAGGTCACTACCAATCTTATCTTGAAGCCATCGACAAGAGTGAAGCTTAATGATCCAATACAATAAGTGATTGGGAGTGTCTTAGACCGAATGAAAACCCTAAAACAAATTCAGGAGGAGGTATCTCATATGTGTTATGTTTCTTTAAATGAACCTAAGAATGTAAACGAGGCCTTACTAGATGATAGTTGGGTTAATGCAATGCATGAAGAATTAGGTCAATTTGAACGTAACAAAGTTTGGACCCTTTCTAGACCTAGAGATATGAATGTAATAGATACCAAATGGATATTTAAAATACAATGGTTAGGAACAAATCTAGGTTGGCTGCTCAAGGGTTTACACAAGTAGAAGGCGTTGACTAAAATAAGATGTTTTTCTCTCTTGCACGTCTTGAATCTATTCGTATTTTACTTACTATTATATGCTTTCTTGGATTTAAATTGTTTCAAATGGATGTGAAAAGTGCTTTTCTCAATGGGTATCTAAAGGAAGAGGCTTATGTTGGGCAACCAAAGGGGTTTGAAGACCTTAAATTTCCAAATCTTGTCTACAAGTTAGGCAAGGCTTTATATGGGTTGAAACAAGCCCCTCGGGCTTGGTATGATAGGCTTACTACATTTCTTCTTAATAATGACTTTCAAAGGGGTCGTGTGGACAATACCTTATTTGTGAAACATGCTAAGTCTCATATCCTAGTTGTTCAAATTTATGTTGATGATATTGTGTTTAGATCCACATCTAAATCTCTTGTGAAATATTTCTTGGATTGCATGACACATGAGTCTGAAATGAGTATGATGGGAAATTATCACTGATGTTGACCCTACTCTTTATAGGAGCATGATAGGGAGTATATTGTACCTCACAGCTAGTCGGCTTGACATTGCATTTAGTGTAGGTGTTTGTGCCTGTTATCAAGCTTGTCCTAAAGAGTCTCATCTTTTAGCTATCAAACGAATTATCAAGTACGTTTGTGGGACTTTGGGGTATGAAATTTGGTTCTCATCTAACATCACGACTGATATCACTGGCTTTTTTTATGTCGATTGGGCAGGGTGTGCTGATGATCGCAAAAGCACATATGGAGGGTGTTTTTACCTTGGGAATACTTTGGTTGCATGGCATGGCAAAAAGTAGAATGCCATCTCTTTATTGATCGCTAAGGCTCAGTATATAGCAGTAGGGAGTTGTTGTGCTCAAATGATTTGGATGAAGCAAATGCTTCATGATTATGGTGTAGACTAGGACACACTCACTTTATTCTATCATAACACTAGTGCCATCAACATCTCCAAAAATCCAATCCAATACTCTTGCACCAAACATATAGACATTTGTCACCATTTCATTAAAGAGTTAGTTGAGGAGGGCCTTGTTGTTCTTGAACATGTACCCACTGAGCATCAAAGAGCAAATATTTTTATAAAACCTCTTGATCTTCTTAGGTTTGAGTTCCTTAGAAAGACCTTGGGAGTACTGCTCATAAAGTAGAGTATGACTTGCTGCATGAGTGGTTGTGTGTGATTGGCGCTCTGTGTTCTTGGATGTTATAATCTTATTATCATTTATACTTGTCATCTTTGCACATAGATTTATTTGAACACCTCTCATGCTGCTTGCAAGGTTTTGTGTGTCCTTGTCTTTGGTTCATTTTGAATGTACATGCTCATTGCTTTCATGATCTCATTCTGTACACATCTTTGTGTTAAACTGTTGTAGGGGTTTTCGCATAAGTGATCAAATTTTTCTACGGACTACTAGCTTTTGTGTCTTATGCATTATTAGAGGAATTGACCTACGCTAGCATACCATGGGTGATGCTGAGTCTCTTAACCACCAAGCATATTTTTCCATCTCTACAACTTTCCCTTCAGTTTTTTGTAGTCAATGTATGAGGAAAAGGCTACCTCAGAGGCACCAACCAGGCCATCCTTATTTTCTCCATGCTTCTTTGGTTTGGTTTCCATACTCTTGAAGATGAAAACTGCTAAAGAGTGTGCAAAAGAAAGAAAAAAAAGTAAAAAAAAAAGAAAAGAAAAATGACTCTTTGATTGAGGGGTGCCTCCACCTTTTACTCAACAAATACCCTTTGATTCCTAGTGGTTTGACTTTTCTCAATCGTGTGTAGATTCGCTTGCTGGAGGTCCAAAGATAGCGCGATTGTGACACTCAAGGATTGCGTGCGCACACACACAATATTTGAGTTCGCATGTTTGTCCTCGAGATGTGCATTCATATGCTATCTATGTTCATTGATATATGCTTACTTAACTTGCTCACGATGTTAGGGTCATATTGTCTATCTTGCAAGATTGTGAGCTTCATGATGTGTGGATTATCTCATCTTAGTGTTCCATCGTTGCCATCGTACTAATCCATCCTGGGTTCAGGTGATACTTGATTGTATGAGTGATTTTGTATGCTCAATAGGTTGTATTTGAGACTCTTACAAGCTTCACCAATTTTTTATGTTGCTCGAGCGAAGGTTCTTGCGCTCGAGCGGTAAATTCCTCAATCTAGTATTTTTGCAGAGAGTTCTATATACTGAGAGATTGTATTCTAAGCTCAAGTGCTGAAGTCATGGCTCGAGTGATAGGACGTGCTTAAGTCAATTCACTCAAGCAGAAAAAGTTTTGCTCAAGCAGTCTGCACGATTTAAAGGTCTGCAACCTGTCATTTCAGTTCATTTTTTCCCAAAGTCCAGTCAATTATCTCCCTTCCTTGTGCGATCAAGAGTGGGTCAATTTCAAGTATTTTTGTGCTCCCTCAAGTGATTTTCATCACTTATTGGTAAGTTTTTCCATTTTACGAGCTTGTTTTTCCATTTTTTTTCCTCGTACCTCACCTTGGCTTGTGTTGATTTGCTTTTTAGGGTTTCCTTTGTTCTTAGGTTATTTAACTTGTTGCTTTAGACTCTCAGCCAAATTTTATTTTATTTTATTTTATTTTTTTAATCTTGATTTGTGTATTTTTTAATTGTTCCAGATTTCCAAGGGTTGATTTGCCAATTACTCTAGGGTTAGTTTGGTTTGATTTTTCAAAAATTATTTTTAAATGTGTTTTTTATTTATTTTTACTGATTTTTTTTTCATATATATATATTTCTTTTTGTTTTCACTTTTAGATACACATAATCTAAATGCATTTGAAAAGTAAAATAAATAGATTAAAATATGAAAAAAAACTCACTAAAAAGAAATTAAAATTTGAACAAAAGCTTGTATGTATTTTTTTTCAAATTTTTATTTTTGTAGTGAACTTTTATATATTTTAGTCTATTTTATTTATTTTATTTTATTTTTTACCTGCATCTAATCTTGATGTATTTAAAAAGTGTATGCATTTTGACTAAAATATTTAAAAAAATCACTAAAACAGATGAAAATCTTTCCAAAAACAATTTTTAAAAAAGTCAGTCCAAATAAATTTTAATTTTTTTAAAACTAGGTTTTTTATTTGCTTATTTTTACCAAGATGCTAGCTTTTTAGCTAGTGTCCAGAGAAAATCAATCCAAATAAATTTAATTTTTTTAAAACTAGGTTTTTTATTTGCTTATTTTTTACCAAGAAGCTAGTTTTTTAGCTAGTGTCCAAAGGAAAAATAGGCATTTGTACAATTTTTTACCCCCTCAACCATAAAATCATATATTTGGATTCTTTTAATTATAAAATTATATAAATTTATGGGCACGCGTGTCATAAATTTAATATTGAAGTTTTGGGCAATAGCCCCAAACTCTAATATTTACGAGTCATAAAAATAATATCAATTTGGAAAAGTATATTAGTGCACCTACCTATCTATCTATCTATCTATTTGATAAACCATTTATTTATTCACGCCAACTATATATCCACATATTTGTCTAGTGTTATCTATCTGAAAAATTTTAAGAGATTCCAACAAAACTACCAAATCTTTTACTAAACAGTCACATGTCTAGTAAAAAAATTGATAATTTTGTTGGGGTTCTAACGTTGCTCATTCACTTAGGTCTAGTCTGGCATGTCTTAAAAAAGATAAAAAGTTAAAAAGTTATTATCAAAAAGTTAAAAAGTTATCACTATTCACCAAAAAAAATATTAAAAAATTAATATACATAATATTAAAATATAAATCAACTTCACACCACTCTAAATACTGACGTGAAAGGAAAGACAGTGAAACGAACCAAAAAATAAATTATATATATATTTACTAAGTTGGATGGTAATGTTGGGTCCGTAGGGGCCACCACGGGTCCCGTTTTGATAATCCAAACTGTTCGATATGTAGAACTCGTCCAGTACTATATGCCTACAAAAAATCACGCTGATCGGATATCGCTAACTACAGGATCAAATCAGTTTTGTATAAAAAATAAATGGTGTTATAGTTAACAGTTGACAAAAAAAAAACTAACACGATTAGATAGCTATCAATATCCAATCAACGTGATTTTTTATAAGCATATAGGACTCGACGAGTTCTACACATTGATCGGTTCCGATTGCAAAACAGGACCCATGGTGGGCCCCACGGGCCGAACAACACCGTCCAATTCAAGCTCGAAAAGGAGGCAATTATTTCTCATCTCCTAACCAGCCCACTACACTGCCCAACCTGTACGGCCTACTTCACTAACTTCTCCTACACACTTATTTATACAATTTTTTAATACATATTTTTTTCGTAAAAAGTCAAAAAATTAACCCAAATATTCATATTTTTTCCCTCAACTTTTTAGTCAAAAAAAATAAAAAGTCTACTTATTTATGACACCCCCAATAACCCCTTAATCTTCCTATTATATCATCAGCCATCACTAGCCACATCGGCTATAACCCCTTCTTGTTATATTTGAACAATAGGAATAAAATTCTCTGATCTCAAACCACAATAAGATAAAATGAACTTTGCCCAAACAGTAATATTAGAAAATACTAATTATTATATTAACAAAACACAAGATTAGGGCTGTTTTGGGCACAGTCCAAAATAGTCAAAAATTGTAAAATACCAAAAAAAATAACTAAACTAATAATTTCTCAAAACAACTCTCAGTGAGCTTTACTTCAAATGATAGACCCTGCAAACATATTTAGAATTTTAGGTAATATGTTTGTTTTTTTATTGTCACAGCATTTTCGCTAGATATGGGAACTACATTTATTTGATACAAAAAAGCCATAAGCAGGAAGCTCATGGGTGGCTAGTAAAGCGTAATTTGCTGAGAGGAAAGGGACAGTCTATTAAGTAATAATCAAAGACTGAGTCAAATTCAACTGATCCTGCAAAGCAAACTGCAAAATACACACACACAAAATAAATAAATAAATAAATAATACTAATACTAATAATAATAATAATAATAATAATTCCAATAAGGCTGGACTATGATTCTCTCCATTTTATATATGTAATAGAGAATTTTTATTACATATTTAATGGTTATGAAATAGGAAGACAAATTTATAATTAATTTAATTTAGAAAAGATTATTACATTTATAGTTAAATAATGGAAGGGAATCTCTCGATTACAAATATGCGAGTTATCTAGTTGTCTTAACTAGGCCTAGCCTAGTTGGCCACCATACCTTCCTTCGGATTTAGTTTCAAGGAGGTCATAGGTTCAATTCCCCTTAGGGGGGTTGAATTAAGGAAGTGCAAAGACTTAAGTGTTCTACCAAGGGTGGAGAGATTTTCTCTCATAGGTGTTAATCTAACAACTAATAGCTAACATTTGTCGATTAAAAAAAAAAAAAAAGCATTATTCGTCACCATTCAGAAAATGACACTTGTCAAGTTTTTTACTAAAAACTAACCAAAAATATTGAATCCCACTATTTCAATCAATCAATTCAAAACTATATAAATATCCTCCAAGACTACCAACTAATTTTCCATTGTGTTCCTTATTGATATTTATAGAGGAATTCATGTGTGGGTACGAACTTGTAGGATAAGCAGTAGCAGAGTCAGTGTTAAGAGAGGGTATATTGTGTTCATCATCATGATCACTCATGGTGTTGTGTGTGGTGGTGCGGCAGTGGTTCTTGGTGCTCTGGGGGCCGAATACATGGAAAAATCAGATGGTGCGTACCATTGGAAGACTGATATTAATCGGCTATATCCTACGAGAGTGGGGAGCCGAATATAATATATGTGCCGAATAAGTGTAAGTCCTTAGGGCCGAATAAAAGAAAGGACAATGATTAAAAAACAGGCCCTGGACCCGAGGATAAAAAAGAACAGGTATAAATACAGGAACAACGGTTATAGAAAGGTATGGAAGAATCACTTCACAAAACTTAGTAAAGAAGCTACCCTGAGTGTCTGAACTAACTTGTCCGTCGAAGTGCTAATTCTGGCACCCCCGACCGGAGTGTTTGTATCTTTTCAGGTGACTATATGAGGATCACTAGCGTCTCCCAAGATCCGAAGAGTATTTCCAAACCACTTCTCCACAATTGGCGCCGTCTGTGGGAATACTCAAATGCATCCATGGCAGGCGTGACTGAAGATCCTTCGATAGCCATTGACGAGACCGCACAGGGAGATGACCTCACTCCAGCAAATATGCTCGGAAAAGAAACCATCGCTGCAAGGCGCACTTTGAACTTCGACTCACCAACGACCTTAGCGCAAGAGACAATGCAGGCGATCATCGAACAAGCAAAGCAGAATGAACAAAGGCTGGAGAACATGATCACTGAAAATGAACGTCTCCATCAAGATTTGGCCCTTGAAGTCGCAAAATCGAGAGAAGCCATGCGCCAAGATCTTGAACGACCTCCGAGGGCCGGTGGACAACGACCTCGAGTTCGACCAAAGGATACCGATAGCAACTTCAACTCATTAACCACGGAGCTCAACAAGAAGGGACGATCCGAAACTTCCAGCTCCTCCAAAAAGAGTCTACATACAATGAACAGGCGCAGGAGGAGCAGTTCAGACGAAGAGGACCAGCACGATCCTTTTGTCCGACGGATTCCAAGGGCGACCCTGCCCAAGAAGTTCAAAGCTCCGTCATTCACTCTCTACGATGGAAAATCAGACCCCACTGATCATATCCGTCACTATAAGCAGGCCATGACATTGCATGCAGACAACGAAGCCCTCATGTGCCGAATATTCCCCAGCAGCCTGGGGCCATTAGCTGTCAGGTGGTATTACAAGTTGGAGTCGGCCTCGATCAAAAGCTTCCATCAATTATAGAAATCCTTCAGGGCCAGGTTCATCACCAACGAGGTGCAGCCGAAACAGGCCGACTCTCTCTAGGCTATGCAGATTCAGTCAGGAAAAACGCTCGGAGCATATTCGGCACGTTATGGGGAGTACTTCAACCTCGTCGATGACGCTTGCAACTACTCCATGGCCATCACCGCCTTCAAAATGGGACTACATCCTGACAGTCCTCTTCGCAGTTCCCTGACCAGAAGACCTCCCAAAACAGTCTGGGCGTTGATGAAGAAAGTTAAAGAGTATTGCAAAGTGGAAGATGATGCCTTGAGAATAAAAGCCGACCAAATGTCTAACAAAACGGCCTCCTCTGAAATTGCTCAACCAATAAGCTCCGCGCCACCTCCTAGCCCAGAGCCTCGGCAACACGCTAAATGAGACAAAAGATGGGATACTCGCCGATCAAGCGATCAATGCTCCCACCGGACGAATGAACAATTGCAAGTCGACAGCAGGCGTTCGAGGCGTGCCGACAAGAAGTACACAGAGTTGTCAGAACCAATTGCTGCAATAATGACCAAAGTCCAACACCTTCCATTCTTCAAATGGCTGTCAAAGATGGTGGGACCGCCCGACATGCGAAGAAGGGATAGGCGGTGCGAATATCACAAAGATCACGGCCACGAAACGGAAAGTTGTTATGTGTTAAAAGATCACCTGGAAGAACTGGTGCAAGATGGCCGACTGCAACAGTATGTGAGAAAGGGAAAGCCAACCAAGGCACTGGCCTTGAGGCAGGACTCACCTCCACTTGGCATGATCCATATGATCTACAGCCTACCTACACCCCGAACCGTGCACACAATTCAGTCGCATCCAATCCCCCAAAAGCAACGTGTTCCGACTGAATGGCCCAAAGAAGCTCCGACAATTACTTACAATGACTCTGATCTTAGCGGCAAAACAGCTTCCCACATCGATTCGTTGGCCATTAAATTACGCATAAATTGGTTCACCATTGAACGCATTCTCGCAGACCTGGGGAGTACTTCAGAGGTTATGTATTACCAAACTTTCATCAAACTCGGCCTCAACGAGTCAGATCTGTCCCGGCGCCTCACCCATTGTTCGGCTTTAATATGAATCCTGAATACCCGTCAGGGAAGATCATACTACCTGTTCGAGCGGGCTCCAGAACGGTCGAAGTAGAATTCTTGGTCGTAAAGCTCCCTTCGCCGTATAATGTCATCATGGGGCGAACCTGGATTCATATTATGAAGGTCGTTCCAAGCACTAATCATCAGCTTGTGTGCTTCTCGATAGCCCATGGCATTGAAGAGATCCGTGGCTCCCCCCAATCGGCACAAGCAGAGATTTTATGAAAACCCTATCACTGACCCGACCTGTGGGCTTTGATACTTGTATATATACCATTTCTACAATGCAAACCATTTTTCTTCGTGGCTCCATTCATTTCTCAAAGCCCCCTTGGGTGCATGACACCTTAGGGCAGATTAAAGTCTCCGGATTCGGAGCCCTCTTTGGTGCATGACACCTTAGGGCCGACTAAGACTCCGGATTCGGAGCGCCCTTCGTGGATATCACGATTGGCCAAACTAAGTCTCCGGATTCGGAGCCCCTTTTGGTGCATGACACCTTAGGGTCGACTAACTCTCCGGATTCGGAGCCCCCTTTGGTGCATGACACCTTAGGGCCGACTAAGTCTCCAGATAGGAGCCCCCTTTGGTGCATGACACCTTAGGGCCAACTAAGTCTCCGGATTCGGAGCCCCCCTTGGGTGCAAGACGCCTTAGGGCCGATTAAAGTCTCCGGATTCGGAGCCCCCTTTGGTGCATGACACCTTAGGGCCGACTAAGACTCCGGATTCGGAGCGCCGTTCGTGGATATCACAATTGGCCAAACTAAGTCTCTGGATTCGGAGCCCCCTTTGGTGCATGACACCTTAAGGCCGACTAAGTCTCCGGATTCAGAGCCCCCTTGCGCGCATGACACCTTAAGGCCGATTAAAGTCTCTAGATTCGGAGCACGCTTTGGTGCATAACACCTTAGGGCCGATTAAAGTCTCCGGATTCAGAGTGCCCTTCGTGGATATCACGATTGGCCGACTAAGTCTCCGGATTCGGAACCCCCTCTGGTGCATGACACCTTAGGGGCGACTAAGTCTCCGGATTCGGAGCCCCCTTTGGTGCATGACACCTTAGGGCCGACTAAGACTTCGGATTCGGAGCGCCCTTCGTGGATATCACGATTGGCCAAACTGAGTCTCCGGATTCGGAGCCCCCCTAGGTGCATGACACCTTGGGGCCGATTGAAGTCTCAGGATTCGGAGCCCCCCTTGGGTGCATGACACATTAGGGCTGATTAAAGTCTCTGGATTCGGAGCCCCCTTTGGTGCATGACACCTTAGGGCCGACTAAGGCTCCGGATTCGGAGCGCCCTTCGTGGATATCACGATTAGCCAAACTAAGTCTCCGGATTCAGAGCCCCCTTTGGTGAATGACACCTTAAGGCCGTCTAAGTCTCCAGATTCGGAGCCCCCATGGGTGCATGACACCTTAAGGCCGACTAAGTCTCCGGATTCGGAGTCCCCTTGGTGGCATGACACCTTAGGACCGATTAAAGTCTCCGAATTCGGAGCCCCCTGTAGACGTCCCTGAACGTCTCGGGAGGGAAATCCCGGGTTGTTCATTGGGCTCACTACAGTTCAGGACTCAATGTCACGGTCCTGTATCTAATCTCGCGAAGTGCAATGCAAGACCGATGAAATCATCAAAGAGTCCAAATCCGGCAAATCATTTTTGAAAATAGATTTTTTTTTAAAGAAGTGCCAAACATGGACTGCTTTGCCAGATACAGAGTCGCCACCTAAATATTTTATTTTTGGGAAATTTAGGAAACCCTGACTCGTTGCCTAAGGCCACGTGTCCGTCATCACCAAAGTTGCCTCAGCTCGGGAACTTGGGTACGATTGGGAAAGGTCACTTCGTGAGCACCCCCGCTCGCCCGATCAAAGATCGGCCTCTACTAACCATGATATCGAGTTTTGAAAACATTATGTATTCGTATTCCGGTTATTAGCCTAGATTTACTATGTAATGCACACAACATACAAGTATAGACTGGGTCGCCTGAATTGGAACGAAACATCTCATGTTTGTTTTAAAAAAACAGTTTGCTACTCGCAAGTAGGCTAAAATGTGGATTTGCCACCCTCAGGTGGGCTTAGAAAACAAGATGATTTGCCACTATCTAGTGGGCTTAAAACTCACAATTGATGAATTGTTCCAATTCAAATAACCCAACCTTCACCCACAGGCATTCAGGCAGTTATATCATATAAGCACATAGCCTCATGGTAAGCATGCTATCATGGCAGTCACTCACACACATGCAAGGATGCTAAAGCAAAAACACTTACCGAGTACTCCAAGCCAAAACAAAAGCTATGTTAGAAATCCATGCATGATCCTAACTATACAGAAATGCCTAATGCAACGCATGCAAAATGCAACTAAGATAGGCTTGGCTATTCTAAAGATGGCATATGAAATGCTCCAACTAACAAGTATTCAACTCGGAATTGAAACACAAATGCAGTTAGTATGATGCACGCAGCCCGGTGCATGCAGTACAGATGAATGATGCAAACATGCTATCATACTGTATGCTAATTGAAACATGCCCTGATCTAACCATCATAAGCTGGTAAATAAAAGGGAGAAAGACATGGGGTTGGAAAACATACATCACACACATGCACACTTATTACAATTGTGCCCTCACTCGGAGGGTCCGAAAGAATAATACAGTCCGAATGAATAATACAGTCCGAATAAATAGTACAGTCTGAATAAATACAAAATCCTAATTAATTAACTAATTAATCTAGGAAAGCAGGTAAATTAGCACGCAAATCCATGGACTGCCTCAACTCTGTTCCGAATGATGAGAAATGCATGCTTGAGTTGCCTGGCGCGGAAATCCATTGCGATGCCCCGATTCGCCTCTGTTTGCAATTAATGCCGGAATGCTGTGCAAGGCTTTAGAAAGCTGCTGATTTCTGATTTGCTGCAACAGAGAGCAAGAAAGGGGCATAGCAAAGTATTTTCACATATGTATGCATGACTACTCTTCAGGGAGTGTAGTCCTCGATCCCCATGCCACCAATCACGCATATCGATGCATGATGGCTGAGGAGCCGAATTGCACGACTCGATGTGAAATGAATGCACATGAAAACACAACAAGACCTAGACTCCATCATGGGTAATCCGGAGTGTCGACGACCGGAAATTGAGACACTGTAGACACCCCATTTTTGACTACCTTTAAGACTTGGACGTGATTGATGGTTTACTTGGTGGAGAAAGGTGTGCAGGGGGAAGGTGCAATTTCTTCGGCAAAGAGAGAGTCAAATCTCAACTTCATACCCCTGTTCTGGACCAAAACAATCTTGATCAAAAGATTTTATTCTTAAAACCCTCTCTCTCAAAAACGTTTTTGAAATAAAGTTCCTACGATGTTCTGACGCTCGCATTTTGTTAAATGTTGCGCTTTTCGGTAAATCGAGCTAGGGCAAAGTGGAAAAGAATGAAAGAGAGATGAAATCTTTGAAAAAATCTTTCAAAATACCTTACTTAGGGGTTTGAAGTTGAAGAAAAGAGGAGAAGAGGGAAGAAATCCAGTTGGGGGAGAAAATGGGCATGAACCGTTAAGAAAGAGTCGAACAGCCCTCGCTGAATCGGGCCTATTCATTGGCATACTTGGAATCAAGCTATGAGACCACTACCGTTGGAAATAATACTTCCGGGGTTTCATTTTTCACTCAAGAATCTCCGAAATCCAATTCCGGACGGGGAAGATATAGTTGATTGAAGTAGGGCATCACTCCGGTTGGATCGAAATCTGTGCGGCTTCACCAAAAAGGGCATAACTTTTTCCCCAGGAGGCATTTTAATGCAAGGTTTGTGCCATTGGAAAGCTAACTTCCGGGGCTTCAATTTGGACACTTGAACGGCCACCATTGGACCTTCCTACCACCCACCGGCCATTTTTCTTCCCGGTAGTCCATTTTTTTTGTCCTGAAAGTAGCTGGCCGGCCAGAAAATCTAGCTGGCCGGCCACCTATTTGGTGAAATGACTTTTTTGCCCCTTTAAACTAGCCGGCCATGCCCCCCTCCCCAAGTGTGTCCTAGAAGTGAATTTTTTTTTCCACTACACCCATGTCCGAGGGTTTGGCCATTTTGGGGGGAAACTTGATTTGTTTTCCCCCCCTTTTTTTCCCCCTCTTTTCCACCCCTTTTGCTTATATGTATAGCCCCTCCCCTTCAGACTTTAGGGTTACAAAATTTTTTTTGAGAGCCTTGCATCAATTCTCCCTCTCTCTCTACTCTAAGCCTCAAAACACCAAGTCCTACACCATTTTCTTCATCACCACCTAGCACCACACTACCACTTCCATTCCAGCAGCTTGGAGGTCTTCTTAGAGGCTAGGAGGCAGCTTTTCTTGGTCCAAAAGGCAATAAAGGATTGGTCTTCAAGGGTGAGTTGATTTCTCCCTCTTTCTAGCTCATTTTTGCAAGTTTTCTTAGCCCCTTTTTCGTGCTGTTTTGAGCTCCGACCAAAACTGAAAGTACCCTTTATTTGAGCTCTATTTCATGATTCATTAAGGAAATTTTGTCATTTGAGGTTCCCATCTTTCACTTCCTTCTTTATCTCTCCTTTAGGCCCTAATCTTGCATGTTATTTTTGGCCTATGTGTAATCTGTTTTGGGGCATGCCATAAACTGTAAGTGAGCTTGTTTTGAGCCCTTCTTCAACATTGAAGAAGGGCTCATCACTGTTTAGATACCCCATGTGCTACTTGATTTGAAATCCATGTTTTTGCCTCATTTTGCATGTTTTTTTTAGCCTATTTTTCTTCTGTTTTTGGACCTTGGTCCAAACTAAAAGTGGCCATATTTTGACCCCCTTGTCTTGTTTCATTAAGGGTCTTTGATTGTTTGATGAATGTTTTGTATACTTTGTGTTTTGACCTCTTTTGGGTCCTACCTTGCATGGCATTTTGAGCATACTTGTATATTGTTTTGGGGGTTTCCATAAACTGTAAGTTGTCATATTTTTGGCCCCTCTTCAGTGTTGTAGAAGAGTCTTTTTCTTTTTGGGCTTTGCATCTACCACTTGCTTCATTGCCTCCCTTGCGGAGCCATTTTTATATGATAATTTAGTCCCACTTGTGCTTATTGTTTGGCCATGATTTGAACTGTAAAAATGCTTATTTTGGGGCTTCCTTGCTTCTGTCTTTTCATTCCATGTACCAATTATGCATGCTTTGTATAGCTGTAAGCCATTTCATGTACCTAGTTTTGCATTTCGGGAGAAATTCCATGCATCGGGTGTCATTTCGCCTTGTTTCGGGGCTGTTTTGCCCCTCATTTCGCTACTGATTTTTGCATGTTTGCATATCATATTCCATGTCTTTTCCATGTCTCATTAGAGTGGCATTTCGGTGCCTGAGGGTCGGTCCTCGGTTTGCGTGCACACGTGCACGCATTTCGAGTTGTCTTGTTTTCATCTGATGGCCTCCTATGTGAGTGTGGCTGAGGCTCTCTCATGTTGGTGTAAGCCCATTATTGCATTGCGTATGCCATTTCATCCATAGCATTGTGTATGCTCGGTTGTGTATTACCTCGTGCAGCTTGTATGCCATTCCATAACATTGTGTATGTTAGGATTGTATCTTAGTTGCATTTCATGCATGTCATGCATATTGCATCGTGTTCGGGATAGGAGTTAGCCCGGGCACGGGAAACGAGGTGCATTTCGTACTCCGAGTAACGGAACGTGTCTCAATTCCCCGGTAACCGACATTCCGAATTATCCATGATGGAGTTAGGTTTTTGTTTTGTTTTCATGCGCATTCATTCCATATTGAGTTGTGCAATTCGACTCTTCGACCATCATGCATTGATATGTGTGATTGGTGGCACGAAGATCAAGACATGCATACATTTGTGAAAATACATTGCCATGCCCCTTTCCTGCTCTATGTTGCAGCAAAATGAAGAATCAGCAACTTTTCGAGGCTTGGCGCGCTTTCCAAGAATAATTGCAAAACAGAGGCTAATTGGGGCATTCCAGTAGATTTCCGCGCAAGGCAGCCCAAACATACATCATTCAGATGAGTCAAGGCAGTCCCTGGCTTGCATGCCAGTTTACAGCTTTCTTAGTTAATTTGTAAATTAATTAGGAATCTGCATTATTTGGACTGTATTATTTGGACTGTACTATTTATTCGGACCCTCTGCGCGAGGGCATAATTGTAATAAGTGTGCGTGCGTGTGATGCATGTCTTCCAACCCCACGTCTTTCTTCCCTTTTATTTACCTACTTACGATGGTTAGATTAGGGCATATTTCAATTAGCATACAGTATGACAGTATGTTTGCATTCATTCATCTGTATTGCATGCACCGGGCTCGGCGCATCATACTAACTGCATTGTATTTTCAATTCCAAGTTGAATACATGTTAGCTGTAGCATTTCATATGCCATGTTTAGAATAGCCGAGCCTACTATAGTTGCATTTTGCATGTGTTGCATTAGGCATTTCTGTATGTTTAGGACCATGCATGATTTCTAACATAGTTTCTGTTTTGGCTTGGAGTACTCGGTAAGTTTTATGCTTTAGTATCCTTGCATGCGTGTGAGTGCTGCCATGAATAGCATGCTTACCATGAGGCTATTTGCTTATGTGATATAACTGCCTGAATGCCTGTGGGTGAAGGTTGGGTTATTTGGATTGGAACAAATCATCAAATGTGTGTTTTTAAGCCCACTAGATAGTGGCAAAATCATGTTTTCTAAGCCCACCTGAGGGTGGCAAATCCACGTCTTAGCCTATCATTGACTGTGAGTTTTAAGCCTACTAGATAGTGGCAAAACCATCTTTTCTTAAGCCCACCTGAGGGTGGCAAAATCTGCATTTTAAGCCTATTTGCGAGTAGCAAACCATCTTTCAAAAACAAACAGGAAATGTTTTGTTCCAATTCAGGCGACCTAATCTATACTTTTATGCTGTGCGCATCACATAGTAATCTAGGCTAATAACCGGAATAAGAACACACAATGTTTTCAAAACTTGATATCATGGTTAGTAGAGGCCGATCTTTGATCGGGCGAGCGGGGGTGCTCACGAAGTGACCTTCCCCAATCGTACCCAAGTTCCCGAGCCGAGGTAACTTTGGTGATGACGGACACGTGGCCTTAGGCAAAACGAGTCAGGGTTTCCTAAATTTCCCCAAAATAAAATATTTAGGTGGCGACTCTGTATCTGGCAAAGTAGTCCATGTTTGGCACATCTTTTCTAAAAATCTGTTTTTCTCAAAACGATTTGCCGGATTTGGACTCTTTGGTTCAGACTTAAAACCGTGACAATTTGAGAGTCCTGAGCTGTAGTGACCCCAAATGAACGGAACGGGAGCTCCATCCCGGGGCGTTCGGGGACGTCTACAGACACGTTCCGTCACTCGGAGTACGAAACGTTCCTCGTTTCCCGTGCTTGGGCTAACTCCTATCCCAAACACAATGCAAATGAGATGGCATACATAATGCGACTAACATACAACCTAGCAAACGCAATGCTATGAAATGGCATACACAATGCTCGATGTAACATGGCATACACAAAGCTCTAACACGCAACCTAGCATACGCAATGCTATGAATTGAAAGGCATACACAATGCATGATGGACTTACACCAACATGAGTGGACCTCAGCCACACTCACATCAGTGGCCATGAGATGGAAAAGAGACAACCAAAATGCGTGCACATGTGCACGCATATCGAGGACCGAACCTAAGGCATAAAATACCACTCTACCAAAGCATGGCAAGGGATGAAAGATGGCATACAAACATGTAATTTCCAGCGCTGAAACATGATGCTAAATGATCCCGAAACATGGAAATATGGCGCCCGATGCATGGAATAAGCCCCGAAACTCAATACTAGGCACATGCATTGAACCAGTATACAAATCAAGCATTATTTGATCATGAAGTCAAAAGACAGAGCCAAGGCAGTCCCAAAACATGCACATTTCTAGTTTAGAGCATGGCCAAAAGATGCTAACATGATGGACTAAAATAGCATGCAACATTAGCTAGCAAGCATGGTTTACATGGCACGTATATGAAGCAAATGAGAACTCATCAAACCAGCCAAAAACAGTGAATAAAACATGCCAAAATATGCCCAAATAATCACTGAAATGCAGCCAATGCATGCAAAAATGAGGGGCTTCTTTGGAAGGCCATTCAAGGGGTTGTTAAGCACATACAAGATAGACACTTAGCATGGCAAAACCAACTCTGGAAATGAGTTATGACAGCCCTAAAACTCACAAAATTGGCCCTGAAATCAGTCAAGGAAGCATACGATGAAAGGCCCCCTCAAAAGGCCTTGAATGGAATTGTTCTACACATGCACTGTAGACATAAAATATGATCAAAAGGGCCCCGGACAGACCTAAGGCAGACCCCAAAACTCATAGAATGAGGCCTAAAACAAGACTTCAATGCATGCAAAATAGAGCCCCTTTGGAAAGCCAATGTTGCTAGTAAAGAAAATGAGGGGTGAGAGGGTCACCCCTCAATGATTTCAAAGCTCAGAACCTTATCAAAGCCACGGAAAATCCCCTGGATTTCAGTGGCTAAGAGGCCAAAACAAGTCCAATGCAAATGCTCTAATGCATAGCCCTAAATATGAAGGAATGAAACATGCAAGGAAGGAGATGGCTCCAAACAGAAAAGTGACCTCAAGAAAACTTAAAGAGGAGGTCAAAACAAGGCTTTTTCCAGTTTATAACAAATCTCGAAAATATTCACAAGTAAGGCTAAAGTATGATGCAAAAATTGCCCTAAAAGAGAGATAGAGGGTAAGGGGAAGTAGATGACCTCAAACAGAAAATTTCCCTTAAACAAAGTTGAAGAGGAGCTCAAAATATGACACTTTCTAGTTTATGACAAAGCCCATAAATACTTTCAAGTGAAGCTAAGTAATGAAGCAAAAAAATACAAGTTTGAGGGAAATAAACACTTACCCTTGAAGAGCCGGCCTCCAGCAGCTTTTGGACCAAGTTGGTGAGCTTCCAACCTCTGCAAATGACTTCCAAGGTGCTGGAATGGATGATGGAGGTGTGGTGCTAAGGGTTGTAGTGCAAATGGACCAAGAAAATTAGGGTTTTGGAGCTTGGAATAGTGACAATGGAGGAGGGAGGTTATATGCCTTAAGAAATTTTGTTCAACCCTTTGATATGAAGCCAAGCCTCTCCTTTATAGAGGAGAGGTTCCAAAATATCCAATAAGGTCCCCAAGTATCCTCCATACACGTGTATGGAGGATGCACCAAATGGCTTCCAGCTGGCACAGCTGGATTACACTCAGAAAAAGCAAAAAGCAAGAAGCAGGCCGGCCAGTTCAAGTGGCCGGCCCGCCACCCCCCTGGTCGGCCGACCAGGGGTCAAAAGGGTCAACAAAATTTTCTGGCCGGCCACCCCAGAAAGGTGGCCTCCCAGATTAGTGCAACACAGGTATGTAGAAAAAAACCAGAAAATATGACCCAGGAGAGAGAAAAGCTAGCTTTTAAGCAAGGTTCAAAAGGGTCAAGAAGAGAAAACTGGTCGGCCTACCATATTTGTGGCCTCCCAAATGAGTAGATCACAATGGTGGTATGAAAAGCCAGAAAATGTGGCTCAAAAGTGAGAAAAACCAGCTTTCTGTCAGAAAAACCGACTTTTGTCTGTCAGAAAAATCGGCTTTTGGAGAGAGAAAATGAGAAAACTGGTTTTTCAGGGGAAGAGGTGGCCGGCCACCATCCTACCACCTTCCTAACATTGAAAATAGGGTCTCTACCAAAAATGGACCAAAACGGATGCAAAACGAAGGTTCGGGGGCCAAAACGCGTGGTTCGGGGCCCCGAAAACAGGCTGTTAGGCACCGGAAGTGGCGTACGGCTACGAAGGTGGTCTCTAGGGCCACAGCGTCCCTCTAAAGGGAGGAAATAAGGTGTGTGCCAAAAACCGGAGCAAACAGAGGTAGTTAAGCGGTCCCGAACCGAGGCACACGGCCGACGGCTCTGAAAACCGGAAACTGGGCTCCAAATGGGAAAAATGGCCTACGACCACGAAACGTAGCCTACGGCCACTGAGAGATGGTCTACGAGACCTCTCCCTCCCTTCGAGAAGAGAAAACAGAGAAAATAGGACCCGATTCGCAAACCAAGGCAAGGGACAAAAGAGCTCCGAAGTCCGGAGGCAAGGCTCGCAGCCGAGACTCTGCAACTTCAAAACGAGCACAACATGCAACATCACCGAATGCCCAGTTGGTGACGTTTGAGTCTTAAGGTCGGTCAAAAATGGGGTGTCTACAGTTGCCCCTCTTTGACAGAACTCGAAAGTCACACGTGACGGGAGTGAATGTCAAAGCCCAGAGACGACCCATTTTTGACGAGGCCAAAGACTTAGACAAACATACAAGATAACAAAGACGTGCTCGCAGGCAGGGGCAAAATGCAAAATGATATGCACAAAGCCTGACGTAACTCATGATTATGCAGAGCAGCAAGCTGTAATGAAGTGCACACGCAACAGTTTTAAGCAAGAATGCAAAGCAACAACTACATTTCATGCAGTTTAAGAATGCGGAGAATTGTTCGATTCTCGCCACGTCTCACACGGAGAAGATACAATACCTGTGTGATTCGTCTGGTCGCACCAGCTTCAAATGAACCGTACATACAATATCGTGCCTGAAAGAGGAAGAAACTTAACAAGTACAACATCATTAGCAACACATGTTCAATACTACATCGAATGCAGACAAATAGGGTGCCGATGGGAAAGCGCATCGCAATGCGAGAGACACGCGCGTGACAACACAAGTTAAGTATGGAGGTATGACAATACCAATGAAACGTGCACAACAATGCAGGTGGTATGTATGAGAATGCAAGTGACGTGCATAACAATGCAGGATAAGTGCGAATTTGAATGCGTGTTTGACGCGAAACAACGAGCAAAGAAATGCAAGTTTCGACGAGTGCAATTCAATCGCGAGCTCCGGTTTACCTCCTGGAAGGATCACAGCATACTCAAAAAGGATACATCTTGCTCTTGACGAGTGACGATGAGACACGCATCGAAAGTTGGAGTTGGAGTTCCCGCGGAGGGATTTCGCGACGAAAAGTGCACTTTTCTTGTACTTTCTCGGGTGCTGGGGACTCCGATGACTACCAAAATTTGCAGAGACCTTGGAGACCACCTTGGGAACACCACCGACCAGGTTTGGAGTCCAGGGGAGGCCACCGACCAGGTTTCAGTGCAGGGGGTGGTCGGCCTACCAGAAAAGGTGGTCGGCCGACCACCAAGCCCAAATCCGGGGCAATTTGGTCTTTTTCCTCTCATTTCTTTAAATGTACATGTCCAAAGCTCTTTTCCTCATAACTTCAGCTCCGAAATTGCCTTCTCCTCCTTCCTAGACCATTTTCTCTCTTAGATTTGCGCTCTATACGCGTTTTCCAATGCCCCACGCAAAGTTGTTTCGCGAAAACTTTCAGTTTTCTTCACTTTGAACCGATTAAAATTTGATTTCGGAGGTTCTTTTCTCATTTTCACCACTTGAGGTAAGTTTGTCTCAATATTTGGAAGATTTTCTCGGGAGTTGACTTTTGTTGACTTTTTCCTTTCCCGAGAGTTGACTTTTGTTGACTTTTTTCAATTTTGGCTCATTTCGCTCATTTTTGCTCCTTTTTGCAGATTCCCTGAGATGGCGGGTCAATTTCCCCATGGCGGAGGTTCTCTAGGTGCCGAAGACGATCCAGACATCATGTCTCTGCCGCCGAGGATTCGGCCATTCATCCTCGAGAGGTACGATCCTCTGACTCATGTCCTCCCTCGGGCAGTTTTTTATCACTTTACCGACTTCGACCCTCGAGCTCCTGTGGACTTGCTACTGCGGGAGTCGGAGTCCCATCTCTCTCATCAGGCACGAGAGGTACATACTTCACTTTTTATATTTCCTGCCTTTATTCTGCATTTTCCGTGCATTTCATGCTATGTATGCTTATTTGCTCGTTCTGAACACATTCGCATGTCATATTTCTGCTCATTCTAGTATGCAGCTTGTTCTGCATGCTTAGTCTATAACACAATACTCTGTCTTGAACACACAGCTCAATCACTTGAATCTCTGAAATCTGAACACACAGCACAAATTTAATTGTGAACACGCAGCCCACATTTGTTGAAAGTTGAACACGCAGCCCAAGCTTTAAATTTATGAAATCTGAACACACAGTCCAAATTTGATTGTGAACACGCAGCCCACATTTGTTGAAAGTTGAACACGCAGCTCAAACTTTAAATTTCTGAAATCTGAACACACAGCCCAAATTTGATTGTGAACGCGCATCCCACATTTGTTGAAAGTTGAACACGCAGCCCAAACTTTAAATTTCTGAAATCTGAACACACAGCCCAAATTTGATGGTGAACACACAGCCCACATTTAATCGAAAGTTGAACACACAGCCCAAACTTTAAATTTCTGAAGTCTGAACACACAGCCCAAATTTGATTGTGAACACGCAGCCCACATTAGTTGAAAGTTGAACACGCAACCCAAATTTGTAGGTGAACACACAGCCCACATTTGATTGAAAGTTGAACACGCAGCTCAAATTTTAAATTTCTGAAATCTGAACACACAGCCCAAATTTGATGGTGAACACACAGTCCACATTTAATTGAAAGTTGAACACGCAGCCCAAACTTTAAATTTCTGAAATCCGAACACACAGCCCAAATTTGATGGTGAACACGCAGCCCACATTTGATTGAAAGTTGAACACGCAGCTCAAATTTTAAATTTCTAAAATCTGAACACACAGCCCAAATTTGTAGGTGAACACGCAGCCCACATTTGATTGAAAGTTGAACACGTAGCCCAAAATTTAAATTTCTGAAATCTGAACACACATCCCAAATTTGATGGTGAACACACAGCCCACATTTAATTGAAAGTTGAACACGCAGCTCAAACTTTAAATTTTTGAAATCTGAACACACATCCCAAATTTGATTGTGAACACACAGCCCACATTTGTTGAAAGTTGAACATGCAGCCTAAGCTTTAAATTTCTAAAATCTGAACACACAGTCCAAATTTAATTGTGAACACGCAGCCCACATTTGATTGAAAGTTGAACACTCAAATTTTAAATTTCTGAAATCTGAACACACAGCCCAAATTTGATGGTGAACACACAGCACACATTTAATTGAAAGTTGAACACGCAGCCCAAACTTTAAATTTCTGAAATCTGAACACAGCCCAAATTTGATGGTGAACACGCAGCCCACATTTGATTGAAAGTTGAACACGCAGCTCAAATTTTAAATTTCTGAAATCTGAACACACAGCCCAAATTTGTAGGTGAACACACAGCCCACATTTAATTGAAAGTTGAACACGCAGCCCAAACTTTAAATTTCTGAAATCTGAACAGACAGCCCAAATTTGTAGGTGAACACGCAGCCCACATTTAATTGAAAGTTGATTTGATTTGTACACAGTTCATATCTTTCATTTGCACACAGCTTATTCATTTCGTTCTGAAACTGAATACATGTGTTTATTATGAATGCAGACATCCTCCCGCGTTACACGGGGATACGGCTCCATTGCTGCGAGAGATTGGTATGGGGAGCTCCCGGAGGCTGTCCGCAATTGGGTTGATCTAGCAGGGTTCGGGCCCTTTTGTATCGGGATATCTCGCTATCCAGCTAGCCGGACATTGATGGGCACCCTGGTGGAGAGATGGTGGGACACCACCAACTCCTTCCATTTCTCAGCCGCCGGGGACATGACCATGACCCCATTTGACTTCACCGTCTTGACGGGCCTTGACGTGGGAGGCTGGGCAATCCCTCACGACGAGGACATGGGCGAGTGGGAGGCTGCCTGGATTCATCTGTTGGGAGCTCACCCACCGGTCGACCGATCTTCGGGCCGAGTCCGATACACCTGGTTTTCTACGCAGTTCAGGGGGACTGAGCCCGAGACTCCTGAGGAGATTGCATAGTACGCCCGCGGGTTTGTGATGTTTCTCTTCGGGACCACTCTGTTCGCCGACAGGGGGAACACCGTTGGGCTATATTTGCTGAGTGCCCTGGTAGACCTCACACAAGTTAGTCAGTATGACTGGGGTGGCGCCAGCTTGGCTACTCTCTATTGCTATATGAGTGCGACCTCCCGCGGACGGGGAAACATAGTCGGCGGCTACTGGAGAGCCTGGGAGGTACCTTCTGCCCTCTTGATTCACATTTCTGCCTTTCATTATCTGTACATTGCACACACGACACACTTTACATTCTGTACTTACATTCTGTACTCAGCATTCTGTATTCTGATTCTGCACTCAGCATTCTGTATTCTGATGGCTTTTGCCCTGTTTTCCACAGTTATGGGTCTTCGCATACTTTCCGACGCTAGCCCCGGAGCTTGAGGTGGAGGCCCCTCTCATGACCCCTTATTCGCTCATCTTCAAGGGCCAATACCGGTCGTGGCCCCGGGAGACTTTCCCCTACCTACGGCAGTATTTTGACACGGTGCAGGCGACCGAGGTATGTCAAAACTCTCAATTTTTCCCGTGTTCATCTTTGATTCATGCTTGGACATTTGCGATTTCTAATTGGCTTATGCATTGGCTATCCGCAGGTCTTATGGCAGCCCTGGGCGCCTCTGGGTGAGGATCTCCGATTCCAGTTTGCCGGAGGATGGGCCTCCTTCCGGTATACGATCTTGTTCGAGGGGCCAGTTGGTAGGGCCTGGTTCTTGAGGGAACACTTCCTTCGTCAGACTATGGGCTTCCCTGAGCCGAGTGTCCCTTCAGCACCCCCGGACGATATGCGGCTCGCTGATAGGCTTACTCTCCAGGGTGTCATTGACGCCAAGCTGGGCATTGATGCACTGCTGCATTTGGAGGACGGGGAGTACGCGACCTACCGTCACACCTACTTGATGCCTCCATTGACAGGTGTCCGTACTCCATCGAGGAGGTCTACTGGCATGCCGTCTTCGAGTCGCACCCGAGCCAGAGACATTCCTTCAGCCAGTAGGGCTGGCACATCCAGAGGTGGGACTGGACTGGTCCCCCCGATTCCCCCGACTTATCATCATGCCGGATGGCCAGATATCCCAACTGAGTTGACGGGATGGAGATACGGGGCTTCCTACCCAATTCTGCTAGAGCCTCCTATGCCAGATCATCGATATGCCAGAGACCCTGACTCACCACCGGTATGTTTTACAGCTTTGCTTTATCACTCAGATACTTGGACATTCATTTGTTCACTGATGATTTGCACTTGCATCTGCAGCCTACCACGGAGTATGCTGAGGGGTTACTCGGGTTAGTGGCCTCGCTCGAAGGCATGGTTTTGCGAAAAGAGGCGCAGCTGTCCATCATGGGCATCTCGGTACTGTTTAGTTTTCTTGCATTTATCATATTTCTGAATTTCACTGCATTGATTGACCGACTGTATGCGGAGAGCACATCTGACATATACCACATCCATGTACTATATTTGCATACATCCACTCCATGTAGCTTTTTATCTGTACATCTGATATACACATTTTGGCTAATGCATTTAAATTGCACTCTTCCTTTTCAGATGCCTCCGATATATACCGAACCACAAACCGGGCCATCTGGGCCTTCCGGAGGAGCTGGGCCATCTAGGCCTTCTCGAGGAGCCGGGAGAGGGGAGTCGTCTCGCGGATGAGGCGGGCGCAGAGCACATATCATTGAGGAGGAGTCCAGTGAGGAGGAGGAGTTCGCGCATCGTCAGTCAGAGACATCTGCTGGCAGAGAGGATGACTCTGAGTCTGGCTCTGAGGGCGGAGGTGATGCCGAGGGGATTCCGAGGACAGTGGCTCCGATTCGGATAGTGGTGCTGATGGAGATGGCATAGAGGCTGTTCCGCAAAAGAGGATTTCGCGCATCGTCAGTCAGAGACATCTGCTGGCAGAGAGGATGACTCTGAGTCTGGCTCTGAGGGCGGAGGTGATGCCGAGGGGATTCCGAGGACAGTGGCTCCGATTCGGATAGTGGTGCTGATGGAGATGGCACAGAGGCTGTTCCGCAAAAGAGGATGAAGAGGGCCTCTTTTTCTTACGCTTGAGAGCACATATGTTCCCTGTTTTATTTGCCTTTTTTTACTAGTAGTTGTAGCACATTGTACATTTTTAGGCAGTTTTTATTTTCTGTAAAACTTGTACCCTTGCTATAAAATGTTGTAACAAAGGAGGCATGATGGAACGAAACAGCTTTTGCTCAAAAAAGTGTTGAATTTTATGTTCTTGCATCGCATCGTATTATTTTGCACAAAAATGAGATTAAATGGAAATCGTGCATTGAAAATTGCCAAGTCAGGTAGTGAACCGACGTAACAAACAAAGCAATTTAACTTACTAAGAAAGAACAGAACCTTAGCAAGTTTACAACTCGATAAGCAAGACACAACAATGTTGATAAACAAAGAGTAACAACTCAATACACAAAACTCGTCAACTCGACAAAACTTAACAACTCGGTAAGCCAAGCAACAACTCGATAAGCAAAAACAACAACTCAATAAGCAGGATTTAACAACAACTCGATAAACAAATGCATTTCGGACGATCTGGGTGACGGAACGCATCCGAAACAGAGGAAAACTCGCACCTTTAACGCCCCCAATGTATGGAAATGCTTGGAACTTTCTTTTAGAGGCTAGAACAAGACTAAAGCCACCCTTCTCTTGATGGCCGACCACCTAAGGGAGCTGGCCTACCAGCTTTTTACATTGGAGGGGAGAGGGGTGGTCGGGCTGCCAGAAAAGGTGGCCGGCTGGCCACCTAGCTTGGCAACCACCAAATTTTCGACACGTGTCCTCCGAACAGTGCCTTGTCCTCTTTAAAAACTCCAGCCTCGTGGTTCTCTCATTTCATCTTAGTTTTGCCCCAAAATGGAAGCATTTCTCACCCAAAATCTCACAGCTTGGATTGCTTCTCTAGATGGCTCAGAAAATTTGAACTTCCGGGGCTTCGGCTTGAATGCACTATTCACGCTGAGCCGTAATTCGCTGCACATTCCGTTCCTCCATGCCACGGCGAGGTTTTGGAATCCAGTAACACACGTCTTTAGCTTCGGCGGGCAAGAGATGTGTCCGACCTTCAAAGATATTCAAGCTTTGATGGAATCTGAACGCCATGAAGAGATTTTGTCCCAGTTTCGCTTTGATAACGCCCAAGCTTTAGGACAGATGTGTGGGCTCACCATGCACGATGCTCGGTCTCTGATTTGCAACGGGGAACTGGATATCCTTGGCTTGATTCATCGCTTTTCTGATGTCGGTAATCGCAGCGAGCATTATTGGCAAGGTTTTCGGCAACACGCCCTTTGCTTGTGCATGCTATCTCACTTTTTGCTTGCCCCGGGCTTTAGCAGATCTATCATCCGTCTGATTGAAGTTGCTCAAGGCTTGAAAGAAAGAAAGAGCTGCATTGCCATGACAGTGGCCGAGACGCTGATGGGCTTGGATGCTTTCTATCGCCGAGAGACGACCAGATTCGCGGGGAGTCCACTACTGCTGCAGGTAATGTTTCCCATCCTTTTTCACATATATATTGCTCACATCACTCGGCCCTCAGGCTCGGTTTTTCTCACAAAACCCTTTTCTTACTTTTCTCTCATCGTACATCTCTTTATTCTTTATTCTCTCATTTTTCATCCCTCACCAGGTATGGTCTTACCCAGCCTACTCAGCTCGAGGCTACTTCTTCCGACAACGACTAGTCGATGCCCTTGATGAGGGATGGTGGTTCGACTGGATGTGCAATTTGTCTGCGGATCACATTGCTTGGCATTGTCCTTGGCTCAATCTCCCAACAATGAGCTATAGCATGTCCCGGTAGACCGGGATCCAGTTGATTGGTCTGACTCACTGTGTGTTCTACTTTTCGTTCCGGTTCCGGCGCCAGTTCGGCCATGATCAGACTTGCCCGCCAGAGGGGATGGAGTATCCTGCCGTATTCCCTGTTCGAGGCGCACAGCTTGCCCGGTCTGCCACAGCATGGAGGACTAGAGAGCTCCTGGCCCCTGCTCCTACTTTTAGTTGCACCTTGTCTGATGAGTGCTTGGATTGGGCAATGAAGAGGCACAGGAAGGGCCTACTTTGGCATCAGAGGCTTCGACCAGCTCTGGGAGGAGACGCAGGAACACCTGACTTAGCTATGCCCCGGATTTATTACTTTATTAGTACTTTCAAGTTTCCTTATGATTGTAATAAAAAACAACTTCAATTTGTATGCAAGAGCAGGAGAACTCTGTATTGAAATCACTGAAATTGAAGTTTGTAGGTACTGAAAATTTGCCGCTTTGGTCCAAAAATGGTCTAAGTTGTAAAAATATTAATCTTGAACACAGTCAACTTTTTATTAAAACTTTTCAAAACCATTTTCGATATGAATCAAAACTAGGCATACCTGAAATCTGTTACTGAGATACACAACCCCGGATCCCAGCAACTGGAAAGTTGCCCCTAGTCTGAAGAGTACCGCGGCACTGCACAGCAACGGAAAGTTGCCCCTAGTCTGAAAAGCACTGCACCGGAGATCATAACCGAACTCTTGAATGCTGAATAGACAAAGATGGCCGAGATGATCAAATGGACAAAGTTGATCGCGGAAAAGTTTATGGCTGAAATTTAGGATGAAGTTGCCTACATATCCCAAAGATGGGAATCAAGCCTTACGTAGTTCAGACTTAGGTTCACTCGAGTATTTTCACTCTTCTTTTACGCTCTAACTTTTACCAAGGCCGCCCTTTGCGGGTTTTTAACCTTGCGAGCTCAGTTTTTATATTTTCCAATTTTTTAATGTTCTAACTTTTGCCTAGGTCGCCCTTTCGGGTTTTCGGCCTAGCGAGCCTCTCAGGGGTAATATTTCTTCAACTTGTCCATGTTGATCGGCTGCGAGAACTCTAAGCCATCTAGGTCCATTAGAACCACAGCTCCACCTGACCAGATTGACTTGATGATGTAGGGACCAGTCCAATTGGGTCTGAACTTGCCCCTTGGGTCGTGGATGGGAGCTCGGTTGTCCTTGAGCACCAAATCTCCTTCTTTTAGATTCCTGGACTTAACTTTTTCGTTAAAAGCTTGGGTAATTCTGCACTGATAGCCTTGAACATGGTACAGTGCTTTCAATTTGCGTTCATCAAAAAGCATGAGTTCTTCAAATCTGTTCTGTTGCCAATCTGCTTCGGCTATCTGACACTCAACCAACACTCGCAAAGAAGGAACCTCAATTTCAATAGGTAGAACGGCCTCTATCCCATAAACTAATGAATACGGAGTCGCCCCAGTAGAAGTTCTGAATGAAGTCCGGTATCCCCACAGAGCAAACGGCAGCTTGTCTGGCCAATCCCAGTAGGTTTCTACCATCTTCTGCAATATGTGTTTGATATTCTTGTTGGCGGCGTCGACCGCTCCATTGGTTTGCGGCCGATATGTAGGCGACTTATGAAAAGCCACGTTGTATTTCTCCAACAAGTTAATCACTTCCTTCTTGAAGTGGGAACCATTATCTGAAACGACCTCGTTTGGGACCCCATAACGACAGATGATGTTGTTTCTGATGAACTTTGCAACATGTGAAGCCTTCAACACTGCATAGGATTGGGCCTCAACCCACTTCGTGAAATAATCTATTGCGACCAGAATGTATTCATGCCTGTTAGACCCCTTTGGAGTGATAGCCCCAATCACATCGATTCCCCAAACTGAAAATGGCCATGGCGAAGTCATATTGTACAACTTTGATGGCGGGATGTTCATGCGGTTTGCATGGATCTGACATTTGTGGCATCGCTGAACAAAGCCGATACAATCCTCCTCCATGGTGGACCAGTAGTAACCCTGTCTGAGGATCTTTCGTGCCAGCATTACCCCATTCATATGCGCACCGCATTCCCCTCCATGGATGGCCTCCATCAGGTGTTTTGATTCTTCAGCTTCAACACATAGCTTATGCATTCCTAGATGACCTCTCTTGTACAATTTACCTCCGCAGATGATGAATTGAACGGCCATTCTTCTGATTGCTCTTTTATTCTTGGCATTTGCCCCTGGTGGATACGCCTCTTTCTCTAAGAAGTTTCGAATGTCGTAATACCAGGGGTTCTCATCTTGAACCTCGTCTATAGTAGCAATTGACTCGTAAGCTGGTGCAAACTTCTGGTCAATAATGACTGGACGCATCCAGACTCCAAACGGGATGTCTATCATAGAAGATAGAGTTGCGAGTGAATCTGCGAACCTGTTGTTCTCTCTTGCTAGATGAGCAAAGTTTAGCTTTTCAAACCGAGGAATTAACAAATCCAGGGCCTGATGATACATCAACATCTTTTCTTCTTTGAATTTCCAATCTCCTTTCGCTTGAGATACAACAAGGTTCGAGTCACCGATGACGTACAACCGTTTTGCCCCTAGTTCCAGGGCTGCTACTAGACCGGCAATGCATGCCTCATATTCTGCTTCGTTGTTCAAGACTTTGAACCAGAGCTTAAATGCTAAAGGGATACGGGAATTGTCGGGTGCTATCAGCAACACTCCTATTCCATACCCATGCTGGTTGGACGCTCCGTCGAAATACATCGTCCAAAACTCGTCGTCGATATGCAAAATGGCCTCATCTGGGAATAAGTACTCAACTGCTTCACCCCCTTCCACTGGATGATCGGCTAAGAATTCTGCTACTGCTCTTCCCTTGACCGACTTGCGCGTCACATATTTTAGATCGAATTCAGAAAGCAACAACAACCAACGAGCTAGCTTACCCGTAAGTGTCGGTTTCTCGAAGAGATATTTGATGGGATCTAATCTCGAAACCAACATTACAGAGTGAGCTAACAGGTAGTGTCACAGCTTCCTGGTAGCCCATACCAAGGCCAAGCAAGCCTTCTCCAATGGTGTGTAGCAAGTTTCATACTCTAACATCTTCTTGCTCAGATAATAGATGGCCCTTTCCAGTTTGTCCTCTGATTCCTGCGCGAGCATGCAGCCCATTGTGGTCTCAGTTACCGAAAGGTACAATATCAACGATCTTCTCGATTCTAGTGGTGACAACACAGGTGGGTTTTGTAAATATTCCTTGATCTTTTCAAAAGCAGCTTGGCATCGGTCGTCCCACTGGAATTTCTTTTCTTTTTTCAGGAGACCAAAAAGTGGTTCACAAGTCAAGGTTAATTTTGAGATAAACCGTCTTATGAATTGCACTTTACCCAGAAAGCCTCGCACCTCCTTTTCAGTCCTTGGTGGTGGCATTTCTAGGATGGCCTTGATTTTGGAAGGGTCAACTTCGATACCTCTCTGTGTAATGAGAAACCCCAGCATTTTCCCTGTTGTGACACCGAACGTACACTTCTGAGGATTCAGCCGCAACCGGAATTCTCTGATCCTTTGAAAGAATTTTTGCAAGGCAGTGTAATGGCCCTCCCTTTCTTTGGACTTGACAATCATATCGTCCACGTACACCTCAACCTCTTTGTGGATCATGTCATGCAATATTGTGGTCGCGGCCCGTTGATATGTAGCTTCAGCGTTCTTCAGCCCAAACGGCATTACTCTGTAGCAGTAGGTCCCCCACGAGGTGGTGAAGGCAGTCTTTTCTCGGTCTTCAGGTGCCATCACTATTTGGTTGTAGCCTGAGAAGCCATCCATAAACGAAAGCAAAGCATGTCCCCCTGTGAAGTCCACTAACTCATCAATGTGCGGCAAGAGAAATTCGTCCTTCGGACTAGCTCTCTTCAAATCCCTAAAATCCACACATACCTGGATCCTACCATCCTTCTTCGGCACTGGAACAATGTTGGACAACCAAGTCGGGTATTCGGATACTTGCAGGAAACCTGCGTCAATTTGCTTGGTGACTTCTTCCTTAATCTTGAGGGCCCAGTCCGGGCGGATCCTTCTGAGTTTTTGTTTAACGGGTCGGGCCTCGGGGTCAAGAGGGATCCGGTGCTGTACAATCTTAGGATCGATTCCAGGCATGTCTTCGTAGGACCACATGAAAACATCTTTGAAATCATTTAATAAAGCGACTAAGCGCTCGCGTTCCTCCGAAGACAACGTGGACCTGATCTGGACCAGCCGCGGGTCCTCCTCAGCACCGACATTCACGGTAGTGATTTCATCCATTAAGGGTTTAACAAATCTTTCCTGCTCTTGTTCAATTAAGCGTTGCAAAACCGGAAGAATTTCTTCCTCGTCGTTTTCATCAAAATTTTGAAAGTCGGAATTAACGCAATAAATCAAGGGCACAGAAAGTACTCAGAAACCACAGCTACTTGATTCTCATTAAGCACATCCAAATCGTCCGATTCTTCGGTTACAACACACTCAAAAGAGAAAGAAAAAGATGACCTGGACAAGACTGTGGCATCCGGGTTATCATCCCCAGGATTACCAGACTCAGACTCAGTCGAGCTGGAACCTGATTCCGACTCACAAGATTCGGTGGAATCAGATTCCGGCTCACTAACTGACCCGGTGCTGCTGGACAAAAATCCCTCTTCATACTGCCAAATGAGAGAGGGTGCGATAGATGCATCCAAAATATTTGCTGGTAGGCCCGCAGCCGTTCCATTCCCAATCACGCATACCGAGAAGTTATCCCCTAGCACTTCTGTTCAATTGGAGGATGTGAAAGTAGACACGCCAGCGCTACCCCCATTTCACTCTTGACGTCCTCAGACTCCACTTTCTTACTCTGCTCAACCTCAGCTAATGGGTCTGTCTGCTCTTCGGCAACGTCATCCCCGGGTAACTGCAGGTCAAAGAAGATCTCATACCCCGGCACGCGCTTCCTCTCCGGGTTTAGCCACGGCTCTGGGAAGCCACAGAACGGAAAGTCCTCCCCCTCCCGGACAAAGCGTCCGTTTAGGGTACCCTGAATGGGCTGGTGCATTAAGTCAAAAGGCTTCCCCGCCTTCGTCGCTCTGGCTCTCCCAGCCATCTCCTTACCCTTCCTTATCCAATCCTCTTTGGCGGACAGATAACCCAAACAAAGGTATGCGGGTTATGTGGCACTTCGGCCGACGCTGCGACGCCTTTCCGGCCGCTCTTTCCCAATCCCAGTCCCAGGGATATTTGAAGCTTGTTCATGAGTATAACCGATTGAGCACTGTTATATACACCCCTTATAACAGATATAAGAGTTCTGCATGACCCGAGCCTCAGCTAGGGTAAAAACCGGATAAGAAACCATCGCTCATACCAGTGCTCATTTCCAAACTGGCGTAGATACTTCCGGCGGTGGATGGATCGATGATCCCAAAAATCAATGGCTACTTCCCTTTCCATGGGGGTATTTCATCATTTGATGCAAGGTAGAAGACAACTGCCTCACTTGGATGCAGCCACGGCCGCCCAAGAGCAGATTGAAAGTGGCGGGACTCTAGGATGTGAAAGTCAATTTTCATGCTGACCCGGCCCACCTTGTCTGAATTTTCGCTGTCCCAATGACTTCTCTGCTTATTGTCGTATGCGAATCACCTAGGCAGTTGGCACAAAGTCTCGCGGTCTTAAAGCGATTGCATAGGCAGTCCTCGCTGGACATACATTGATGGCGGACCCTGTGTCGACAAGCACCACGGGTATCCATTTATTTCTGCACTCCACGGAGATGTAGAGTGGCTTGTTGTGGTTTGCACCCTCAGGTGGTAGTTCTTTGTTAGAAAAGGTCAACATTGGGGTAGCTCCTCCCAGAAAGACTAAGCGTACCAGCTGTTCGGGCGTGGTGTCTATAGAGAGCTTGGCCCTGTCCATGGCCGATAAGAGATCTTGTCGATGCACTCGCGATGCCATAAGCAGTCCCCAGATGGAGATGCCTGCTTGTATCTTCTTTAACTACTTCAGTACAGCCTCTTCTTCGACTTGCTTCTCTTTCTGTCTCTCAACTTCCTTATCCTTCCCAGATGCCTCCGGCTGGTCTAAGTGCGGGGGCTTGAAATACCGTCCGGTTCTCGTCATATGATCGACCTCACCGATATACCAGGTATCATCTGGCTGATTACTCCCCCAATCCTCATCCATGTGGACAAGACATAAATCATCGTCTTCCCACCACATTCCGTCGGCAGCCAACAGACACCTGTCTGGCTCCAGTTCAATTGCACTCGCAGTACTCTCCGTCCACATGCTCGCAGCATTCTCTATCTTCGTGCACACAACACTCTCAGTCCCCTCAGGGCCTTTAGCTTTCCTAATTCTCTCGGCATCCTCAAACCTTTCTTGTTCTAGCTGCGTCAGTACAGCTGGCTGTTCAACAATTCCCATATTCATAATTCCCAAGTCTCGAGCGAAATTCTTAGCACCGGCGCTCTCCGGCGATTCATTATGATTTCCGGCCCTTCTGGCCACCACTGATATGCTTGCCCCTGCCGGACCCTATTCTAACTGAGCTTCGTCAACAATGTCTGGCAAGTCATCGAGCCACCCAGTAGCCTCTGCTGATTCCTCATAATCAAACCAGTTGACTGCCACGTCTCTTGGATCTTGGTCGTTGAAAAACTAGAGGTTGGCCAAGTCCTCTCCCACAACCATCAAACCATCTGTCCCCTACTCAAATCCATCTTCTCGGATCACACACAGCTCTGCCCTCTCTGGCAATTCAATATTAGGCTTAAACTGGCCTGCTGGTAGAATGTAATCACTCGGATCGTAGGTTCTCCCAGCGACACTCCCAGACTGCTCAAACTCTGATCGAATAATTCCATCCTCCACTGAAATCTCCTCTATTCTATCTCTACCAGTCACCACCATTGGCTCGGGTTGGGTTCTGGAGATGTCCAACATGCACAAAGAGTCAGTGCAGTCAGGAAGGAGCACCTCTGGCTTAGGCAGGTGGAAAGGAGTGATATATATGCTGGGATCGTAAGACACGACCCCAGTCTGGATGAAGTTGATTCTTTTGGGAGGTGGAGCTTGGTTGTGCGGTGGAAGAGGGTTTGTTGTGACATTGGGTTTTTCTGGAGGTACAATCACCTGCTTGTCAATGAGGTCTTGAATCTCATGACGCAATCTGAAACATTGGTCAGTGTCGTGACCATGTTGTTGGTGATATGCGCAGTACTTTGCTGGGTTTTGAGAAGGAGGGAGTGGATTTGGCAATGGCCTCGGCTCTAGGGGCTTTAAGTGCCCTTTCTTGATTAATACCCCTAGAGCCTTAGACAGGGGCATATACAGTGGGGTAAAGGTTCTTTGGCCTTTGGGTTGGAATCGAGTGGTTTGTGTGTTGCTTCCGGACGCGCTGGAGAAAGGTGTAGCTGCCATGGGTCTTGGAGGGGGGGGGGAATGGTGGTGACCATGCTCACCTCCGAAGCTCTTGCAGTTACAGCGCCACTTGGGCCTATATTGTTGTTGCGGTTAAAGGTTCTTCTGGGTTGCTCTCTATCTTGGTCAATCAGACCTTGTTTCATTGTATCTTCGATTAGTACCCCCATTTCATGTAGATCTGAGAAAGTGGGAAAGGGGAGCATAATCATTTTTTGCATCAGTTTTGGCTGGAGATTGCGCACAATCATCCTGATTTGGTCTTTGTCGGTAGGCCTCAGGGTCATCTTCGAAGCCTTCGCCCTCCACCGAGTTACGAAATCTGAGAAGCTCTCCTTAGGCTCCTGCCTTGTTGTTTCGAGATCTCGGGTCGTAATCTCGATTTGGGTATTGTAAGAGTATTGCGCGACAAAGGCCTCGGCCATTTCGTCCCAACTCCGCTTGACATCATCCTCTAACTTTGCATACCAGATAGTGGCCACACCCGATAGGGTCTGGCCGAATAGTGAAAAATTTTGTGGTCTGGTGAGGCCCATTGGCCGTAGTATATCTGAAAATAGCCAGAGATGTACCATAGGGTCCCCAGATCCGTCGAAGCGATCAATTTGCGGCATTTAAAACCTATCTGGCAGCGTCAAAGCCACGTCGATATATCCGTCCTCGATATCCGGGATAGCCTTTACCCCTTGGGATTTCTTGAACAACTTCTCAAGCTTGCTCAATTTCAGTGCTGTATGGTCTACCTCGAACTCGAAGGAAGAGTCCGGTTGATTCACAGGGGTAGGTGCCTTAGATAGCTGGGGCAGAATTGGGGGCGGAGCTGGCCTCGTTGGTATGTCCGTATCTGCCTAGACATTTGGTGCCTCCTCAGGTGTTGGGATTCCTGGTGGGGGAGGAACTGGGTGTGAAGCAGATGCTCCGGCTTGTTGTTGCAATCTGGCAATTAACTCTGCCTGCTGGGCCATGATCTCGACCTGTTGTTTGGTAAATTCATCTCGGTGAACAGCATCCTGCTGCATGGCTCTCATGATGTCCTGCATCTGACGCATCATTTCCTCAACTCCTGTCGGTCCTGCCATACTGCCCTGATCTTTCTGAACTACTGGCAGGTCTATCTCTATAGCAACAATTGGGATCTCAATCTGACTGTCCACTGATGGGGTAATCCACTGCTCTGGCAACCTCTGCTCGGATACACTGCGTCTTTTTGACCTCCGTCTGATAACCGGGGGTAGAGAGTGGAACACTGGTTGTCCGTCGACCAGATCCTCAGATTGATTGAGTTGGCGACCTCTTGTCCAGAGTGCTTGGAGAATATCTGCTTGGTCTAGAGCAATTGTGCCAAACTACCTAGCAAAAAGATAAATAAAGCAACAATAAGGAAATAAACGAGCAGACAAACGGACAGCATAACGGCGTAAATACACATAACACACAGTCGAGTATAATTAACACGCAATTGATACACTGTTCTCAAAGACCGATCATTATTCCCAAATCGCTTTTCCCAAATCACTGTCTCCGAAGCTGAATCTGATACCCGCAGATAACTGATTTCAAAAATACTGAACTGGTGCCCACAGGCCTGATACCCAGAAATACTGAATTGATGCCCGCAGGCCTGATGCCTAAACTTGTAAACTGATACATGCATTCGTATAGAGACACACTCTAAAAGCACATAACAAACAAGTAAGAGCCAAAACACCCCTATGTTGGGGTAAGATTTCCCTATCCTATTTTGTCAGGAACTAGGGTTTCACTATGCACGCAGCGGTTTCAAACAACCTATAAACGGGTAAGCAACCTGTCCTAGTTTGGAATGGTCACTATGGATTCCGAATATGCACTAGGTCGAATGGTCAAAAGGGTGCCCCGGTAAAATCGGGGTTTGTGTTCCCGTCGTGGCAGAGCCCGCAACCAGTCAGCCTTATGGCACGCTTCTCGAAACGAGCCTCCGGCTAACCGTTCAGGAATAGCATACGGCAAACACAGTGTCCTAGGCACACCAATGCAAATGCAATGCCAAGAAACACATAAGTGTAATCAAAATCAGATATCATGAGTTCGAGTCAAGTTCTCTAAATCCCCAGCAGAGTTGCCAGAAACTATAGACGTCCCCGAACGTCCCGGGAGGGAAATCCCGTGTTGTTCATTGGGCTCACTACAGTTCAGGACTCAATGTCACGGTCCTGCATCTAATCTCGCAGAGTGCAATGCAAGACCGATGAAATCATCAAAGAGTCAAAATCCGGCAAATCGTTTTTGAAAACAAATTTTTTTTGAAAGAAATGCCAAACATGGACTGCTTTGCCAAATACAGAGTCATCACCTAAATATTTTATTTTTGAGAAATTTAGGAAACCCTGACTTGTTGCCTAAGGCCACATGTCCGTCATCACCAAAGTTGCCTCGGCTCGGGAACTTGGGTACGATTGGGGAAGGTCACTTCGTGAGCACCCCCGCTCGCCCGATCAAAGATCGGCCTCTACTAACCATGATATCGAGTTTTGAAAACATTATGCGTTCTTATTCCGATTATTAGCCTAGATTTACTATGTGATGCACACATCATACAAGTATAGACTGGGTCGCATGAATTGGAATGAAACATCTCATGTTTGTTTTAAAAAAACAATTTGTTACTCGCAAGTGGGCTAAAATGTGGATTTGCCACCCTCAGGTGGGCTTAGAAAACAAGATGATTTGCCACTATCTAGTGGGCTTAAAACTCACAATTGATGAATTGTTCCAATTCAAATAACCCAACCTTCACCCACAGGCATTCAGGCAGTTATATCATATAAGCACATAGCCTCATGGTAAGCATGCTATCATGGCAGTCACTCACACATATGCAAGGATGCTAAAGCAAAAACACTTACCGAGTACTCCAAGCCAAAACAAAAGCTATATTAGAAATCCATGCATGATCCTAACTCTACAGAAATGCCTAATGCAACGCATGCAAAATGCAACTAAGATAGGCCTGGCTATTCTAAAGATGGCATATGAAATGCTCTAACTAACAAGTATTCAACTCGGAATTGAAATACAAATGCAGTTAGTATGATGTGCCAAGCCCGATGCATGCAATACAGATGAATGATTCAAACATGCTATCACACTGTATGCTAATTGAAACATGCCCTAATATAACCATCATAAGCTGGTAAATAAAAGGGAGAAAGACGTGGGGTTGGAAAATATACATCACACACACGTACACTTATTACAATTGTGCCCTCGCTTGGAGGGTCCGAAAGAATAATACAGTCCGAATAAATAGTACAGTCTGAATAAATACAAAATCCTAATTAATTAACAAATTAATCTAGGAAAGTAGGTAAATTAGCACGCAAATCCATGGAATGCCTCAGCTCTGCTCCGAATGATGAGAAATGCATGCTTGAGTTGCCTGGCGCGGAAATCCATTGTGATGCCCCGATTCGCCTCTGTTTGCAATTAATGCCGGAATGTTGTGCAAGGCTTTACAAAGCTGCTGATTTCTGATTTGCTGCAACAGAGAGCAAGAAAGAGGCATGGCAAAGTATTTTTACATATGTATGCATGAATACTCTTCAGCGAGTGTAGTCCTCGATCCCCGTGCCACTAATCACGCATATCGATGCATGATGGCCGAGGAGCCGAATTGCAAGACTCAATGTGAAATGAATGCACATGAAAACACAACAAGACCTAGACTCCATCATGGGTAATCCGGAGTGTCGGCAACCGGGAATTGAGGCACGTTTCGTCACTCGGAGTACGAAACGTCCCTCGTTTCCCGTGCTTGGGCTAACTCCTATCCCAAACACAATGCAAATGAGATGGCATACACAATGCGACTAACATACAACCTAGCATACGCAATGCTATGAAATGGCATACACAATGCTCAATGTAACATGGCATACACAAAGCTCTAACACGCAACCTAGCATACACAATGCTATGAATTGAAAGGCATACACAATGCATGATGGACTTACACCAACATGAGTGGACCTCAGCCACACTCACATCAGTGGCCATGAGATGGAAACGAGACAACCGAAATGCGTGCACATGTGCACGTATATCGAGGACCAAACCTAAGGCATAAAATACCACTCTACCAAAGCATGGCAAGGGATGAAAGATGGCATACAAACATGTAATTTCCAGCGCTGAAACATGATGCTAAATGATCTCGAAACATGGAAATATGGCGCCCGATGCATGGAATAAGCCCTGAAACTCAATACTAGACACATGCATTGAACCACAAGTATACAAATCAAGCATTATTTGATCATGAAGTCGAAAGACAGAGCCAAGGCAGTCCCAAAACATGCACATTTCTAGTTTAGAGCATGGCCAAAAGATGCTAACATGATGGACTAAAATAGCATGCAACATTGGCTAGCAAGCATGGTTTACATGGCATGTATATGAAGCAAATGAGAACTCATCAAACCAGCCAAAAACAGTGAATAAAACATACCAAAATATGCCCAAATAATCACTGAAATACAGCCAATGCATGCAAAAATGAGGGGCTTTTTTGGAAGGCCATTCAAGGGGTTGTTAAGCACATACAAGCTAGACACTTAGCAAGGCAAAACCAACTCTGGAAATGAGTTATGACAGCCCTAAAACTCACAAAATTGGCCCTGAAATCAGTCAAGGAAGCATACAATGAAAGGCCCCCTCAAAAGGCCTTGAATGGAATTGTTCTACACATGCACTATAGACATAAAATATGATCAAAAGGGCCCCGGACGGACCTAAGGCAGACCCCAAAACACATAGAATGAGGCCTGAAACAAGACTTCAATGCATGCAAAATAAAGTCCCTCTGGAAAGCCAATTATGCTAGTAAAGAAAATGAAGGGTGAGAGGGTCACCCCTCTATGATTTCAAAGCTCAAAACCGATTTCAGTGGCTAAGAGGCTAAAACAAATCCAATGCAAATGCTCTAATGCATAGCCCTAAATATGAAGGAATGAAGCATGCAAGGAAGGAGATGACTCCAAACAAAAAAGTGACCTAAAGAAGGCTTTTTCCAATTTATAACAAATCTCGAAAATGTTCACAAGTAAGGCTAAAGTATGATGCAAAAATAGCCCTAAAACAGAGATAGAGGGTAAGGGGAAGTAGATGACCTCAAACGGCAAAGTGCCCTTAAAAAAAGTTGAAGATGAGCTCAAAATATGACACTTTCTAGTTTATGAAAAAGCCCAAAAATAATTGCAAGTGAATCTAAGTAATGAAGCAAAAAAAATGCAAGTTTAAGGGAAATAGACACTTACCCTTGAAGAGCTGGCCTCCAGTAGCTTTTGGACCAAGTTGGTGAGCTTTGAACCTCTGCAAATGACTTCCAAGGTGCTGGAATGGATGATGGAGGTGTGGTGCTAAGGGTTGTAGTGCAAATGGACCAAGAAAATTAGGGTTTTGGAGTTTGGAATAGTGACAATGGAGGAGGGAGGTTATATGCCTTTACAAATTTTGTTCAACCCTTTGATATGAAGCCAAGCCTCTCATTTATAGAGGAGAGGTTCCAAAATATCCAGAAAGGTCCCCAAGTATCCTCCATACACATGTATAGAGGATGCACCAAATGGCTTCCAGCTGGCACAACTGGATTACACTCAGAAAAAGCAAAAAGCAAGAAGTAGGCCGGCCAGTTCAAGTGGCCGGCCGGCCACCCCCCTGGTCGGCCGACCAGGCGTCAAAGGGTCAACAAAATTTTCTGTCCGGCCACCCCAGAATGGTGGCCTTCCAGATGAGTGCAACACAGCTATGTAGAGAAAAACCAGAAAATGTGACCCAAGAGAGAGAAAAGCTAGCTTTTAAGCAAGGTTCAAAAGGGTCAAGAAGAGAAAACTAGTCGGCCTACCATATTGGTGGCCTTCCAGATGAGTAGATCACAATGGTGGTATGAAAAGCCAGAAAATGTGGCTCAAAAGTGAGAAAAACCAGCTTTCTGTCAGAAAAACTGGCTTTTGGAAAGAGAAAATGAGAAAATTGGTTTTTCAGGGGAAGAGGTGGCCAACCACCATCCTACCACCTTCCTAACAATGAAAATAGGATCTCTACCAAAAATGGACCAAAACGGATGCAAAACGAAGGTTCGGGGGCCAAAACGCGCGGTTCGGGGCCCCGAAAACAGGCTGTTAGGCACTGAAAGTGGCGTATGACCACGAAGGTGGTCTCCAGGGCCACAGTGTCCCTCTAAAGGGAGGAAATAAGGTGTGTGCCAAAAACCAGAGCAAACGGAGGTAGTTAAGCGGTCTCGAACCGAGGCACACGGCCGACGGCTCCGAAAACCAAAAATCGAGCTCCAAATGGGAAAAATGGCCTACGACCACGAAACGTAGCCTACGGCCACTGAGAGATGGTCTACGAGACCTCTCCCTCCCTTCGGGAAGAGAAAACAGAGAAAATAGGACCCGGTTCGCAAACCGAGGCAAGGCACAAAAGAGCTCTGAAGTTCGGAGGCAAGGCTCGCAGCCGAGACTCCGTAACTTCAGAACAAGCACAACATGCAACGTCACCAAGCGCCCAGTTGGTGACGTCTGAGTCTTAAGGTCGGTCAAAAATGAGGTGTCTACACCCCCTTTGGTGCATGACACCTTAGGGCCGACTAAGACTCCGGATTCAGAACGCCCTTCGTGGATATCACGATTGGCCAAACTAAGTCTCCAGATTCAGAGCCCCCCTGGCTGCATGACACCTTAGGGCCGATTAAAGTCTCTGAATTCAGAGCCCCCCTTGGGTGCATGATGCCTTAGGGCCTGATTAAAGTCTCCGGATTCGGAGTCCCCTTTGGTGCATGACACCTTAGGGTCGACTAAGACTCCGGATTCGGAGTGCCCTTCGTGGATATCACGATTGGCCAAACTAAGTCTCCAGATTCGGAGCCCCCTTTTTGTGCATGACACCTTAGGGCCGACTAAGTCTCCAGATTCGGAGCCCCCTTGGGTGCATGACACCTTAGGGCCGATTAAAGTCTCCGGATTCAGAGCCCCCTTTGGTGCATGACACCTTAGGGCCGATTAAAGTCTCCAGATTCGGGGCGCCCTTCGTGGATATCATGATTGGCCGATTAAGTCTCCGGATTCAGAGCCCCCTTTGGTGCATGACACCTTAGGGCCGACTAAGATTCCGGATTCAGAGCTCCCTTTGGTGCATGACACCTAAGGGCCGATTTAGCCTTCGGATTCGGAGTACCCTTTGGCGTGAACAAAACAAAACTCGCCAACATAAAAAATAAGGTGCTTAACTGAGCATATAGAAAATTCAGAATAAGACGATATAAGGTGCTTAACTAAGCATATAAAAAATTCAGAATAAGACGCAAATGTTTGAAATAAAATTTTTTATTCGATCAAACAGTTGTTACATAAACGCAACCCGCATTTGAGCATTACAATTTTTGTTTAATCACACAGTTGTTACATAAACGCAACTTGCATTTGAGCATTACAATACCCATTTCCAAACTCAAAAGCTAAAAAAGGGAGAAGACGCATTGGTAAAGCAGTAGCGCCGAATCAACTCCCGTCACCCGGAAGTCCTCTGCGGTTTGCAATGCCTTGAGCCAACTGTGCCCAAGTCCTCCCCTGATACCATTGGCAATGTCAAGGCAAAGATCCAGGACAAGGAAGGATAAAAACCCAACGGTCGTTGCCTTTCCTTTCAGGGTGATCTGCTTCGACGACTTGAAGATTCATGCCAACTTTTGGACGCCCTACTTCCCATACGGATGGGTCCTCTGCCGCGCTCCATGGCAACACCAAGATCGACTGAACTCTAGTCTCTCTACCTAACATCCACACTTATCCCACCACACATGAGTGATTGTTTGTCTGTGCGAAGCGCCCACTCCTTTTATTTTCAATACTGGCAACGATCTCGAGGCCCCAATCCCGAGGTGATCTCACTAACACTAAACTCCATGAGAAAAACATTGGTTAACATTCGCCACGGCGTAGTTATCCAAACGAATTTTTGAAGCACACGCACTGGGCGAAAAACTAGGCCCCGAGCCGAGTTGAATTTGTCGCAGCCACTCTACCCACTGGCTTTCGGCTTCCTTAAGTTACAATAGCCTCATTCAGGGACAAACGGCTATCACGTATGGGTCGACCCTGCTGATCAACGTTTATACATTCATTCAAACATATACAGTAAAACGAAACGCATACATACCAAATACAAGCTGCAACAAAATATTTATCATAAAACATTTTTTATTCGATAAAACAAGCAATATATTACATAGTTTTGAACGCGATCTACGTTTCAACCTTACAATAAGTATACTTATACGGCATCACCCTCATCCTCACTCTTCTCGACTTCAAAAGCAGAAAATGGAAAATGTCTACTGTGGTAGAGTGGCGATGCCGAATCAATGCCCGACGCTCGAAGAGCTTCTGTAGCTTGAGATGCCTTGATCCAACCGTGCCTAAATCCACGATTTTCACATCGGCAAACTTCTTCGGCAAGTTTTTTCTTGGTCTTTTCGATTCCAACTTTTCGGCCGTCATGAAAACCTTTCTCATAGGCCCTCCCCTTCGCGTTTTCCATTGCAAACATACTCGCCATCTCATGATCGGCAAGTGCGGAACTGATGAGCTAACTGGTAACCCTTTCTTCCACGATTGGGTTTCCGTGCCCAGCGGGTTGTGCCTGGGCCGCCTTGGTCTTTCTTAACTCGCGCTCAGCCGCCTTCGCGTGAGCCTCCAAACTTCGAATGCGTTCCTCTTTCTTCTCCATTTCTCGGCGGGCAGCGCGCAACCGCATGCCGATTTCATAGTCAGTGTAAAGCCCCTTCACCGCCCTGTGAATGCCTTCGCGAAATACTTCGTAGTCCTGACGACCTACCATCAATTGCTGAACCTCAGGAGGAAAAATTTGTCGAGCAAACTCGACCGCTACATTTGGGTCCCGAACGATCGAGTCTGCCTCTGTCATGGGTCTATTCCCCACAAATACCGCAAAGCTTAATGGGCACGGATTCGAGTCAGATCCCTTCTCGACTCGAGGTTGAGAAGATCTGCCCTGCGACTACTTGTCCCGCCTGGGTGACCTGCTTCGACGTCGAGGAGATTGACACCTCTCTCGATCCTTTGAACTTCTACCCCCTGTGCACGAAGGGTCACCACCTCGATGCATGTCTCCACCTAGCTCAGCTACCGTCCTCGCTTCCCCTCTGCTGTTAAAGAAAAGTCTGTTCGACATTCACACAATACCTTCAAAAGCTGGAGTCAGTTGTTTACTGTATTCATAAAAGCTATACCCTTAATCATTTATCCTTTACAGAGGCAGCACCCTCGAGGTAATTTCATTAATTGTGAAAACCTCAATCGCCCAGCGCCGACTGGATAGACCCGCCGGCGCCCGAATGATCATACACCGCCTGGGGCAAAGGCATGATAGATTAATCAATCTATTCGGCTTAGGTGCCCCAGCCGGCTCATAAATGGACTTCAGAATGATCATGCACCGCCTGGGGTAAGGGCGTGATAGAATAATCAATATGTTCGGCTTAGGTGCCCCAGTCAGCTCATGAATCGACTTCAGAATTATCATGTCCCGCCTGGGGCAAGGGCGTGATAGATTAATCAATCTATTCGGCTTACGTGCCCCAGCCGGCTCGTGAATCGACTTCAGAATGATCATGCACCGCCTAGGGCAAGGGCGTGATAGAATAATCAATATATTCGGCTTAGGTGCCCTAGCCGGCTCATGAATCGACTTCAGAATTATCATGCCCCGCCTGGGGCAAGGGCATGATAGATTTATCAATATATTCGGCTTACGTCCCCATTCGGCTCCTGAATCGACTTGAGTGATCATGCACTGCTTGGGGCAAGGGCGTGATAGATTAATCAATCTATTCGGCTTAGGTGCCCCAGCAGGCTCATGAATCGACTTGAAAATTATCATGCGCTGCCTGGGGCAAGGGCATGATAGATTTATCAATACATTCGGCTTAAGTGCCCCAGCCGGCCCATGAATCGACAACAAAACTAAGTTTGCCTCCTCCGGCGCCCGAATGATCATGCACCGCCCAGGGCAAGGGTAGATTAATCAATCTATTCGGATTAAATGCCCCAGCCGGCCCATAAATCATTTCAGCATAATGCCAACGAACTATTCGGCATACGAATGATAAGATTTCCATGATATTCAATCATAGAAAGGTCAACAGAGTATTCATTCTAACTAAAGTAGTGAAAGGCAAGCATTCTACACCAACATAATATCACAAACTGCGCATTAGTAGTGAAACAAGAAGATGATTTTCATTAATAAATTGAGCACAGATAGTAGCCAATTTATACATGAAAACTACTCGAAACCAACAAAAGTCCTAAAAACAAAAACATACATTAAAAGGGAAAGTATTTCATAAAATTCGAATGACTCCCAGATCAATCCTCGGGGTCAGACTCAAGTGGCTCAACGTCCACCTGTTCATAAGGAATTAGCAAGGCCAATGTAACCCCAGCAGCATCAACGGCCTTGAGCCACCCATGTTTGAACCCCTAATTCTTAAATTTGGGGACTTCATCTACGTATTCTTTGAAGGCGGCGCCTTTTCCTGCTTTGAATGCGGCAGAAGCCTCAGATTCTGCCTTTTCCTTGGCCGCCTTCAACTCTGCTAACTAAGTCTTCATCTTGTTAATCGCCTCTTCGGCTAGCCTAAGCAATTCTTTGCTCGTGTTCGTCCTATCCTCGGCATCAGAACGGAGCTGATCGGCAGCCCGAGCCCTTTCCACTTCGGCTTCGGCTCGCGCAGTCTCCATAGCGGCCCTCATTATCTCAAACTCGGCCCTGCTCTTTTGATCGACCACTTCTGACTGCAAACAGTCAATCCTCTCAAGGGCATCGTGTAGGCGGCGGCCCAAGTCAGCGATCCTGCCGACCGTCTGCAAAACGAGTTGGGATCGTTAGATGCCATAGGCAACCAAAATCAAAACAAGTTAAAGTTCACCTACCAAAAGGGCCGACTGCGCAGATAAGGCTATGGCCACCAAATTCGGCACGGCATGAAAGGATGCCTTATCAGCTGGTAGGGAGACTGACGCCGCCAGGCTCAAGGTTACCGCCGGGTCGGTAATGATGGATGCGTCAGAAGGAATCGGCATGTCTCTAATCTTTGGCTGAACAATAAAAGGAACAACCACGTCCGATTCTTCTAAGCGAGGCCTTTTTTCACAAGACTATCTTCTAAACCGGCCTCTCCCTCGGCGCTACTCTTCTTGCCCTGCTCTTCTGGAATCAACCGTTCATCAATGACCGGTTGTTCAACCTCTTTCGCAGTTTCGGCCGCAACAATCTTAGCCGGCTCTTCAATAACGGGTTCAGAAGACTCAACCAAGGTAGGTCCAGAACGGGCGGCCATACGCTTGGCATTTTTCTTTCGAGACATCTGCGTGAGGCTTTCCCCAGCCGTACCTCCAAAAAAATCGCCGGGTAAGTCTCCCAAACCTCCAAAAATATCTCCTAAAGAAAACTCCCCTCGACTCGAAGTGGACGGCGAGGTAGGCTGACTATGTTTTTAGGGCCTCGTCAATCTGTTTAGCCTCCTCAGCGAACTTTCTGTTTGGTTCGGCGACTATCTCTACCACCGGCTCGACTTCTTGCCCCGAGTCAGAGGCTTTGAGACCAACTTGTCTGAGACTCTTGAAGCTAGGGAAGATAAGAGCCGCAAGCTGTCGATCGCCGGATGGAATTGGAATATTGTCAGCGGCCGAAAAAGTAGTGTAAGTAGGCTCGTACCGAAGAAGTATGTGCGCTGCTCTCCCTTGCTTCTGTAAGTTTGGGCGGCCGAAGTATCTGAGTGCAGTCGCAACCTGTGCAAGGACCGCGTCGTCGGTAGAAACCAGAACCGTCTTCAAATTACTGCCTACAAAGGCAAAGGGTTAGACACAGGGGGAAAGCCGAGTAAAAGAAAAGTTCAGTAAACACAAGGAGACACACGGCAACCTGGTTCACCCATCCGTCTGGGAATAGGGTCTAGGCGATCCTCGCCTTCACCAAATTCCCAGTTCCCTCGGATGTTGACCATTACGTCATCCACACGCTTGCCAGAACTGGCGAGCATGGTTACCAAATGATGGTTAGTATCCTTGGCCCTAAGAAAGTACCGCCCAAGCCGACTGGAAGATTTGGCTAAAGCATAGCAGTGCCGAATGGCCGGAATCCCAAGATCGATCCTGAGGCGCCGGTTTAACTCTACGATCCCCATTACGATTCGAAAAAAGTTCACGTTGGGCTGAGAAGGAATCAGACCCCAATAGCGGAGGACGGCCCTAAGGAATGGATGCAGGGGAAAACGAACCCCGCCCTCTGCAATGGATAGGAGAGGAAAGGCGATTGAATTTTGATCCTCTCTCTCCATATCCAGAGTGTTGTCCGTCACTAGAGATAGATGAACATCATCGGGTATGGAAAAGTGTCGCTGGAATCCGGAGACACGACCCTCAGAAAGGAGGTCTTTCAAGTGTTTGGCCATTTTCACGGGGAATAAAGGGTTCAAGAAAATGAAAATAATAAACAAAAAGTAAGATTGCAAGGAAAAGAGAAGAAGACTTACGAGGAGCAAGGGAGACGAGGGTAGACGGAGAAGTGTTGCAGAGAATGCGAGTCAGAGAAGAGATATCTGCTGGCAGTCCAAGAGTCTCGACTACTCAATGAACTGTGCATTTGGAAGGACTGAAATTTCAAATCACAATAAATGCGAGACGCACGATTGAGGCGGGAAAGCGTAATGATGAACGAAAAGGTGTGCGCATCCTGACATCTATATTGGGGTACGCGAAGCCGTCTGACCTATTTTAACCTTTCCAATTCAATACCAAACATGCCGATTAACTTCCGTCAATGGGGAGTTCGGAGGGCAATTGTGGGGGCCGAATACATGGAAAAATCATATGATGCATACCATTGGAAGACTGATATTAATCGGCTATATCCTACGAGAGTGGGGAGCCGAATATAATATATGTGCCGAATAAGTGTAAGTCCTTAGGGTCGAATAAAAGAAAGGACAATGATTAAAAAGTAGGCCCTGGCCCCGAGGATAAAAAAGAATAGGTATAAATACAGGAACAACGGTTATAGAAAAGTATGGAAGAATCACTTCACAAAACTTAGTAAAGAAGCTACCCTGAGTGTCTGAACTAACTTGTCCGTCGGAGTGCTAATTCCGGCACCCCCGACCGGAGTGTTTGTATATTTTCAGGTGACTATCTGAGGATCACTAGCGTCTCTCAGAATCCAAAGAGTATTTCCAAATCACTTCTCCACATGTGCTTATAGTATTGCTGCTACCACTGTGTTATGGTGGCCTAGTAAGAATTTCTGGTCAGAAACTAGATGATGTTCACAAGCAGTTGAAGTTGAACAAGCCTCCTCTTAAATCCATCAAGGTCCTCTCTCCAACAACCTTTTCTTCTCTCTCTCTCTATATATATATATATATATATATGTATATTTGCATGTTTTTGTATGTATGTATGTATTGATTTTCCATTAATGTTTTGTTGTAAAAAATAACAGAGTCCAAATGGAGATATAATCGATTGTGTCCGTGTGTCTCATCAGCCAGCTTTTGACCATCCTTTACTCAAGAACCACACCATTCGGGTCACTCTCTCTCTCTCTCTCTCTCTCTCTCCCTCCCTCCCTCCGTGTGCGTGTGTTGGTTTTTAATGAAGTATACTAAAAAAATTTAATTTAATTTAATTTTTTTTTTTTTTGTAAAATTCACTTTATATCGCTTTGTATTGTGTTTTAAAAATATGCAAATGTTTTTTTTATGTGATTTTGGATTAAAATATATAATTAACATTATTAACAAAAAAATAAAAAAAAGATGTCTTGAGTGGGGGAGGCATAGAGGGCTCATGGAAGTCACATGGCCTGGCTTTTAGAAAAAATAAAAAAATTCAAACATAAAGCACATATTTTAAAGAAAAGAAATTATAAAAATATTATTTAGACTTAAATGTCAATGACATTTTTTAAATTATGAAAACAATAATAATTATTTTGATTGAAAATAAAGAGATTATGATAAATCATATTATTATTTATGAAAATTTCAATATAATGGTGATGGTTATCATTGTTGACATACAAACATAATTAATCTCAATAAAGATATGAAATTTATTAGATTGTGAGTTATATTTGACATGTGGAGTTCATCATTTATGTGTTTCTTACAATTGGTTAGTGATATTGCATGTCAATAATGACGTGATATTACTATTATATTGAATTTTTACTCAAATTTTGTATAAAAAATTACTTTAATAGTATTTAATTTATTTTAAAACTTATATCCATGACATGATACACTAGTTACAAATAACATTAGTTTTTGTTTTTAAATTTTTTTTTAAGTCAATCGTAAAAATTTTCAATGTTATAATTGATAAGTGGCTTCTCTAATTTAATTTTTTTAGCTCCGTCACTGATTTTGAGATACACAGGAAAACTGGAGATGGCAAACAGCCTAGAAGCAGAAATGTAGGGAATATATAGCTTATGTTTGGGAAGAAGGTTTTGTGGTTTTTTTGGCTAAAATAGCCACAAAAAAACAAAATAGGCTTTTTAGCCCAATAAGGCAAACAATCACATCAAATCTATAATCATTACATTCTTTCTCTTACAAAAAAATCAAAAAAGTCAAAAAAGCCAAAATCTCTTCCCAAATCAAACTTTTTAGCCCTAGGTTAAAATAGCCAAAAAAGCCAAAAAGCCTCCCAAACCAAGCTATGGAGGGTTGACCATCATGTTTGAGAAAGGGTGGAGGGAGATCCAAGTAGAAACAGATTGCTAGAAAGCAGTGGACCTGCTGATCAAAGGTGCACCAGGTGAATTTCCTTTCAAGGCACAAATTGAAAGACTCAAGATTTTTGCTCCAAAGACAAATCAATGTGCTAATGCAGTAGCTAATATAGGGGTAGAACAATCTGAAAACTTTGTGGTCACTGAAGACTCACCTGTCCAGATGAGGCAGTTGATTGTAGCTGATACGTTAGGTGTGGTGTATGAGAGGGAGTAACTCTCTTCTCTTGCTGTTGTAACTTTTCCTTTGCACCTTAAAAAAAGAGATTGCATTGCATAGTAATAAAAATCCAGACTAATCAAATAAATTAAAATTTTTAGAAATCATATGCCTTGTTTGATTCCACTGAAAACATAATCTAAAAATGAATTTTGCCTAAAAAAAAAAAAAAAAAAATAAAATAAAAAAAAAAAATAAAAAAAAAAAAAAAAAAAACATACTGGTAAAGTCGATTGTTAAGTACATTTATCCTTTTTTAATTTTTTTTATCAATAATATTAGGAATTTGTTTTAATAAAAATATTAGGTCGAAAAACACATCTATAAATCACAATCATTCAAGTACGACGTCTTCCTAATTTTCAATTTATACCATCTATCTTATTTTTGAGATAAAATTCAGACCACAATTTCATGGTGCATAATATTTTCTCCTTTAATACCGTATTTAGTGTACCATATCATATGTGAACAGTGTATTAGAGAAAAACATGAATGGTGGGACTCATTATATCAATAATATGCTAACATATGCAAGGGTAGAGAGCTACACTGGACTTTCAAAAAGGCTTAGTAATATATGTATAGTTTTATTCAAAAGTTTTGGATTATAACAAATTGAATCCGGGGAAACCAAAAAAAATAAAAAAAAATTAGTTTTGGGGTTTATATTAGAGGTAAAAATAGCAATCAAATTTATACAATTTTTTTTTTCCAGTCTTTTAGATTGAAGTTATGGTATTGATGTCCCAATATTTTGTTTTTGGTTGCAATTTTACAACAATGATTCATCCCACTAAAAATATCACCACTAATAGCACTAATGCATTAAAAAAATAAAAAAAATAAAAAAGAATTACAACTTCAAGACCAAAACATCACATCATTCATGGCGGGACCCACTGCCACCTAATTAGTGGGAGCACTAATTAGTGCTCCCAAGCATTTTTCACAATTTTATTAGTTTGAATTAATTTTGTCAATGTTATGGTAAATATATAAAATTTAGGAAATGTAGCAATATACACCTCTAAAAAAAATGCACATCATAAGAAAAGTTTAAATTTTTGTGGTGAAAGACTTTGTTATAGGTGATATCTGGGGCTGGAGTGGACTGCTGCTGGGTGAGGAATGTTATGCTGCCTATTCTTTTTGCTGCTGTTAATTTCGGTTCTGCTTGCTGTTGTTAATTTGGGTTTGGAGTGGACAGTCAGCAGAGTGTATTTGCCATTGTTTTCTGTTGTCTGGTCTGTTGTTTCTTAAGTTTTCGGGTCTGTCGAGTAAAGAATGTTGGAGGTTGGAGCATGTCTATCTGCTGCTGATTTTGGAATTTTGTTGTGAGTATTGCTTCAGGCTGTATCAGTTACTGTTTAGGTGCACTGTATGCTGGACCGACCTAGATCACGTCTGGTGGGGTCTGTTATGTATGCTATGTCTTGGAGTAGTGTATGCTATATCTTCATATGGGGACAGAGTATCTATTTGGTCTTCACAAGGCTATTGCTGATCTAGTTGGTTTTATCACAAGGCTGCTGTTGATCTCTTTGGTTTTTCTTATAGCAACACACTCAGCTAGTTAGTCCCTATTAGAGTTGCCTGATTGCTTGTTGTATGTTGCTGCTAATGGTTGGGTTGTTCAGGGGGCTGTTCTACCTTGGTTATGTGTTTTTTCTTTTCGTTGGTCCCTCACCAACTATGGGGTGCTAGCAAATGATAGGATGATCTCTTTGGTGCCAACCTAGTTGGGATCAATTTGCTCATTGTGATGCGTTGCACTCCCATGCCCTTTATTGATGTATTTAACTTGTTTCATTGTACTTGTTTGTTCATCAATAAAGTTTTTTTTGCCGATCAAAAAAAAAATATTTACAGTGCCTCAAAGCAAATTAGTGCTGCCATATCTCCAGGTAATTTCTGTTAGTACACCGTGTTTTTTCTTTTGCCACTTTTCGTAGAGGTGGATGATTAATGTTCTTATTTCAACATTATTTGAATGATGATGATGATTGTGTTGGTATTTTTCGATAAAAAGTACAAGAAAAATATATAAAATGAATTAAATAGAAATGACAAATTTTTTATTTTTATTTTTTATTAAAGAATGAAATACAGAATAAACTACCCAACTAAAAATACATAAATAAATTAAATTATATTACTAATAGAACAAATTATTAACATGGATAACTAAAGATTAGAACTCATCGAGATAAACTAAATTTTGAAAAATTTAATAACAAATTATAAGAAAAGAGGCAAACTGAAAACTGTGTGATATCACAGCTTCCTTAAAATAGATTCGCTGCCTGCCGATAGATACTGGAGATATGCCGGCATCTGTCTCCCAAGATACGACTGTCGAAACCAATTAATGCAGAATCCCCTTTTAAATAGCATCAGCGAACTTGACAATGGTTGAATTCTCTCTAACAAGAACCAAAGAAGAGGCTAATAAAAGAATATAGGAAAAAATTTCTTTAGTGCAAAAAAAAAAAAAAAAAAGAAAAGAAAAAAAATCTCAAACTTTTTATCTCAAAACACGATCTCCATTTTCCATAAAAAAATCTCTCAAACATTATCTTACCAAGTTAGAGGGAAAATACCTCTATTTATACAAGTTAAGGAATCCCTAACCATGAAGGTTATACATCAATAGGGCCATCAAATATCATTAACCAAGGCCATCAACTCTAGTCTACAAAGGTTAAAAACTTATGGCCATTGATATGGTCATCAACTCCATCATCAAAAGATGAGAGTTATAAAAATTTACATTTCTCATGTATTTAATATATACAAATAAATATGTATATAATGATGTTTGAATAAACTAACTAGATGAGTCACAAAATGGATGCTGATGTTGGGTCACAACCCGATCTAAGCTCAATTCTTAAACACATGCACAAGTTAAGCCTAACACATCATAACTTAGCCCAAGCTCCAGATTAAGTCCAAGTCCAATTCTAAGGCCAAACCCAGCACATGTACAAGCATAAGCCTAGGCCCAGTTCAAACCAAGATTAAGTCCAAATCTAAGCCCAACTTTATCGGTGCCCACTTTACGAGACAATTTTCATTCAAAATTCAATGGTTTCAGCTTATTATTTTTGTGTTGTAATATTCTCACTTAAGAGAATACAAAATCACTCAGCCCAACCTCAACTAACAGTTAGGTCCCACTTGAGTGGTTAAAATGCAAACACTACAAAATTTTAGGGGCCAAACAACAATTTCAAAACGTTTTGGGGTCAAAATGAAATTATCCTAAAATTCAGGGACAAAAATGCAATTTTTGAAAAAATTCTAGTAACATGGTAGTCTTAGTGAAGTGTCACTGAGTGGTTTGCCACATGTCATTAACATGGCTACTGACTAGGCTACTACATGACACTGACATTATCTCTGAATCATGATGATGCCATCATTTGATAACAAAAACCACCAAACTTTTCGACAACCATGTGGGTTCATCAAGATTTTGTTGAGATGTTCTTTATATTGTCAGAAAGCACTTGACGAAACGAATCTGCTAAAATTCTCAAAACACAAATTCCAACACTTTATTTTTTCCAGAATTTAATTAACTGAATTAAATCGAAATGGTTACTGAACTTTCAAAACAATATATGAAATAAATTCGAAATAAAACTCAACATTAAAGCGAATATTTCAATTTACAGATATGTCCACAAAAAACTAAAAGTCTAATCTTATTCCTTGTTTCACACGAAGGTAATCATGTTTAAATCACAAATTAGTAGTCCAATATATTTGTTCCAATTTGTTTTGTTCATTTGTATCCTCCTTTTGCACTTAGGTAAACCTATACAGAAAGTTAGCTACAAAACAAAATAAAAAAATAAACAAATCAAATAGATTAGTAAGAACTTTAAGAAATAAGATTCTTATTTTAATTTTATAAAACTTCTACCAACTTAAGCTCTAACAATCAAATAACTCATGTAATAATAACTAATTAACATAAAATAAATTGCATGAATAATTTACTAGAAATAAACAACTCAAAACAATCCAATAATTCTAGGCAATTAAATTAATTTTAATTCCAAGAGTCACTAGAATAAAATAAAAAACTAAATTGTTTTATCACAACAATTTATATAATTATGTTTTAAGAAAACCTATTATTATTAACACAAATAAAGAACTAGCACGGTGTATATCCTAGGTTCTCAGGAAATAGTAGCATGCAATTTTTGTTTTTAATAATTAAACATTAATCTTCAAAAATTACATATGAATCTGTTTTAAAATTGTTGGTATCTTTTCATAAAAATACAAGAAAAATACATAAAATGAATTATCTCAAAACCCCATCTCCATTTTCCATCCAAAATCTCTCCAAAATTATCCTACCAAGTTGGAAGGGAAAGGCCTCTATTTATACAAGTATGGGAATCCCTAGCCACGAAAGTTATACATCAATAGGGCTATCAAATGCCATTAACCAAGGCCATCAACTCTAGCCATTAAGGCTAGAGTTACAAAGGTTAAAAACCTATGGGCACTAATATGATCATCAACTCTATCATCAGAAGATGAGAGTTATAAAAATTTAAATTTCTCATGTACTTAATATATATACAAATAAATACGTATATAATGATGTTTGAATAAACCAACTAGATGGGTCAAAAAATGGATACTAATGTTGGGTCACAACCCGATCTAAGCCCAATTCTCAAACACATGCACAAGCTAACCCCAACACAACATAGCTTAGTCCAAACTCAATATTATGTCCAAGTCCAAGTCTAAATCCAAGGCTAAGACCAAACCCAGCACATACACAAGCACAAGCCTATGCCCAATCCAAACCAAAACCAAGATTAAGTCCAAATCTAAACCCAATTTTGTTGATGCCCATTTTATGATACAATTCTCATTTACTACTCAATGGTTTCGGTTCATTATATTTGTATTGCAATCTTTTCACTTAAAAGAATACAAAACACTCAGGCCCACCTCAACTAGCGGTTGGATCCCACTTTAATTTCAAATTAAAGTTACCGAAAAACTATTATCTCCAACAATGTGTACCCCTTAAGTTAAGTTATGATTGGCCAAGTTATATTTTTTATAATAAGAGTTATATTTTTTGTGAATAATGAAATGCTATAGTTTTGGTATGTAAAGTGCATACCATATATGCACTTGTCTTAGATGCACATAATAGCCTTTTTGTATTAAATTTATATGTTCTTGTTTAAATTTTAATGTTGGGTGCACATGATAGCTTGTGTAGAACCAAAAAATTGACATGACTTTAATAACATGCCAGATGACCCACTCATTCAAACTCCTGGCTACAACCACTGGACATACGCGATCATATAAAAAAGTGAGAAGTATAACATTAGTAAAGGACAAGGTATATGTAACTTTTTTTTTTAATCAACAAGATATACACAATATTATCTATATTTGTGGTGAAATTATTAATTACGTGACTCAAATTTGCACCAGCAAGGTGTCTCAACTATTTGTGGCGTTATCAAGCAAAATTTTAAATGGAGGCTTTTCTGGTATTTATTTAAATTTAAATGGAAATTAATTAAATTTTCTAATAGTAAAATTTTTATTGTTTTTCAAGATACTAAATTTCTAATTAAGTGTTTACGATAAAAATTTTCTAACATATTTTTTCAATTTACTAAATAATTTTACAATCAACTTTAGAGAGAAGATGTTAGGTTTCTAACACATGACTATTTTGGGGTCAGAATATAAATTTCATTTTTATCTGGAATATTTAAGTATATATGCCTTTTATATATTTAATTAAGTACAAATATGGAATGATTTGAGCATGTGAGACCTTGTCACATTTTTAAACTCAAAACAAAAAAAAGGAAGAAGAAGAAGAAGAAGATTCACCCAACCTTTTGCCTAATAGAAGCACATAATATTAATGTTAAGAGTCTTAAAAACTTGGGATCTTTTCAAATATGGACCCTTAAATAGTTGTTTAACTGCCTAATGGACAGACCACCCCACCAATTCAGACACTAACTACAGGTCTTATAATTGGAGTGAAAACTTACCCATTTTTAATGTTTTTGTTTCTCATATCTGTTCCAAATATTAACTACAAAAGCCTACCATTTGGGCTAAAGCTTACCCATTTCTAATGGAGTGTTTTGTGCCAATAATAGATGAGGCCAAGTTACTACCCAAAAGGGCTATTTGAAGAGAACAAGGAATCCATTCCAAAGTCCAATGAAGGAATATCAAAGTCAATTACTCGCACTTAAATGGAAGGTGCCCAGAAGGAACTATTCCCATTAGAAGAACAAAAAAGGAGGAAATACTTAGAGCAAGCTCTATCGAGAGTTTTGGAAAGAAGCAGCATAGAACCATCCCTAAACGAACAATGTTTACTCAACCTGCACCCCTTAATCTAAGTGCTCACGAGGTACAGCCACTACCATATACAATCTTTGTGCATGAATATATGTATGTATGTAGTTAAATATGATAAACGAATGAGAGAATGAGTGAATATATATTAAATTAAATACTAAACATATGAATATAAGGACTTTTATATATAGTGAAGGACAAGGCCTAAGTATGTAATACGGATAACTTTTATCTATAGTAATAGAATGAAATTGAATCTATATAAATATATATATTATCTTATTACAAAGAAAATTTATATATAAGATAATATATATATATATATATATATATATTAGATATTATATGATAATATCATTATATATGTATATATCGAATATATTGGGTTGATCTGATAACTTTACTATTTTAGTGGGCTTTTTTACTAGTTTAACCTAGGTTAAAAAGTTGTATTTGGAATGATTATGGTTTGGATATGACATTTTATCTTATTGGCTATTTTAGCCTATTTTGTCTTTATTGACTATTTTAGCCACAAAAAAAAAAAAAAACCTCCAACAACACCCCCATTCTAACTTCCCTTCTCAAACTCAAGGTGGTTGAGCAGACAACTTGAGTTTGGCAAGTAAAGCATGAAAACGTCTAAGTGGATGTGCTTTGGCGAATATATTAGCAGTTTGATCGTTAGAAGAAATAGAACGAAGGCAAATAGTACCACGAACAACATGCTCACGAATAAAGTGACAATCGATCTCAATGTGTTTGGTACAATCATGAAACACATTGTTGTGAGCAATTTGAATCACACTACGGTTGTCACAACAAAGGACAGTAGCGGAGGAATGAGTAATCCCCAAAACTGAGTAACCAGTGAAGCCATAATAATTCTTGCGTAGTGTTTGCAAAAGCACGATATTCTCCCTCCGTACTGGATTTGGAAATAACAATTTGCTTCTTGCTATGCCAGGAAATGAAGGAATCACTGAGAATAAACAATATCAAGTGGTAGAGCAGCGATCAGTTGGATTACCTGCCCAATCGACATCAGAATACAAGCATGCAACTCCAAGATAGAATGAGAAAAATAATGAAGTCCATGAAATAAAGTACCTTTTACGTATCGAAGGATATAAAGGACAACAACGTAATGAGTGGAGTGTGAAGATGCCAAAAATTGGTTGACAAAATGAACGACATAGGCAATATCCGGTTGGGTAACACTGAAATAGACTAGATTGCCAACTAAGTGTTAATAAATGTGGCATCAGAGAGAGGAATGTCATCTAGAGGAGTGAGACGAACATTTGTCTCAATAGATGTGGAGGTAGTCATGCTGTCAGTGAGACCAACACGGGTGAGTAAATCAAAGGCATACTTTGCTTGAGAGACATAATAGCCACTAGAGTCGGAAGAGATTTCAAGACCCAAAAAATAGCTGAAAGGCCTTAGATCCTTCATCTCAAAATAACTATTAAGGGAGTGCTTCAACGTAACTATACCAGTAACATCATCACCAGTAATGATCATGCCATCCACATAAAGAAGAAGATGAGTAGTGTCATGATCAGTCTTGTGAATGAAAAGAGCATAATCATATGGACTAGAAGCAAAGCCAAACTGTGCAATAGTGGTACTAAACTTGGAAAACCAAGCACGAGGAGGTTGACCATAGAGAGCATGTTGAAGTTTATAGACCTTTTGAGAAGGATGATCATAGCTAGAAGGAGGTTGCATATATACTTCTTCAATGAGATCCCCATTGAGAAAGGAATTTTTTGTATCCATTTGATACAGGCCCCACTTGCCAACAACATCAACGACAATGAGACCACGAACGGAGGTAAGGCGAGGATTATGAACAAATTTCTCCTCATAGTCAATGCCATACTCTTGAGTGAAGCCTCGAGCAACTGAGGGTGCTTTGTAACATTCAATAGTGTTGTCAGAACAAGTTTTGATCTTATAGACTCATTTACATCTAATAGCAGTCTTGCTAGAAGGAAGGTCCACCAAATTCCAGGTATGATTTTTGGCCAAAGCTTGCAATTCATTAGTCATTGCTTGCTGCCAAAGAAGATTAGAACTGGCCTCACGGTAAGATTGAGGTTCATGCTAAGAAAGAATAGTATAATAACAATGATAATTATGAAGATGGAAATGAAGTTATTTTACCCAAGTAGAATGACGAAGAGGTGAGTCAAGATTAGAAGATGATTCATTGGAATCAAGTGATACAAGAGGCTCACTGTGAAAGATGACGGGGGCAAGACTAGCAGATGGAGCAAGATTCTCAAGAGTTTGAAGTGGGGAGGCACCACGGGGTCGACTGTAGGTAAGAGCATCTTTGTGGAGGCTAGAGAATCATATGTTTCAATCTTAGCAAAAAATGAGATAAGTGAAATTTAGATAGAGATGAAAACATTTTGTGTTCCCAAAAAACGAGATGGAGAGAAATGAGAAGACATTTGGAAATAGGGTCTCTACATCGATATCCTTTGTGTTCAATTGCCATACTGTAGAAAACAACATAGATGAGAATGAGGTTCTAGTATTGTATGAGAATGAGGTTGCAACAACACAAAACATGTAGAACCAAAAGACTCGGAGAGTGGTGTAATCAGGACAAAAAGCATGGTTGATTCTAAAACAACAATGAGGGCAGTTGTGTCCTAAAACTTTTCAAGACAAGAAGAGGAAAGAAGAAGGGCTCGAGTATGTAGACGTCCCCGAACGCCCCGGGAGGATGAGTCCCGTTCTGTTCATTTGGGCTTCACTACAGTTCAGGACTCTCAGATTGTCACGGTTCTAAATCTGAACCAAAAGAGTCCAAATCCGGCAAATCGTTTTGAGAAAACAGATTTTGAAAGAAGTGCCAAACATGGACTACTTTGCCAGATACAGAGTCGCCACCTAAATGTTTTATTTTGGGAAAATTTAGGAAACCCTGACTCGTTTGCCTAAGGCTGCGTGTCCGTCATCACCAAAGTTGCCTCGGCTCGGGAACTTGGGTACGATTGGGGAAGGTCACTTCGTGAGCACCACCGCTCGCCCGATCAAAGATCGGCCTCTACTAACCATGATATCTATTTTTGAAAACTTTATGCGTTCTTATTACGGTTATTAGCCTAGATTTACTATGTGATGCGCACTGCATACAAGTATAGACTGGATCGCCTGAATTGGAACAAAAACGTTTCATGTTTGTTTATTTGAAAATGGTTTGATGGTGCTACCCGCAAGTAGGCTAAGACGTGGATTTGCCACCCTCGGATGGGCTTAGAACAAACATGATTTTTCCAACTATTAGTGGGTTAATAACTCACAGTCAACGAATGTTCAATCCAAAATATGCAACCTGTTCACCACAGCATCAGTTAGTTATATCACATAGCAATTAGCCCTCATGGTTAAAGCAATGCTATCATGGTAGTCACTCACACCGCATGCAAGAGATGCTACAGCATAAAACTTACTAGTACTACAAGCCAAACAAAAGACTTAATTAGATGAATCCCATGCATACTCCTAATTATACAGAATGCCTAATGCAACACATGTGAAAGTGCAACTATAGCAGGATTCGGCTATTCTAAACATGACATATAAAATGCTACAACTAACTATTCACACTAGATGAAAATACATGCATTTATATGATGCGCCGAGCCGGTGCATGCAAAACAGAGAATGAATGCAAACATGCTGTCATACTGATGCTAATGTTGAAACATGCCCGAATTAACCATCATAAGCGATAATAAAAAGGGAGAAAGACGTGGCGTTGGAAGAGCATTACATCACACACAGTTCGCACACTTATTAAACATTGCCTCGTCAGAGGGTCCAATGAATAATACATCAGTTCCAAATGAATATTACAGTCCCAAATTGTACAAAACCTATTAATTAACAATTAAATTTAGAAAGCATAAATTGGCATGCAAGCCAGGGACTGCCTCAAATCTGCTCCGGATGATGAATGATGCATGCTCGGGTTGCCTTGTGCGGAGAATCCCTTGCGATGCCCCGGTTTGCCTCTGTTTGCAATTGTTCTTGGAATGCGTGTCAAGCTCCGGAAGGCTGCCGATTTCTGATTTGCTGCAACAGAGAGCAACAAAGGGGCATGGCAAAGTATTTTCACATATGTATGCATGACTACTCTTCAGGGAGTGTAGTCATCGATCCTCGTGCCACCAATCACGCATCTCGATGCATGATGGTCGAGGAGTCGAATTGCACGACTCAATATAAAATGAATGCACATGAAAACACAATAGGGCCTAGACTCCATCATGGATAATCCAGAGTGTCGGCGACCAGAAATTGAGATACGTTCCGTCACTCGGAGTACGAAACGTCTCTCGTTTCCCGTGCTTGGGCTAACTCCTATCCCAAACACAATGCAATATGCATGACATGTATAAATGCAACTAATGTATAACCTAGCATGCACAATGCTATGAAATGGCATACACGATGCGCGAGGTAACATGGAATACACGATGCGCTAACATACAACCTAGCATACACAATGCTATGGAATGAAACGGCATACACAATGCACAATGGACTTACACCAACATGAGTGGACCACAGCCACACTCACATCAGTAGCCATTAGATGAAAATGAGGCACTCGAAATGCGTGCACACATGCACGCAAACTGAGGACCAAGCCTAAGGCATCAAATGCCACTCTACCCAAAGCATGGCAAGGCATGGAACATGGTATGCAAGCATGAAAATTTCAGCGCTAAAATATGATACAAAACAGCCCCGAAACATGGAAACATGGCACCCGATACATGGAATGAACCCCAAAATTCGAACTAGGCACATGGAATGACTTACAGCTATACAAAGCATGCATTATTTGATCATGAAGCTTGAAGACAGATGAAAGACAGTCCCAAAACATGCATATTTCCAGTTTATAACAAGCCTAAAAAATGAACACAAATAGGGCTAATCTATCATGCAAAAATGGCCCTAAGAGAGAGATTAAACACAAACGGACAGCATCTGGCCCCAAATGGAAAAGAGCCCTTCAACAAAGTTGAAGAGGGGCTCAACATAAGGCACTTTATGGTTTACATCAAGCCAAGAAAATAATCACAAATAAGGCCAAACTATCATGCAAGAAAAGGCCTAAAAGAGGGGTAAAGAGACAAGTGGTAGCTTCTGTTCTCAAACAGAGGAGAGCTCTTCAACAAAGTTGAAGAAGGGCTCAAAACATGATATTTTACAGTTTATGGAAAAGTCCAAAATAGCTCACAAGTAATCCTAAAATACTATGCAAAAATTGGCCTAAAAGAGAGTTAAAGAGGCAAGTGATAGCTGTTGGCCTCAAACAGAGGAGAGCCCTTCAACAATATTGAAGAGGGGCTCAAAACAAGCTATTTTACAGTTTATGGCCAAGTCCAAAACAACTCACAAATAAGCCTAAAATACTATGCAAAAATTGGCCTAAAAGAGAGATAAAGAGGCAAGTGGTAGTAGGAGACCTCAAACAGCAGGAGGTCCTTGATCAAACATGAAAAGGGCTCAAAACATGACTATTTACAGTTTGGGTTGGAGCCCAAAAAAGCTAGCAAGTATGGCTTAGACAGCATGCAAAACAAGACAATAAAGAGGGAAAATGGGACTTACCCATGTAGACCAATGAACCAGTAGCTCTTGGACCAATTTTCTGAGCCTTTAACCTCTTCAAAACAGTCCCAAAGTGCTGGAATGAGGGATGGAGGCCTTGTGCTATGAGGTGTCGGGTAAATGGTGTAGGACTTAAGAGGTTTTGGTGCTTGGAGTAGAGAGAGAGAGAGATTGAATGCAAGAGCTCCAAACAAGTTTTTGTAACCCTCTCAAATGCAGCTGGAAGTGCTGGTTTTATAGGGAAAGGAGTGGAGAAAAGGGGGGGAAAAACTAATTCAAATTTTCCCCCAAAAGGGAAGACCTTCGGACAGTGGGTCAAATGCAGAATAGCTGGCACAGTTAGAACACACTCAGGAGGGCAAAAATGGCCGGCCGGCCAGCTCAAAAGGGCCAAAGTGGTTGGCCGGCCAGGCAAGGTGGCCGGCCGACCAGGTCAAAAGGGTCAAAGTGGTCGGCCACACCCTAGGATGAAGCCCCAGAAGTTAGCTTTCCAATGCCGCAAACCTTGCATCAAAATTTCTTCTGTGCAAAAAGTTATGCCAGTTTTCGTGAAGCCACGCAGATTCGGTCCAAACGAACTTCAACCAACCATATCTCCCCCAATCGAACTTGTCCTTAGGAGATTATTGAGTGAAAAATGAAGCCCCGGAAGTAAGCTTTCCAATGGTGGTAACCTCATATCTTAAATCTAAGTATGCAAAGAGTTATGCTCGTTTCGGTGAAGCCGCGCAGTGTTTTCCTCCTTCCTGGATTCATGCTGAATCACTTTTGACCAAAAAACGCTGGTTTTTCAGAAAAATTGCTGGCCTCCCACTCTCCTACAACCTTTCTAACAACGAAAATAAGGTCTCCACCAAAAATGAACCCAAACCGATGCAAAACAAAGTTTTGGGGGCCAAAACACGCGGTCCGGGTGCCCAAAAACTGACTGTTAAGCACCGGAGGTGGCGTTTGACCACGAAGTTGGTCTCGCGGACCCCAGTGTCCCTCAAAAGGGAGGAAATAAGATGTATGCCAAAAACCGGAGCAAACAGAGGTGGTTAAGCGGTCCTGAACCGAGGCACACGGCCGTCGGCTCCGAAAAATCGGAAATCGGGCTCCAAACGAGAAAAATGGCCTACGACCACAAAACGTAGCCTACGGCCACCGAGAGATGGTCTACGAGACCTCTCGCTCCCTTCAGGAAGAGAAAACAGAGAAAACAGAGCCTGGTTCGCAAACCGAGGTAAGGCACGAAAGAGTCCGGAGGCAAGGCTTGCAGCTGGGACTCTGAAACTTCTGAACGAGCGCAATATGCAATATCACCGAGCGCTCAATCAGTGACATCTGAATCTTAAGGTCAGTCAAAAATGGGGTGTCTACAGTTGCCCCTCTTTGACAGAACTCGGAAGTTATAAGTGACGGGAGTGAATGTCAAAGCCTAGAGACGACCCATTTTTGACAAGGCCGAAGACTTAGACAAACAGGAAAGACAAACAGAGATGTGCCCACAGGCATGCCCGCAGGCAAGGGCAAAATGCAACCGACAATGCAAGAAGCCGAAGATATCTCAATGATCATGCAAATGCAGCAAGCTGTAATGAAGCACATATTCACAATAGATGCAACAGTTTTAAGCAAGAATGCAAAGCAATAACTTCATTTCATGCAGTTAAGAATGCGGAGAATTGTTCGATTCTCGCTACGTTTCACACGGAGAAGATACAATACCTACGCGATTCGTCTGGTTGCACCAGCTTCGAATGAACTGTACATGCAATATCGTGCCTCATGTTGCTGGGGATCTCTCGCTTCTTCTTGATTGAGCCACAGGTACTACTTTTCTTCCTGACTATGGTCGCAGCTTTCCCTATTCTCCAACAGGGTGACAGACTAGGTTGGTTTAGTATCTAGAATTGAGGCGCATACACATGCTATCTCAATCTATGGGGCTGCCATACAGATTTCAAGCCGAGGATATACCTCTGGGTATTTAAACCGGACTTTAGTCTCGGAAATCCCGAACCTTTGCGTTCTAGGCAAGAGCCATTCGAACTCTAGTTTCCACCGTCTCAGTTGATCTCCTAGGAACTCACTGCTAACACAGGCAGGTGGCTATACCAGACCACTGGAAGTCGTTCGGGCACGACAAACACCAAAGGAATTGCACCTTTAGAAGATTTAAGGTCTCCTAGACCCGGGAGTGCACAAGATAGTGCGAATAAAGATGCAGGATTTAAGGTCTCCTTAGACCGGAGGATTTAAGGTCTCCTAGACCAGACAGTAAAGTAGATACGATGTAATAGATGTGATGCAATAGATGCAAAGAGTGAACACATGCCAACCACGCTGGACTCGTGAGTGGAGGAAGAACAAAGAAAATCAATCAGGAGCGCGTTCCATGCAACCTAAGATAAATTTCAAACACGCTGAAATCGTGTGAGGAAGGGGAGGCTCTAAAAACAACCCGCCCAGCGCGTCTACAACGCAACCTGGGATAAATTCCAAACACGTTGAAGTTGTGTGAGGAAGAGAACACTCTAACCATGCTGAAAACGTAAGAAGAGGTCCGAAAACAATTGCTCAAGTGCGCACGCAACGCAACCAGAGATAAAATCTAAACACGCTGAAATCGTGTGAGGAACGGGACACTCAAACCACGCTGAAATCATGAGAGGAGGTACAAAAACAACCCGCTCAGCGCGTCTACAACGTAACCTGGGATAAATTCTAAACACGCTGAAATCGTGTGAGGAAAAGAACACTCTAACCACGCTGAAATCGTGAGAAGAGGTCCGAAAACAACCGCTCAAGTGCGCGCACAACGCAACCTGAGATAAAATCCAAACACGCTGAAGTCGTGTGAGGAGGCCTGAAAACAACCGCCCAGGTGCGTACACAACGCAACCTGAGATAAATTCCAAACACGCTGAAATCGTGAGAGGAGGTCCAAACAACAACCGCCCAGGTGCGCGCACAACGCAACCTGAGATAAATTCCAAACACGCTGAAATCGCATAAGGAACGGGACACTCAAGCCACGCTGAAATCGTGAGAGGAGGTCCAAAGACAACCGCCCAGGTGCGCGCACAACGCAACCTGAGATAAATTCCAAACACGCTGAAATCGCATAAGGAACGGGGCACTCAAACCATGCTGAAATCGTGAGATGAGGTCCAAAGACAACCCGCCCAGCGCGTCTACAACATAACCTGGGATAAATTCCAAACACGCTGAAATTGTGTGAGGAAAAGAACACTCTAACCACGCTGAAACCGAGAGAAGAGGTCCAAAGACAACTTGCCCAGCGCGTCTACAACGCAACCTGGGATAAATTCCAAACACGTTGAAATCGAGTGAGGAAAAGAACACTTTAACCACGTTGAAACCATGAGAAGAGGTAAACAACTCGGGAGCGTGTTCCACGCAACCTAAGTTGAGTCCCGGGGGACAACGATCCTAAACGCTGCTCAGCGTAAAAGGATAAACAATAAGAGATAACACAAGATGCAAATGAATGCAATAAGTGTGATGATACGATACATGTTGCAAGCAATGCGGAGCGTGATGTTTAAGGAATGCAATAAACAAGCAAAGCGGCACTTTAGAAAGCACCTCATGGAGTGAGTGGTGGTAAACCCCTTTACTCTGACGGGGAATGGTACTCAGAGAGAGCACTTCTGATCGCCATTCTGGCTTGAAACAGTGAAACAGTCAACACAGTATCCTGTTCACTTTGAACACACAGCTCGTATCGGCATACTGCTTATTCTGAACACACAGGTCATAACACAATATTCTACTTATTTTGGAACATACAGCTCACACAAGACACCGCTGATTCTGAACACACGGTCCGTTCTGAACACAACTCATTCTGAACTCAGAACCCATAACATAGTATTTTGTTTATTCGGCACACAGCTCATACAAGAAACTGCTCATTCTGAACATACATGATGCAATGACGAAACTTGCCGAAGTTGAAACAATCTCGGATGCCCGACATTTTCCCTCTTTTCTTTTACTTTGTAGCCCGGAACTTTCGTAGCTTCAGATAGGTCCTGGTTTTACTGTTTTCACATGACCTGGGTTGAATCCCGCGGCTTTATGAAAGAACCAATCATGATTTGCACAAATGTGGAGAACGACACAGCACTCTGAGCACAAAACGATTTTTGAAATTGAAATGAGAAAAGGGTTCTCAACCGGGTATTGAGCCTACAACTGACCACAGCCAAAACGACTCAACAATGGAAAACAAAGGTAGAACAACCTAAACACATCTATTGACACTTAAACGACTCAAAACAAGAATCGAGACAAACAAAACACACAAACACAACACTCAACTGTGTTACAAAGACAAGAGACCTCTTGGTGCACGAGGAGCCAGTTTCTTCGGGTATTATTTCCCACCATTTTCTTATTTGTGATTCTCACATCACTCGGCCCTCAGGCTCTGTTTTTCTGAAAAGGCCCTTTCCTCACTTTTTCTCTCAGTGCAGATCTCTCTATTCTTCAATTTCTCATTTTTTATCCCTCCCCTGGGTGGTTGATGGATAAACAGAAAGTTGCGGGCTCTTGCCCAACATAATCAGTTCGCGGCTATTTCCTCTGGTGACATCTGTCAATGCGCCGGATAAGGGAATGGAGTATCTTGATCCATTCCAATCTTGTGCTTCGCACTAGGCTTGATATCTCGCTGCTTGGAGGATGAGAGAGCTTTCAGCCCTTTTGTTATCGCCTTCAGTTGTGCCTTTTCTGGCAGGTAGAGTGCCCTTCTTGGCTTGGCAAGTATGGCGCCTTTTCTGGCATGTATGTTGACAATGGGGAAAAGACAGAACACCTGACTCAACTGTGCCCCTAGTTCATCATTTTGACCATTTTTTGTTTTTGGCTTTCAACTAAAACAATTTTAACCAAAATGAGAGTTAGATTAACACGCTTGTTCGATTTTCTGATTCAAAATCATACAAGTTAGGTTATGAGCACTGAAAATTTTCCTTTTTTTTTGGGATCCAAGAAAAGGGTCCAGTTTTGGAAAAATGGAATAGTTTTCGAGAGAAGATCAGTCAACCTTAGTAAAAATTCTCAAAAACTGTTTTTTTCAAACGACCACTGCTCAACAAGCATAGAACCCACTCTCAAGATGTACAACCTCAGATCCGAAGGAAAATTGCCCCTTGCTTGAGGGGAGCTGCATGGCAACGGACAGTCGCCCCTTGTTTGAATGGCACTACAGCGCATTGAATGGCAACGGAAAGTTGCCCCTTGTCTGAACGGCAACGGAAAGTTGCCCCTTTTCTGAACGGCACCACAGCGCATTGAATGGCAACGGAAAGTTGCCCCTTGTCTGAATGGCCCCGCAGCGCATTGTAGTCAGTCCTCAGAGTGACGAACACAACCAAATTCTCGGATACAGAGAAAGCGAAGATGATCAAAACCATTACATGGACGCAGTCGAATTTGAAGTGTTTTACGGCTGGACTTCAGAATGAAGTTGCCTACGTATCCCATAGATGGGAATCAAGCCTTACGTAGTTCGGGGTTAAGGTACACTCGGGTATTAACCTCTCCTTTTTAGGCTCTAACTTTTGCCAAGGCGCCCGTTGCGGGTTTTCGACCTTGCGAGCTTTGTTCTTCTTTTCTTTTCAATTCTTTTCATTTCTTTTTCCTTTTTTTGATTTTCTTTTTTTGTTCTTTTTGCATTTTTTGTATTGCTTCTTTTTTTTTATTTTTCTCTTGCTCTAACTTTTGCCTGGGTCGCCCTTCCGGGTTTTCGGCCCAGCGAGCCTCTCAAGGGTAAAAGTGTA